>CM065589.1:15726423-16282724 GCA_033119425.1 Bufotes viridis | reverse complement strand
CTGAGGATTACACCCAGTATACAGGACATGAGAAGTGGTACTGTGCAGTGTATATATATATATATACAGAATAAGAGCAGATACTGAGGATTACACCCAGTATACAGGACATGAGAAGTGGTACTGTGCAGTGTATATATATATATATATACAGAATAAGAGCAGATACTGAGGATTACACCCAGTATACAGGACAGGAGAAGTGGTACTGTGCAGTGTCCATATATATACAGAATAAGAGCAGATACTGAGGATTACACCCAGTATACAGGACAGGAGAAGTGGTACTGTGCAGTGTATATATATACAGAATAAGAGCAGATACAGAGGATTACACCCAGTATACAGGACATGAGAAGTGGTACTGTGCAGTGTATATATACAGAATAAGAGCAGATACTGAGGATTACACCCGGTATACAGGACAGGAGAAGTGGTACTGTGCAGTGTATATATATACAGAATGAGAGAAGATACTGAGGATTACACCCAGTATACAGGACAGGAGAAGTGGTACTGTGCAGTGTCCATATATATACAGAATAAGAGCAGATACTGAGGATTACACCCAGTATACAGGACAGGAGAAGTGGTACTGTGCAGTGTATATATATACAGAATAAGAGCAGATACTGAGGATTACACCAGGTATACAGGACAGGAGAAGTGGTACTGTGCAGTGTATATATATACAGAATAAGAGCAGATATTGAGGATTACACCCAGTATACAGGACAGGAGAAGTGGTACTGTGCAGTGTCCATATATATACAGAATAAGAGCAGATACTGAGGATTACACCCAGTATACAGGACAGGAGAAGTGGTACTGTAGGGATCAGCAACAACAGATTTCAGCCAGGGGTTAAAGTCCACACTGTGCTTTATTTGGTCACACAGGATCCAGCCTCCATCTTGGCCGCATGTGAGACCACAGAATGTAAAGCCACGGAGGAAGGTCCATGTCGACCGATAC
The DNA here is from genome assembly GCA_033119425.1 of Bufotes viridis. Taxonomy (NCBI): domain Eukaryota; kingdom Metazoa; phylum Chordata; class Amphibia; order Anura; family Bufonidae; genus Bufotes; species Bufotes viridis. The sequence goes on along the minus strand of CM065589.1, from coordinate 16,281,749 downwards.
GTCAGTTTTTTTCAACATGACAAGTGGTCGTTTATTCATCTATTTTCTGTAACTGGATCATGATCCTTTGATGTGAAACTATACAGTAAATCACTATCCTGAGTGCCGCACGTTCCTACTACTTATCACTGCCGGCCCCGGGACGGCCTAGAGTGCGGTTCTCCACCACTCAACACATTCTTTGGTCACTTCGGCATCACATACACATCCAAGTTGTCGCATCACTTGGTGAGGTGAAGCTACAGCACCGGCAAAACAAAATCCCCACCCGTCTGGACTCCAATACAAGAGGTGGCTCCTGACTCCCCTCTAAGTCACTGTTCACACCAGGGGAGAGATCTGGCTTCATACCGACATACGGTCCAGCAGACTGCTGGCTGTGACCACACCAAGCCTCTCAGGCTTCCTTCTCCCCAGAACAGACTCCCTGATGGTTGCTTTACCGTGGTCCTCAGCTGGCCTCACCTGGGGCCCCGGAACTTGTAGTGGATGAGGTGTGTGGCCTGAGAGGCCCCCACTACCAACCTGCCTCTCAGTCCGAAGAAATCCAGACCACAGAACTTAAAGAAACCATCTCCAGCAAGCTATGCCTTAGGCCTCATGCACACGACCGTTGTTTGTATCCGCGTCCGTTCCATTTTTCACGGATAGGATGCTTCCCTATTCATTTCAATGGGTCTGTCAAAAAATGCAGATGGTCAACCGTTTTTGTTCCGCATCCGTGGTCCGTGTTTTCATTTCGTCAAAAAAATTGAGCATGTCCTATTTTTTTCACGTTTGCGGACAAGGATAGGCATTATTACAATGGATCTGCCATAAAAACGGTCCGTCATCCGTTTTTTTGGGCAGACACGAAATTTGCGGATGGAACGGACACGGAAACAAACAACGGTCATGTGCATGAGGCCTTACTGAAGAAAAACATCTCTGGATTTCTGTCACCTCACCCAACTAAACTGGAAAACCGGGCGACATACGCACCCCCTCCACACCTCTACCACATCGCACCGTGTCCTCCAGATGTGGCCAGTGTCACACTTTTCCCTTTGTTCTGCACACCCAGGCCAGCAGAGCCCGAGTTGTCACAAAAATCCGTTTTGTACCCCACAAGCAGTATTTTATGGATTTCACCGCCCCCTCAATGGCCAAACATACCAGCCCCGTGGCTGTGTACCTCTTCTCGATGGGAGTCAGCCTAATGTTCAGGTGCCTCACCCAGAGCAGACCCCAGGCCGTGAACAGCCTCTTCTGCTTTCACAGCGGGAATCGGTTGTGACACGTTCTCAATCTCACTACGTGCGGCCACCAATGACTCCCAGTCCTTCCAGGACTTGATCCAGTTCACATCATGATGTAATGTTGGACTGCGATTTCCCCTTGTTCTGGGGAAGAGGAGACACTTCTGCAGTAAGTGACGAAACCCCTGCAGAACCTGTACCCGTCCCTTTAAATGGAGGTGTAAGGGAGACAACCATTGAAAACAATGGTGCAGAGTGAACACGTCAAGCTAACTGAAGTGACTAGTGAAAATGTGGGGTCATGTGAAATATGTGATGATGACTCCCCCTTTGCAGGTTATGATTGGGGAAGAAGCGCCCCCTGCTGGTGAAAATGTATGTGATTTGGAAATGCTGATTGGTAATGGTTATAGGGGAAAATAATAGCATTCTTAATACAGAATGCTTAGTAAAATGTGGATTGAGGGGTTAAAAAATTTTAAAAAATGAACTCACCTCATCCACTTGAGCACGCATCCGGCATCGTCTTCTTTCAGGACCTGTAAAAGGACCTTTTATGACATCATCGCGCTCACCATGTCGTGAGCGAGATTACGTCATGAAAAGTCCTTTGGCAGGTCCTCAAATAAGAAGAAAGAAGACGATGCCGGCTGCGCGATCAAGTGGATGAGGCGAGTTCATTTTTTTATTTTATAACCCCTCAATCCACATTTTAGTAAGTATTCTGTATTAAGAATGCTATTATTTTCCCCTAAAACCATGTTATACGGGAAAATAATACAGTAAATAGACTATAATGGGGTTGCTCATCCCGATCGTCTCCTAGCAACCATGCGTGAAAATCGCACCGCATCTGCACTTACTTGCGGAGGCTTGTGATTTTCACACAGCCCCATTCATTTCTATGGGGCCTGCGTTGTGTGAAAAAACACAGAATATAGAACATGCTGCGATTTTTACGCAACGCACAAGTGATGCGTGAAAATCACCGCTCATGTGTACGGCCCTATAGAAGTGAATGGGTCCGGATTCAGTGGCGGGGCAATGCGTTCACGTCACGCATTGCTCCCGCGCGAAATACTCGCCCCAGGCTCAACCAAACCTTGTCAATAAAGCTACCACACTTTTTTTTTTTCGTGCAAAATTGTGGGGGAGGCCACGGCTTTATTTCACCACATCTCACAATGCGAGCCCTGAAAACCCTCATTGAGCGCAGCCAACTTCCTGGTCTCCAAGGAGACAAACCCCTGCCGACCGCCGTACGATCTCTCAGGGCTACCTTCCGCCAGCTGCGACAATTCTGAAAAAAAAAAAAAAAACACGAAAAAAACAAAACACCACAAACAAAAATAACTAATGCTCCCAAACCAAATCGAGGGCAGGAACGTCTGAGCTCTGCCTTACGCCTCAGGCAGGACATTAACCAACCCTTTGCCTGGATTTTCCCGCCAGAGCATTAACCCCCCCCCCCTTCCCCCGCAGTCTCAGGCATCCTCGTTATTCACTGTCGCCCCAATACCAGATGCAGAGAAGCAGTCTCCACGGTGTTCTATGCTTCGTGAGCCCATGTGCAGTGCTGACACATGAAGGAGAGCCTGAGCGGGTTCAGGACGTGAACCTGATCAATCAGGGAGAAGTCAGCACAGAGTCCGAGAACTATACCCGGGCAGTAGAAGACTTCTTGGCATGTCTGAAGACGTAGAGGAGCACGACCGATCGCTGGCTGAGACGCACTACCAGATCAGTACAGCTGCAGACATGAGGAGACCTTCTCTCACTTCTCACAGTCCATAGATGTGATAGAGAGGAGACCAGCTATCCTCACAGAAAGCTTCAGAGGAGTCAATGGAGGACAGTCCTCTAAAAGATGCCAAGAAGTCCAAACCAGAACCTGTTGAGAATGGGTCCCGAAACAGTGACGCTGCAGTGCCGGCCGAAGCAAAGAAGATAGAAGTTTCTGCTCCTTCAGCATCTTCTGACCAACTTGATGGGGCTGATGTGAGGCAGAAGCCAAGAGGCTCATAGCGGTGAGTAGCAGAGACCTGGTCATGGAAGATATCCACTCCGCCATCAACGCCTTCCAGGAAGCCAGCAGCCTCTGGGGAAGAAATACGAAAAGACGACCGACCGGTGTAGACGCCTTCTACGATTATGGGAAGACTCTCCTGGAGCTTACACAAATGGAGAACAATGTCCTGGGAAATACTCTGTAGGGAATGCCAGAAGAGGATAAGGACCCCAGTCTGATAAGGACCCCGATATCCCGAGTGCCAGCATCCTCCACCAATTCTGGGATGACTCTCTTCACACAGCAATATGGTCCAACAGAGCATCGCACCTCTCAGGCTTCATTCTCTCCAAACGCACTTCATCTCAGAGTCAATTCCCCCAAAACACTGATGGTTGCTTTAATCCCAGCACCTGTAGTGGACGAGGGGCGTGGACTGGGAGACTCCCATTACCGACCTCTCTCCCAGTCCAAAGAAATCCAGACCAGAGAACTTAACCCCTTAAGGACATAGTAGGTATGGATATGCCCCTGCAGTATGTCAGTCCTCAGGGTAAGCGACCTGTGAGGCCACGGACATAGGCAGGCAGACCGAGGGGATGAGATTTGTACTCACAGTTATAAAGTCCGTGGGCAGGCGTGCAGTCAGTGATGGAGAGGTGGCACGTAGGTCCTCGGGGGCACTCTCTGGGTGAAGAGACACAGGCCAGGTGGTATGTGAGGTGCCCTTGATGTTAGCTATTAGCATGCCTGTGGCGATGTCCCTAAAGTTCGTGACGCCAGTGCCGTTGATGGTGGCACGACCAATTTACAGTAGGAATAACGGAGGCACAGCAGATCCAGTTGATCATTATTTTTTTACTGAGGCAGTAAACTATGTACAGTTCTTTATATAATTCCGTAAATGGTACAAATGCAGTAATTTCCTGGTATGCAGGCTTAGCAAAGAATGAGATAATCCTAGCACGGTGGACAGAGGGTAAGATGCTTACTGGACAGGACTTGATCCCTGGTAAGGCCTTGTTCACACCTCAGTTATTTGAACAGTTATTTCCATCAGTCATTGGGAGCCAAAACCAGGTGCGGGTCAAAAACACAGAACAGGTGAATATCTTTTCATTACACATTATCTCTGAGTAGCCTCCACTCCTGGTTTTGGCTCAGCAAAACTGATGGAAATAACTGACCAAAAAACTGAAGTGTGAACTGAGGATTACACCCAGTATACAGGACAGGAGAAGTGGTACTGTGCAGTGTATATATATACAGAATAAGAGCAGATACTGAGGATTACACCCGGTATACAGGACAGGAGAAGTGGTACTGTGCAGTGTATATATATATACAGAATAAGAGCAGATACTGAGGATTACACCCGGTATACAGGACAGGAGAAGTGGTACTGTGCAGTGTATATATATACAGAATAAGAGCAGATACTGAGGATTACACCTGGTATACAGGACAGGAGAAGTGGTACTGTGCAGTATATATATATACAGAATAAGAGCAGATACTGAGGATTACACCCAGTATACAGGACAGGAGAAGAGGTACTGTGCAGTGTATATATATACAGAATAAGAGCAGATACTGAGGATTACACCCGGTATACAGGACAGGAGAAGTGGTACTGTGCAGTGTATATATATACAGAATAAGAGCAGATACTGAGGATTACACCTGGTATACAGGACAGGAGAAGTGGTACTGTGCAGTATATATATATACAGAATAAGAGCAGATACTGAGGATTACACCCAGTATACAGGACAGGAGAAGTGGTACTGTGCAGTGTATATATATACAGAATAAGAGCAGATACTGAGGATTACACCCAGTATACAGGACAGGAGAAGTGGTACTGTGCAGTGTATATATATACAGAATAAGAGCAGATACTGAGGATTACACCCAGTATACAGGACAAGAGAAGTGGTACTGTGCAGTGTATATATATACAGAATAAGAGCAGATACTGAGGATTACACACGGTATACAGGACAGGAGAAGTGGTACTGTGCAGTGTATATATACAGAATAAGAGCAGATACTGAGGATTACACCCAGTATACAGGACAGGAGAAGAGGTACTGTGCAGTGTATATATATACAGAATAAGAGCAGATACTGAGGATTACACCCAGTATACAGGACAGGAGAAGTGGTACTGTGCAGTGTATATATATACAGAATAAGAGCAGATACTGAGGATTACACCCAGTATACAGGACAAGAGAAGTGGTACTGTGCAGTGTATATATATACACAGAATAAGAGCAGATACTGAGGATTACACACGGTATACAGGACAGGAGAAGTGGTACTGTGCAGTGTATATATACAGAATAAGAGCAGATACTGAGGATTACACCCAGTATACAGGACAGGAGAAGTGGTACTGTGCAGTGTATATATATACAGAATAAGAGCAGATACTGAGGATTACACCCAGTATACAGGACAGGAGAAGTGGTACTGTGCAGTGTATATATATACAGGATAAGAGCAGATACTGAGGATTACACCCAGTATACAGGACAGGAGAAGTGGTACTGTGCAGTGTATATATACAGAATAAGAGCAGATACTGAGGATTACACCCAGTATACAGGACAGGAGAAGTGGTACTGTGCAGTGTATATATATACAGAATAAGAGCAGATACTGAGGATTACACCCGGTATACAGGACAGGAGAAGTGGTACTGTGCAGTGTATATATATACAGAATAAGAGCAGATACTGAGGATTACACCCAGTATACAGGACAGGAGAAGAGGTACTGTGCAGTGTATATATATACAGAATAAGAGCAGATACTGAGGATTACACCCAGTATACAGGACAGGAGAAGTGGTACTGTGCAGTGTATATATATACAGAATAAGAGCAGATACTGAGGATTACACCCGGTATACAGGACAGGAGAAGTGGTACTGTGCAGTGTGTATATATACAGAATAAGAGCAGATACTGAGGATTACACCCAGTATACAGGACAGGAGAAGTGGTACTGTGCAGTGTATATATATACAGAATGAGAGAAGATACTGAGGATTACACCCAGTATACAGGACAGGAGAAGTGGTACTGTGCAGTGTATATATATATACAGAATAAGAGCAGATACTGAGGATTACACCCAGTATACAGGAGAGGAGAAGTGGTACTGTGCAGTGTATATATATACAGAATAAGAGCAGATACTGAGTATTACACCCAGTATACAGGACAGGAGAAGTGGTACTGTGCAGTGTCCATATATACAGAATAAGAGCAGATACTGAGGATTACACCCAGTATACAGGACAGGAGAAGTGGTACTGTGCAGTGTATATTTACAGAATAAGAGCAGATACTGAGGATTACACCCAGTATACAGGACAGGAGAAGTGGTACTGTGCAGTGTATATATACAGAATAAGAGCAGATACTGAGGATTGCACCCAGTATACAGGACAGGAGAAGTGGTACTGTGCAGTGTATATATACAGAATAAGAGCAGATACTGAGGATTACACCCAGTATACAGGACAGGAGAAGTGGTACTGTGCAGTGTATATATACAGAATAAGAGCAGATACTGAGGATTACACCCAGTATACAGGACAGGAGAAGTGGTACTGTGCAGTGTATATATACAGAATAAGAGCAGATACTGAGGATTACACCCAGTATACAGGACAGGAGATGTGGTACTGTGCAGTGTATATATATACAGAATAAGAGCAGATACTGAGGATTACACCCAGTATACAGGACAGAGAAGTGGTACTGTGCAGTGTATATATATACAGAATAAGAGCAGATACTGAGGATTACACCCAGTATACAGGACAGGAGAAGTGGTACTGTGCAGTGTCCATATATACAGAATAAGAGCAGATACTGAGGATTACACCCAGTACACAGGACAGGAGAAGTGGTAATGTGCAGTGTATATATACAGAATAAGAGCAGATACTGAGGATTACACCCAGTATACAGGACAGGAGAAGGAGTACTGTGCAGTGTATATATATATACAGAATAAGAGCAGATACTGAGGATTACACCCAGTATACAGGACAGGAGAAGTGGTACTGTGCAGTGTATATATACAGAATAAGAGCAGATACTGAGGATCACACCCAGTATACAGGAGAGGAGAAGTGGTACTGTGCAGTGTATATATATATACAGAATAAGAGCAGATACTGAGGATTACACCCAGTATACAGGACAGGAGAAGTGGTACTGTGCAGTGTATATACAGAATAAGAGCAGATACTGAGGATTACCCCCAGTATACAGGACAGGAGAAGTGGTACTGTGCAGTGTATATATATACAGAATAAGAGCAGATACTGAGGATTACACCCAGTATACAGGAGAAGTGGTACTGTGCAGTGTATATATATACAGAATAAGAGCAGATACTGAGGATTACACCCAGTATACAGGACATGAGAAGTGGTACTGTGCAGTGTATATATATATATATATACAGAATAAGAGCAGATACTGAGGATTACACCCAGTATACGGGACAGGAGAAGTGGTACTGTGCAGTGTCCATATATACAGAATAAGAGCAGATACAGAGGATTACACCCAGTATACAGGACAGGAGAAGTGGTACTGTGCAGTGTATATATACAGAATAAGAGCAGATACTGAGGATTACACCCAGTATACGGGACAGGAGAAGTGGTACTGTGCAGTGTATATATACAGAATAAGAGCAGATACTGAGGATTACACCCAGTATACAGGACAGGAGAAGTGGTACTGTGCAGTGTATATATATACAGAATAAGAGCAGATACTGAGGATTACACCCGGTATACAGGAAAGGAGAAGTGGTACTGTGCAGTGTATATATATATACAGAATAAGAGCAGATACAGAGGATTACACCCAGTATACAGGACAGGAGAAGTGGTACTGTGCAGTGTATATATACAGAATAAGAGCAGATACTGAGGATTACACCCAGTATACAGCACAGGAGAAGTGGTACTGTGCAGTGTATATATATACAGAATAAGAGCAGATACTGAGGATTACACCCAGTATACAGGAGAAGTGGTACTGTGCAGTGTATATATATACAGAGTAAGAGCAGATACTGAGGATTACACCCAGTACACAGGACAGGAGAAGTGGTACTGTGCAGTGTCCATATATACAGAATAAGAGCAGATACTGAGGATTACACCCAGTACACAGGACAGGAGAAGTGGTACTGTGCAGTGTATATATATACAGAATAAGAGCAGATACTGAGGATTACACCCAGTATACAGGAGAGGAGAAGTGGTACTGTGCAGTGTCCATATATACAGAATAAGAGCAGATACTGAGGATTACACCCAGCATACAGGACAGGAGAAGTGGTACTGTGCAGTGTATATATACAGAATAAGAGCAGATACTGAGGATTACACCCAGTATACAGGACAGAGAAGTGGTACTGTGCAGTGTATATATATACAGAATAAGAGCAGATACTGAGGATTACACCCGTATACAGGACAGGAGAAGTGGTACTGTGCAGTGTATATATATACAGAATAAGAGCAGATACTGAGGATTACACCCAGTATACAGGACAGGAGAAGTGGTACTGTGCAGTGTATATATATACAGAATAAGAGCAGATACTGAGGATTACACCAGGTATACAGGACAGGAGAAGTGGTACTGTGCAGTGTATATATATACAGGATAAGAGCAGATACTGAGGATTACACCCAGTATACAGGACAGGAGAAGTGGTACTGTACAGTGTATATATACAGAATAAGAGCAGATACTGAGGATTACACCCAGTATACAGGACAGGAGAAGTGGTACTGTGCAGTGTATATATACAGAATAAGAGCAGATACTGAGGATTACACCCAGTATACAGGACAGGAGAAGTGGTACTGTGCAGTATATATATACAGAATAAGAGCAGATACTGAGGATTACACCCAGTATACAGGACAGGAGAAGTGGTACTGTGCAGTGTGTATATATACAGTATAAGAGCAGATACTGAGGATTACACCCAGTATACAGGACAGGAGAAGTGGTACTGTGCAGTGTATATATATATAGAATAAGAGCAGATACTGAGGATTACACCCAGCATACAGGACAGGAGAAGTGGTACTGTGCAGTGTATATATATACAGAATAAGAGCAGATACTGAGGATTACACCCAGTATACAGGCCACAGGGACAATATTCCTTACATGCACTTGTGTATAAGGAATTGCTCTTTAACACACTGCTGCACTGTGATACTGGTATGATACTGCTGGGGAGGTATGCTGTGCTGCACTGTGATACTGGTATGATACTGCTGAGGAGGTATGCTGTGCTGTACTGTGATACTGGTATGATACTGATGGGGAGGTATGCTGTGCTGCACTGTGATAATGGTATGATACTGCTGGGGAGGAATGCTGTGCTGCACTGTGATACTGGTATGATACTGCTGAGGAGGTATGCTGCGCTGTACTGTGATACTGGTATGATACTGATGGGGAGGTACGCTGTCCTGCACTGTGATACTGGTATGATACTGCTGGGGAGGTATGCTGTGCTGCACTGTGATACTGGTATGATACTGCTGGGGAGGTATGCTGTGCTGCACTGTGATGCTGGTATGATACTGCTGGGGAGGTATGCTGTGCTGCACTGTGATAATGGTATGATACGGCTGGGGAGTTATGCTGTGCTGCAATGTGATACTAGTATGATACTGCTGAGGAGATATGCTGCGCTGCACTGTGATACTGGTATGATACTGCTGGGGAGGTATGCTGTGCTGCACTGTGTTACTGGTATGAGACGGCTGGGAAGGTATGCTGTGCTGCACTGTGATACTGGTATGATACTGCTGGGGAGGTATGCTGTGCTGCACTGTGATACTGGTATGATACTGCTGGGGAGGTATGCTGTGCTGCACTGTGATACTGGTATGATACTGCTGGGGAGGTATGCTGTGCTGCACTGTGATACTGGTATGATACTGCTGGGGAGGTATGCTGTGCTGCACTGTGATACTGGTATGATACTGCTGGGGAGGTATGCTGTGCTGCACTGTGATACTGGTATGATACTGCTGGGGAGGTATGCTGTGCTGCACTGTGATACTGGTATGATACTGCTGGGGAGGTATGCTGTGCTGCACTGTGATACTGGTATGATACTGCTGGGGAGGTATGCTGTGCTGCACTGTGATACTGGTATGATACTGCTGGGGAGGTATGCTGTGCTGCACTGTGATACTGGTATGATACTGCTGGGGAGGTATGCTGTGCTGCACTGTGATACTGGTATGATACTGCTGGGGAGGTATGCTGTGCTGCACTGTGATACTGGTATGATACTGCTGGGGAGGTATGCTGTGCTGCACTGTGATACTGGTATGATACTGCTGGGGAGGTATGCTGTGCTGCACTGTGATACTGGTATGATACTGCTGGGGAGGTATGCTGTGCTGCACTGTGATACTGGTATGATACTGCTGGGGAGGTATGCTGTGCTGCACTGTGATACTGGTATGATACTGCTGGGGAGGTATGCTGTGCTGCACTGTGATACTGGTATGATACTGCTGGGGAGGTATGCTGTGCTGCACTGTGATACTGGTATGATACTGCTGGGGAGGTATGCTGTGCTGCACTGTGATACTGGTATGATACTGCTGGGGAGGTATGCTGTGCTGCACTGTGATACTGGTATGATACTGCTGGGGAGGTATGCTGTGCTGCACTGTGATACTGGTATGATACTGCTGGGGAGGTATGCTGTGCTGCACTGTGATACTGGTATGATACTGCTGGGGAGGTATGCTGTGCTGCACTGTGATACTGGTATGATACTGCTGGGGAGGTATGCTGTGCTGCACTGTGATACTGGTATGATACTGCTGGGGAGGTATGCTGTGCTGCACTGTGATACTGGTATGATACTGCTGGGGAGGTATGCTGTGCTGCACTGTGATACTGGTATGATACTGCTGGGGAGGTATGCTGTGCTGCACTGTGATACTGGTATGATACTGCTGGGGAGGTATGCTGTGCTGCACTGTGATACTGGTATGATACTGCTGGGGAGGTATGCTGTGCTGCACTGTGATACTGGTATGATACTGCTGGGGAGGTATGCTGTGCTGCACTGTGATACTGGTATGATACTGCTGGGGAGGTATGCTGTGCTGCACTGTGATACTGGTATGATACTGCTGGGGAGGTATGCTGTGCTGCACTGTGATACTGGTATGATACTGCTGGGGAGGTATGCTGTGCTGCACTGTGATACTGGTATGATACTGCTGGGGAGGTATGCTGTGCTGCACTGTGATACTGGTATGATACTGCTGGGGAGGTATGCTGTGCTGCACTGTGATACTGGTATGATACTGCTGGGGAGGTATGCTGTGCTGCACTGTGATACTGGTATGATACTGCTGGGGAGGTATGCTGTGCTGCACTGTGATACTGGTATGATACTGCTGGGGAGGTATGCTGTGCTGCACTGTGATACTGGTATGATACTGCTGGGGAGGTATGCTGTGCTGCACTGTGATACTGGTATGATACTGCTGGGGAGGTATGCTGTGCTGCACTGTGATACTGGTATGATACTGCTGGGGAGGTATGCTGTGCTGCACTGTGATACTGGTATGATACGGCTGGGGAGGTATGCTGTGCAGCACTGTGATATTGGAATAATACGGCTGGGGAGTTATGCTGTGCTGCAATGTGATACTAGTGTGATACTGCTGGGGGGGTATGCTGTGCTGCATTGTGATACTGGTGTGATACGGCTGGGAAGGTATGCTGTGCTGTACTGTGATACTGGTATGATACGGCTGGGAGGTATGCTGTGCTGCACTGTTATACTGGTATGATACTGCTGGGGGGGTATGCTGTGCATCACGGTTATACTGGTATGATATGGCTGGGGAGGTATGCTGTGCTGTATTGTGATACTGGTATGATACTGCTGGGGAGGTATGCTGTGCTGCACTGTGATACTGGTATGATACTGGCTGGGGAGGTATGCTGTGCTGCACTGTGATACTGGTATGATACGGCTGGGGAGGTATGCTGTGCTGCACTGTGATACTGGTATGATACTGCTGGGGAGGTATCGGGGGTTTCGCCGTGCACAGGGATGGAAGTATATAGTATATACTGGGTGTGACGTATTTGGGGGTCTCGCTGTGCACAGGGTTGGGAGTATATAGTATATACTGGGTGTGACGTATTTCGGGGGCTCGCCGCGCACAGGGTTGGGAGTATATAGTATATACTGGGTGTGACGTATTTCGGGGGCTCGCCGTGCACAGGTTGGGAGTATATAGTATATACTGGGTGTGACGTATTTCGGGGGCTCGCTGTGCACAGGGATGGAAGTATATAGTATATACTGGGTGTGACGTATTTCGGGGGTCTCGCTGTGCACAGGGTTGGGTGTATATAGTATATGCTGGGTGTGATGTATTTCGGGGGCTCGCCGTGCACAGAGTTGGGTGTATATAGTATATACTGGGTGTGACGTATTTGGGGGTCTCGCCGTGCACAGGGATGGGAGTATATAGTATATACTGGATGTGACGTATTTCGGGGACTCGTCGTGCACAGGGTTGGGAGTATATAGTATATACTGGGTGTGACGTATTTCGGGGTCTCGCCGTGCACAGGGTTGGAGTATATAGTATATACTGGATGTGACGTATTTGGGGGCTCGCCGTGCACAGGGTTGGGAGTATATAGTATATACTGGATGTGACGTATTTGGGGGTCTCGCCGTGCACAGGGTTGGAGTATATAGTATATACTGGGTGTGACGTATTTCGGGGGTCTCGCCGTGCACAGGGATGGGAGTATATAGTATATACTGGGTGTGACGTATTTCGGGGGGCTCGCCGAGAACAGGGTTGGGTGTATATACTGGGTGTGACGTATTTCGGGGGCTCGCCGTGCACAGGGTTGGGAGTATATACTGGGTGTGACGTATTTCGGGGGGCTCGCCGTGCACAGGGTTGGGAGTATATACTGGGTGTGACGTATTTCGGGGGGCTCGCCGTGCACAGGGTTGGGAGTATATACTGGGTGTGACGTATTTCGGGGGGCTCGCCGTGCACAGGGTTGGGAGTATATACTGGGTGTGACGTATTTCGGGGGCTCGCCGTGCCCAGGTGTGGGTGTCATGCCGCTTCCCACCACAAGTCGCCGCTGTGTGGCACAGTTTCCCGCTTGTCACCACATTCCCGGCTCGCCTCTGATTGGCTGGCTATCTAGTGACCCGCACGCTATTGGCTGTGTGTCTGGGTGGGCGGTTCCCTGCGGCAGTAGGTAGTCGGGCTCCCGTCTGCTGGTTACACCCGCTCTCAGCCATGCTGTGCTGCCTCTCCCGGGCCGTGAAGGCGGCTGTGGCCATCGCGGTGCTGGGCGTCCTGCTGCAGGTCATCCGAGGCTGGCTCAGCTCCAAGTCCTATGTGTTCAGCCGGGAGGAGATTGCCGGCCTAGCCAAGGAGTACTCGGGTAACTGCCGCTCACCCGCCAGGGCCAGCCTCAGGGGAGGAGGGGTGACTGAGGAGGAGGGTGGGCATTGGTAATAAAAGGGGGGCAGGGGGGACTGAGGAGGAGGGGGACTGAGGAGGAGGAGGAGGAGGGTGTGCAAGGAGGGGGACGGAGGAGGAGGAGGGTGTGCAAGGAGGGGGGACTGAGGAGGAGGAGGAGGTGTGGGGGACGAGGAGGGATGTGCAGGGGGACTGAGGAGGAGGGTGTGCAAGGGGGGACTGAGGAGGAGGGTGTGCAAGGGGGGACTGAGGAGGAGAAGGGTGATGCAAGGGGGGACTGAGGAGGAGGGTGTGCAAGGGGGGACTGAGGAGGAGGGTGTGCAAGGGGGACTGAGGGAGGAGGGTGCAAGGGGGACTGAGGAGGAGGGTGTGCAAGGGGGGACTGAGGAGGAGGGTGCAAGGGGGACTGAGGAGGAGGGGTGTGCAAGGGGGACTGAGGAGGAGAGGAGGGTGTGCAAGGGGGATGGGGGGACTGAGGAGGAGGGTGTGCAAGGGGGGGACTGAGGAGGAGGGTGTGCAAGGGGGGACTGAGGAGGAGGGTGTGCAAGGGGGACTGAGGAGGAGGGTGTGCAAGGGGGGACTGAGGAGGAGGGTGTGCAAGGGGGGACTGAGGAGGAGGGTGTGCAAGGGGGGGACTGAGGAGGAGGGTGTGCAAGGGGGGACTGAGGAGGAGGGTGTGCAAGGGGGACTGAGGAGGAGGTGTGGGGGACTGAGGAGGAGGGTGTGCAAGGGGGGGACTGAGGAGGAGGGTGTGCAAGGGGGGACTGAGGAGGAGGGTGTGCAAGGGGGACTGAGGAGGAGGGTGTGCAAGGGGGACTGAGGAGGAGGGGTGTGCAAGGGGGTGGACTGTGAGGAGGAGAGGAGGGTGTGCAAGGGGGGACTGAGGAGGAGGGGGGACGAGGAGGAGGGGTGTGCAAGGGGGGACTGAGGAGGAGAGGAGGGTGTGCAAGGGGGGACTGAGGAGGAGAGGAGGGTGTGCAAGGGGGGACTGAGGAGGAGAGAGGGTGTGCAAGGGGGGACTGAGGAGGAGAGGAGGAGGTGTGCAAGGGTGAGAGGGACTGAGGAGGGAGGAGGGTGTGCAAGGGGGACTGAGGAGGAGAGGAGGGTGTGCAAGGGGGACTGAGGAGGAGGAGTGTGCAAGGGGGACTGAGGAGGAGGAGGTGTGCAAGGGGACTGAGAGGGAGGGTGTGCAAGGGGGGGGACTGAGGAGGAGGGTGTGCAAGGGGGGGGGACAGAGGAGGAGGGTGTGCAAGGGGGGGGGACTGAGAAGGAGGAAGGGTGTGTGCATGGGGAGGGGACTGGGGAGGGGGAGGGGGGGACTGAGGAGGGGGAGGGGGGGACTGAGCAGGGGTTCTGGTGTGGGTTGGGTTTATCATGTGACTGGGGGCCCCGTTTCCTGCCGCTGACCTCTGCTCCCCTCCCCCCAGGTGTGGACTATGAAGTTGCCTTCTCCAAGGTGATCCTGGAGCTGCGGAAGAAGCACCCGGGGCACATCCTGCCGGACGAGGACCTTCAGTGGGTGTTTGTGAACGCGGGCGGCTGGATGGGCTCCATGTGCCTGCTGCACGCCTCGCTGACGGAGTACGTGCTGCTCTTCGGGACGGCGGTGGACACCAGCGGGCACTCGGGTGAGCAGTGCCGCCCCTCCCCCGCACCTGGCGCACACACAGGAGGCTGCCATAGTTCAGGGTCAGCCCGCTGCTGATAGAGACGGTGTCGGGCGCAGAGGTCACCTCCCCGGGCGCTCGGGGCTTCTGCCTCTAGGAGTGAGACGTCAGCACCCCTGTGTGTCTGCAGTGGTATGATCCACCACGCTGCAGCTAGACTCCCTCAGGAGCAGCCTTAGATGTTATAGTGGCCCTGGTAAAACTGTGGCCCTATGTTGTAGCTGTAGGGGGGCCACAAACCACAGTGCTCTTAGATACTACATCCCAATGTCAGACCTCCGTTGTGATTGTCTCCTGTACTGCTCGTTTACTGGGTCGATCACATGACATACGAGCAGTCTTAGGCCTAATTCACACCTCCGTAGTGTGTTGCGGATCCGCAAAACACCTCTCCACCAGCCCTATAGAGATGCCTATACTTGTCCGCATGACCTGTAGACGTAAATTTGTCTTTCCCAAAACGGAGGCTTGTACCCCTCAGGGCAAACCGTACCTCATCCATGTGACCGGTGCCTGCAGCATGTTGCATCTCATTGCTGTGTTGAAATACTCTGCGCTGTCAGCAATCCTTGCATCAATCAATAGCTCAGGTGAATGTAAGACTTTGGAATGTCTCTTATCAGAGAGAATAACGCCTCTTTCTCCACTTACCGGTCTGCGTCCCCTGCCTACAACAGTCTATAGCAGGCATCCTCAAACTGCGGCCCTCCAGCTGTTGCAAAACTACAACTCCCAGCATGCCCGAATAGCCTACAGGTATCAGCCTACAGCAGGGCATTGTGGGAGTTGTAGTTTTACAACAGCTGGAGGGCCGCAGTTTGAGGATGCCTGGTCTATAGTGAGTGAGAGCAGAGATGACCCCAGGGCTGCAGCAGAGGCTTTTTTGTCTCGCCCCCATGTGCCTCGTTCACACCTGTACTGCGCAGCACTCCTGTAATGTCCTATATGGCGCTTCTGTGTGACCGTGCGGGGACATTATATACCTCGTGTGCACATGTGAGGTCCGAGGAGTCACCTGACCGTGCAGGGACATTATATACCCCGTGTGCACATGTAACGTGAGGTCCGAGGAGTCACCTGACTGTGCAGGGACATTATATACCTCGTGTGCACATGTGACGTGAGGTCCGAGGAGCCACCTGACTGTGTGGGGACATTATATACCTCGTGTGCACATGTGACGTGAGGTCCGAGGAGCCACCTGACTGTGTGGGGACATTATATACCTCGTGTGCACATGTGACGTGAGGTCCGAGGAGCCACCTGACTGTGTGGGGACATTATATACCTCGTGTGCACATGTGACGTGAGGTCCGAGGAGTCACCTGACCGTGCGGGGACATTATATACCCCGTGTGCACATGTAACGTGAGGTCCGAGGAGTCGCCTGACCGTGCAGGGACATTATATACCTCGTGTGCGCATATGAGGTCCGAGGAGTCACCTGACCGTGCAGGGACATTATATACCTCGTGTGCGCATATGAGGTCCGAGGAGTCACCTGACCGTGCAGGGACATTATATACCTCGTGTGCACATGTAACGTGAGGTCCGAGGAGCCACCTGACTGTGTGGGGACATTATATACCTCGTGTGCACATGTGACGTGAGGTCCGAGGAGTCACCTGACCGTGCGGGGACATTATATACCCCGTGTGCACATGTGACGTGAGGTCCGAGGAGTCACCTGACCGTGCGGGGACATTATATACCTCGTGTGCACATGTGACGTGAGGTCCGAGGAGTCACCTGACCGTGCAGGGACATTATATACCTCGTGTGCGCATATGAGGTCCGAGGAGTCACCTGACCGTGCAGGGACATTATATACCTCGTGTGCGCATATGAGGTCCGAGGAGTCACCTGACCGTGCAGGGACATTATATACCTCGTGTGCACATGTAACGTGAGGTCCGAGGAGTCACCTGACCGTGCAGGGACATTATATACCTCGTGTGCGCATATGAGGTCCGAGGAGTCACCTGACCGTGCAGGGACATTATATACCTCGTGTGCACATGTGACGTGGGGTCCGAGGAGCCACCTGACCGTGCGGGGACATTATATACCTCGTGTGCACATGTGACGTGGGGTCCGAGGAGCCACCTGACCGTGCGGGGACATTATATACCTCGTGTGCACATGTGACGTGGGGTCCGAGGAGCCACCTGACCGTGCGGGGACATTATATACCTCGTGTGCACATGTGACGTGGGGTCCGAGGAGCCACCTGACCGTGCGGGGACATTATATACCTCGTGTGCACATGTGAGGTCTGAGGAGTCACCTGACCGTGCGGGGACACTGTATACCGCCTCCTAGGTGCGGCTGGAGAATGATTACATGCGGCACGAGAGGATCCTGTTATAACCGCACTGTATAGCGCCACCCGCTTATTTTTTTATCCGGCTCACTGATAAGGCCGCACGTGCTCAATTTCATCCTTCAGCTGCCTCCTGAGTTGTGATGGGGTGAACATAGACATACCTCAGCTGCAGCAGAGAGGACACGCCCCTTGAGCTGCTAGCTTGATATAAATCTGGCACAGCAATGAAGGGGGAGATCTCTGGACCCATGTGAGGTGCAGGGCTGGTTCTAGCTTTGTTAGAGATTGTCGTGTGCTATAGGATCTCTGACTTGTTTAATTTTTTTTACGTTATTCATGGGATAACCCCTTTAAGCCGAGCTATAGAAGTGTGGACTTACCTGTGCCTGACCTACTGTACGCTCCACGTGTGCACCGTACCTAACCTGTGTTCCCTTCATTGCAGGACGCTACTGGGCAGAAATATCTGATACTATATTATCCGGAACCTTCCGGCAATGGAAAGAGGGGTCAACGAAGAGCGAGATCTTCTACCCTGGTGAGAACAGCGTCTTTTATGGTGAACAGGACAGAGTGCAGCTCTGGAGTATAATGCAGGATGTAACTCAGGATCAGTGCAGGATAAGTAATGTATGTACACTGTGACTGCACCAGCAGAATAGTGAGTGCAGCTCTGGAGTATAATACAGGATGTAACTCAGGATCAGTGCAGGATAAGTAATGTATGTACACTGTGACTGCACCAGCAGAATAGTGAGTGCAGCTCTGGAGTATAATACAGGATGTAACTCAGGATCAGTACAGGATAAGTAATGTAATGTATGTACACAGTGACTCCACCAGCAGAATAGTGAGTGCAGCTCTGGAGTAAAATACAGGATGTAACTCAGGATCAGTGCAGGATAAGTAATGTATGTACACAGTAACTGCACCAGCAGAATAGTGAGTGCAGCTCTGGAGTATAATACAGGATGTAACTCAGGATCAGTACAGGATAAGTAATGTATGTACACAGTGACTCCACCAGCAGAATAGTGAGTGCAGCTCTGTAGGATAATACAGGATGTAACTCAGGATCAGTACAGGATAAGTAATGTATGTACACAGTGACTCCACCAGCAGAATAGTGAGTGCAGCTCTGGAGGGAAAGCAGTGTTGTGCGCTGCTGTAATTGCATTAAGGGCTTGATCGGGGTTTTCTGGACCGGTCAGGAGTAGGACATATCTGTCACTTTGCTCCTCGGCAGTCCTGGGGATGCTGGATTATTGGAGTCTTACAGTAGGTCACCCTGTAGTTGCGGGTAGGTCACAGCTGGGTTATATGATGAGGGGTTTTTGACGTGTCGTGCTTTCCCTCTGTGCAGGAGATACCATTGTGCATGAAGTGGGGGAGGCCACGTCCGTTCAGTGGACTGCGGGCACCTGGATGGTGGAGTACGGCCGCGGGTTCATTCCTTCCACCTTGGGTTTCGCTCTGGCGGACACTTTCTTCAGCACCCAGGACTTCCTCACCTTCTACTATACAGTGAGGGTCTACACCAAAGGCTTGCTGCTGGAAACGCACACCTACTTGTCCGACCTGGGGGTCTTCTAAGAGCACCCCTCCTGGAGGTGAGACCGCAGAGGCTCATCCATGTATGAGGGGTGACCATCGTCATCACACGGGCCTGGTCCTGTCTGGATGCAATGTGGGGGGACCCCGCCGAGCAGACGCCATATCCGTCCATCTGTGGGAATGTACCGGAGGCGGAGAATCGCGTCCGATAATCTACAATTCCCAAACAGTGTTAATTACTGTGATCTTCTCCATGGGGGACAAGATGGAAGCTCGCGTCCTCCGCCTCGTCTACCGCGTTAATTGCCATTGCCTCCTGAGTTTTTATAATGCACCTGAAGACTTACAGACTCGTTTTATCAGTCGCATCCCAAATTATCAGATTATTTTTAATAAATCATGAAGACCCGCACTATTTCTACAGAACGGAGCCTCGTACATTCCTTACGTAGCACAAAATGGCCGACACTGCCAGAATCAAAGACTGAAAATTCTCATGGCCGCTGTCTACCAAGGACAGCTCCACCCCTGTTCACAGGTTGTGTGTGGTATTACAGCCCGGCCCCATTCACTCCAGTGGAGCCGAGCGCCAATAGCGGGCACAACCCGTGGGCACTTGGTATTGCAGCTGGGCTGCACATTACGTCATCTGACTGATGACATCACTGGCCTAGGAAGATGCCCAAGGGTTCGTGGAGGGCCGTGACCTCCTCGGATGAGCCGGGAGTCGGACCCCCGCTGATCTTATGTTGATGGCTTATCCAGAGCATAGGAAAATCCCATATAACCCCTTTAATGTGTAACCCTCAGCCATGATTTGCGGATTTTAGTCGATGCAGTTTAAGGTCCGTTTCTTTATTAACGCTTGGGGCCACCGGTTTTGTGTTGTGGCGGTTTTGGCGCACCCAATCAATCACAGTGTGGTAGCGAGCGGGCGGTGCAATACGACCCTGGTGTGCGCTAGGAGAAACGTTTGGCCGTGGTGAGCGCCCAATACGATACTTGTCATGTGAACCACAGAAAAGTCGTGGCATTGTCGGTGGAGTCTGCGGATGGGTAACGGTGATGCCTCCTGCCGTATGTCTCCCATCATTTACCTGGTGTGAACGCTTCTGTGTGAACAGGGCTGAAGCTGCTGGTGGGAAATACGGAGGCGCTCGGTCTTGTCAGGTCAGCGGCGCTGACCTCTTCTTACCAGGCGCTGCAGCGTGCGGACGTAGCCCCCTCTATTGCTGTATGACAGAATCTGAGCTGACGGCGCTTCACCCTGACAGGACCCCAGAAATATGCAGTAGTGGTGGCTGCAGTCCCTACTATACGTATATCACATGGCTCTATATGGACTGCCGCCATTGTCGCGGTGGGCTTCCACTTGTCCTCTGTTTGGCTGCTTAAAACTGCAGTATATTTTTTGGTCTGCCACCTTCAGCCTGTGGAGGGCGCCCTGGGTATAAACATTAAAGGGGTATTCTGTTCATAAGTTAAGGTGCTTTCACATCAGCGTTTTTGCTTTCCGTCCTAGAGTTCCATCCTCGAGGCTCTAGGACGGAAAGATACTGATCAGGATAATCCTAATGCATTCTGAATGGAGAGAAATCCGTTCAGGATGCATCAGGACGTCTTCCGTTCAGTATGTGAACGTTTTTTGGACGTTGACAATGCTGCGGATTTGTCTCCGTCCAAAAATCCGGAAGACATGCCGTAACGCCGGATCCGGAATTAATGCCCATTGAAAGGCATTAATCCCAGGGGTGTGGAAATTTAAAAAAAAACTACTTGTCGAAGGACTAAAGCGGGGGCTCGATCTACTTGTCCCTCATAACAATCTACTTGTCCTGATACAAAAAATAGTTTTAAATAATGGAGGTGCGACATGGAGGCGGGAGATGTGACAGGAAGGGGGGCGGGGAGATGTGACATGGGGGCGGGAGATGTGACATGGGGGCAGGAGATGTGACATTTCTCTCCCCTCATGTCACATTTCTCGCCCCATGACACATTTCTCTGAATCCCACCCCCATGTCACATTTCTCTCCCTCCCCCATGACACATTTTCTCTCCCCTCCCCATGTCACATTTCTCTCCCTCCCCATGACACATTTTCTCTCCCCTCCCCATGTCACATTTTCTCTCCTCCCCCATGTCACATTTCTCTCTCCCCATGACACATTTCTCTGAATCCCACCCCCATGTCACATTTTCTCTCCTCCCCATGACACATTTTCTCTCCCCTCCCCCATGTCACATTTTCTCTCCTCCCCCATGTCACATTTTCTCTCCCTCCCCATGTCACATTTTCTCTCCCTCCCCCATGTCACATTTTCTCTCCCTCCCCATGTCACATTTTCTCTCCCCTCCCCATGTCACATTTCTCTCTCCCCCATGACACATTTCTCTGAATCCCACCCCCATGTCACATTTTCTCTCCTCCCCATGTCACATTTTCTCTCCTCCCCATGTCACATTTTCTCTCCTCCCCATGTCACATTTTCTCTCCTCCCATGTCACATTTTCTCTCCCCTCCCCATGTCACATTTCTCTCCCCCCCATGTCACATTTTCTCTCCCCCCCATGTCACATTTCTCTGAATCCCACCTCCATGTCACATTTCTCTCCCCCTCCATGTCACATTTCACCCCTCTCCCCCCATGTCACATTTCACCCTCTCCCTACCCCCTCTATTAATGTGTAAAAACCATTATGCTCACCTGATCCCGTCTGCAGCCAATCCCCTTCTCCTATATAATCCTGGTATTTTAGGCTCCCGACAAGTTGTTTGAGGACCTGGGAAACTCAGCCAATCAGTGGCCACAGCTGTGTCATGTGTCAGGCCAGGGATTGGCTAAGCAGGAAATCCCTAGCCTGACTTGTGATACAGCTTCAGCCACTGATTGGCTGAGTGTTCCCAGGTCCTCAAACAACTTGTCGGGAGCGCAAGATATTATGATCATACAGAGGAGAACAGCAGCGGCCGGCCGGAGGCGCCAAAGTGATTTATTTAAATTTTTCCTCCCCAATCCCTTGGCCCGGCGTCTCTGCGCCCTAAGGCAGCCTCGGTCAGCCTTGCTACTTGCCCGAAGCAGGGCTAAGCTACCGAACAAACTACCTGCCCGGCGCCCGGAACTGCATGTCCCGGGCGTCGGGCGATACAATTTCCACACCCCTGAATCCGGATCCGGCCTAAAGCTAAACGTCGTTTCGGCGCATCGCCGGATCCGACGTTTAGCTTTTTCTCAATTGTTACCATTGCAGCCAGGACACTAAAGTCCTGGTTGCCATGGTAAAATGTAGTGAGGAGCGGGGGGGCAGTATACTTACCATCCGTGCGCTCCAGAGTGACGTCAGGGCGCCCCACACGCATGGATCACGTGATCCATGGGGCGCTCTGACGTCATTCTGGAGCGCCCCGGGAGCCGCACGGATGGTAAGTATACCGCTCCCCACTACTACTATGGCAACCAGGACTTTAATAGCGTCCTGGCTGCCATAGTAACCTGAAAGCATTTCGAAGACTGATCAGGATCCTGATCAGTCTTCTAATGCTTTCAGGCGACTTGCGTTCTGATGGATCCGGCGGGACGGAAGTGCCCGCCGGATCCTCAGAACGCAAGTGTGGAAGAGGCCTGACTTACATTAGGGCCGGATCCGGCATTAAAAAAAAGACTGATGGACGGATCCGTCCTTCAGGTGTGCGCATGCGCAGACCTTTAAAACAGTGAAAAAAATACAAGACGGATACGTCTCTCCGCATGGCAAACGGAGAGACGGATCTGCACTTGCAATGCATTTGTAGACGAATGCGGATCCGTCTACAAATGCTTTCAGTTGTCATGCGTTAGGACGGATCAGGCGGGATGGAAGTGCACGCCGGATCCACACAACGCAAGTGTGAAAGGGGCCTTATCCCCCCAAGCTGTTGTGAAATTACAATTCCCAGCATGAGAAGAGCAGAGCTAGTATACATGCTGGGAGTTGTAGTTTCACAACAGGTGTAGTGCCGCAGGTTGCCAACACAACACGTTTGACCGCCGCTCTGTTCAAATATGGGACCTGGCAGCGGCTAAATGTAAGCTGAGCTCACGTGCATCTGACAACTTAAAATGCGCAGGATTGTAGTGAGTTGTAGGTGGTCACCTGGGTACGAGCGTCCTGCCGGTGTCTGCTCCGGATCCTTCGCAGCCGTCTACAGCCGGTATATTGGGGGCGAGGGTAACCCAGAAGAGATCCGGTCGACACCAGAGCTTTATGTTCAAGTGGTGAGGAAACCATCCCGGTACACATGAGAGTCAAAGAATCCCGGCGCTCGCATGTCTTCACTTCACAGCATTTACTATACACATATATTGTTACATTAGGACGCGTTTCAGCCCCTCCTGAGCCTTTGTCTACCATAGTTGATGGACTGAAACGTGTCCTAATGTAACTATATGTGAATAGTAAGTGCTGTGAAGTGAAGACATGCGAGCGCCGGGGTTCTTTGACTCTTATACGTGTGGCTGGTTCTCCGTCTCCTTAAAGGGGTTTTTCAGAGATTTTCTTTCTGATGTCATCCTTATCTGATCGGTGGGGTCTGACACCCGGGACCCCGCTGACCAGCTACTTGAGAAGGCGCTCTTGTGAGCAATGTGGCCTTCTCTCTGCTTGCCCTAGGCCGGAGTTGTCACGTTCGTCAGCCACATGACCTGGGTGCAGCTCAGCCCCATAGAAGTGAATAGGACTGAGCTGTGATACCAAGCACGGCCACTATGCAATGATGGCGCTGTGCTTGGTGAGCTGAGAGAAGGCCGTGGGGGTCCAAGGTGTCAGACCCCCACCGATCAGATACTGACGACCTATCCTAAGAGGATAGGTCATCAGTAAAAAAAAAAAAAAAACTGGAAAACCCTTTTAACCCCTTCCCACTCCACCAGTTTTGGGAGGCTTGTTTTCTGCGGGAGGAGTGGACTTCAGCATCTTGAGTTCCTTGCCTGCCTCCTTTCTCCCCGCTGTGTATATAGTGCCATGCCTCCATCTTCCTTCCCCCGCCTCACACATTGTAATGCTCTGACCGGCGTTATACGGTGTAGCGGTCCGTCCGCCTTATACCAGAAGGGAGCTGAAGCTAACCCTTCCTCTCCATCCAGCAGACCACTGACCATTACTGCTCCCCAGGCCCTCTCCTCTGTACCTACCAAACAGAGGCTTCTCTTGTCGCAGGTGGACCGAGCGCGCAGTGGTCATCAGGGTACTTTCACACTAGCGTTATTCTTTTCCGGCATTGAGTTCCGTCCTTGGGGCTCAATACCGATAAAATACTGATCAGTTATATCTTAATGCATTCTGAATGGAGAGAAATCTGTCCAGGATGTCTTCAGTTCAGTCACTGAACGGCGTTTAGGCCGGAGATAATACCGCAGCATCCTGCGGTATTAGCTCCGTCCGAAATGCCGGAAGACCTGCCGGCATTAATTTCTATTGAAATATATTAGTGCCGGATCCGGCATTAAAATTACCGCATTGACGGATCCGGCATTCCAGTCTGTGCACTTAAAAAATGTGAAAAAAATAAATAACAGATCCGTTTTGCTGGGCGACACCAGAAAAACGGATCCGGTATTGCAATGCATTTTTCTGATTGATCAGGCATTTTGCAAACTGATCAGGATCCTGATCAGTCTGAAAAATGCCTGATCAGTCAGAAAAACTGACAGGCAGGCAGTTCGTTCCGTTCCGCAAAGTGCCGGTATCCGGGTTTTGTGGACCGCAACACATCCAATGGCCGTGTACATGTGTAACACAGTGCGGAAATTGACCGACTACTAATCTGCAGCTTGTGTAAACCAATTGAAGTTCGGGCTCAGCATTTACTGCGCTGTTCTGTGGGTTAAACTGTAACACGCTGCCGCCGCCGCGCGCTCACCTCCTGATGTACGTGTGCGGTGGTGGGAACTACCTGCCTGATGCACAGTACATGTCAGGAAGGGAGGAAAAGACGTGTCCGGTGCAGGACCAGCGCCTACCAGGATAATACACTTCAGACAATGACAGGAAGTGTGCCGCCACATGGTCTTACAGTACCCGCAGCGCAAAAAAAAATAAAAATCCTGCCCTCCTCAGGCTACCTGCGGGTGCGGGCTGTTGTGTAGGAATTCCGTGCAGATTGCTGTGCGTGTCCGCAACGAAAAACCGTACGTGTGAGGGAGAGTTCACATCCGCATTACTGACCCGTCAGCAGAAGAAAAAAAACAGCATTCTGTGCATCAGTTAGGCTACGTGCACACGAGTGGGTCCACAATATACGGGCACCAGCTGTTTGTTTGTGTACCATATCACTGATGCGGATCTATTCAAGTGAATCCAGAAGGTCGGTGCGGAACTGAACACCAGGGAGCGCTTCCTTGGGGTTTTGGTCTGTGCCTCCGCACTGCAAAAAAGTAGTGAGTGCACTACTTTTTGCAGTGCAGATCAGTGCCGCTGCATTACAGACCGCAATTTGCGGTCTGCCACACGGCCCCAGCCGGCACACGTTCGTGTCTTAGGCTGATGTTAAGCTCCGGCTTGGCTGTTCCGCTGCACAAACCACAGCATACAGCGATTCATGTTTATCTGACTCTCCGCCAGCATACGGATCTCGGCCGGGGCCAGCGGCTTTCTGCTTGTATCTAGCAGCGCCAAATCCAGTGGATTCCTCCAGGTGCAACGTGCCAGACCGCAGGGGCAATATGTGAGCTTTAATGGTGTGCCGAATGGGTGTAGTAGTTGTTCTCACTTTTGCCGTAGCTCCCTGGGCCAGCCTGCAGTGGAGGGGAAGACTGCACTAAATCCTCCAGGGCACTCTCTATTGCAGGGAACACCAGACAGATAGAAGTTGAGTTGCCCTTGATGGTAGTGGGTATGCTTAGGGTGCTTTGGTGGCTGGACCCTTGTGTTGTTCGTGACGCCAGCACCGTAAGGTGCAATTAGGAGATGGAGTAGAATGATGAAAGAGGCAGTAGTTGAACCAAACAGGAACTTTACTTGTAAATTGTAGTCTTGCAATAAGTATAGCAGCACTTGGTCATAAATACAGATGGTAAAGCTGTAAATCCCAATAACAGGCACAGTGAGGTGGTGTATGTAGGTTCCAACTCAACTGTATAGTAGTGATGATCTTACTTGTACTTGGTTCCTGATCTTACTCTGGTTACTCAGCCTTTCAATAATAGTTTGGATCCTCTTTAAGTTCTATTCTGCAATTAGGCAATATTCGGTGATTCAGTAATTCAGCAACCCAAGGGCGCTCTCCCTCATGGCAGGCAAACTCTCTGCTCCATTCCTTGAAAAGGTTGCACAAGATGCAGCAATTATTCTCTTAATCCCTGGAAGGGGTATTACAGTAAAGGATCAATAAATCCTAGTCTTGGACTACAAAGGTTGCAGTAGTATGGTCCCCTGGGCTAGGTCCAGGAGGACAGAGCCAAGTCTGTCTCCTTTCCGCCTCACTCCTAATCTTCCTGTGGCTGACGTATATAAATGGTGTTAGAGAGACCTCTAGTGTTGGATGTGTGTAATGCATTCACCCACCTGAAATAGTCATTTAGCAACTGAGACAAAGGAAATGCATGAAATGGCATATAGCAATTTGGAATCTTCTCGTCCAACTGGACTGGGACACTACACAGCCTGTTCTCTGCCAGAATTCACAGCGGAGATGTGAAAGTAGCCTTATGCGCATTTTTGGCATTCGTTTGAGTCATTTCCGTCAAATCGTTTTGGGTTTTTTTTAAGATGGGGGGGAAAAAAAAAGTCCTGCTTTTTTTGCTGACTTATCAGAAGAACGGTGATGGGAACTCTCCGCGGTTTTTGCTGTGGATTTGATGCCCTTGCATTGAAAAGGGTGAAATCGGCACAAAGGACTGACACGCTGCCGATTTCAAAATCCGCGCGGCAGTTCAATTTCCTCATGGAACGAAAAAAAAAGCGAAGTGTCCATGAGCTCGGTCTGATCTAGCTCCCTTTGCGGCGGATGCTGTATTACTCGGCAGTTTTGCTGCACAAGAATCCGCAATGTGTGCAGGTAGCCTCGGGCTCCTTTTACCACGCAGATCAATGATACGTCAGCTGACGGGAGCGCGTTAAAGGGGCTTTTACACTGGCGGAGAACGACAGAGTCCATTGTTGGCGGCAGCGCGTCCCTTTCTTACACGGGGAGATGACAGCCATTTATACGGTTATAAAAAATGCGATCAGCTGACATGAGCGTCCATGGCTCCCAGGGCGGTGATTGGGACCGTTCTCTGTGGGTTCGGTATAAGAGGCAGGAATTAGATGGCGGCATAACAAAAAAACATACCGCCCTCCTCCCTCTTCACCAGGCATCTCATGGCAGTGTAATGTAGTGACCTACACCCTGATTCCAGCCGGTGGTTCACTTACTTTTATTGGCACAATCATTTTGGTAAAATCACCGCTTGTTAGCGGGAGGCCAGCGCTGGCGTCTGCTCCGGGTCACACATGCGCTGTTAAGTCCGCGATATTCCTGGATTGTGCGCTAACCCTACTGTACTGGGCACAGGGAGAATGCTGCCAGTCAGGGGCTAGTGGGGGGATTAACTCACCATGATCAGGACTAGAGCAGTGTGTGCGTTCGGCCTCGGCTTGCTGTCAGTGAATAGAATCTTGAAAATAGTGCGAGATGGGAAGAAGGTGGCCTGGTCTGATGAATCAGGTTACATCATGTGGCCGGCCTGTACGTCACTAACCTGCAGAAGAGCTGGCACCAGGTGCAGTATAAGAAGAGGGCGGCCTGGTCTGATGAATCAGGTTACATCATGTGGCCGGCCTGTACGTCACTTACCTGCAGAAGAGATGGCACCAGGTGCAGTATCAGAAGAAGGCGGCCTGGTCTGATGAATCAGGTTACATCATGTGGCCGGCCTGTACGTCACTTACCTGCAGAAGAGATGGCACCAGGTGCAGTATAAGAAGAAGGTGGCCTTGTCTGATGAATCAGGTTATATCAATGTGAACGGCATGTGTGTCACTTACCTGGAGAAGAGATGGCACCAGCTGCAGTATGAGAAGGATACAGCCTGCCTGATGAATCATGTGGACGG
Source organism: Bufotes viridis (assembly GCA_033119425.1). NCBI lineage: Eukaryota > Metazoa > Chordata > Amphibia > Anura > Bufonidae > Bufotes > Bufotes viridis. The sequence continues at coordinate 16,253,309 of CM065589.1, read as the reverse complement.
CTGGGTGCATGCGGCACCAGGTGCACTATGGGAAGAAGACGAGCCGGCAGAGGCAGTGTGATGCTCTGGGCATTGTTCTGCTGAAACCTTGGTTCCTGGCACCATGTGGATGTGACACGTAGCACCTACCGCATCACTGTACAGACACATACCCTGCTTCATGGCAGCGGTGACCCCTCATGGCAGTGCCCTCTTTTAGCAGGATAATGCCCACGCCACACTGCCCGGGAAAGAGATGAAGGCGATGACCTGTCTGCAGATGCCCAGATCTCAATCTGATCGCCATCTGTGGGATCCATGGAGGCCGCCCCGAGCAGCTTACAGGATGTGATAGCGCAGGAGTCCTCAGAGGCCACGTGGAGTCCGGGCCTCGGACGGTTAGAGATGTTTGATGGCATGGCGGCATATTTATCAACCGTTCACAACAAATCAGCAAATAATCAGACAAAAGGGGAGAGGTCCCTGCTCCCAAGAGCTGACTATCTAAGTACACGTTCACTATATATACACCGCTGCTGTGGATAGGCACAGTATACACCATTGTTACTGTTGCGCTACAAACCACTGCGGACCGCACGCTGTATATGATCCCATGTAATGTATATAAAGGACAGACGGCAGAAACCCCCCCCCCCCCCTTTACCGCTTCACACCAGGGACGTTTTCATGCCGTACATTAAGGCTTCATGCACACATATTTCAGTCTGTGAAAAACAGATCCGTATATTATTCTCACTCCATCAATAGAAAGGGCTGTAGTCATCCGTAGTATGCGCAAGAATAGGATACACTCAGCGGAACGGGAAAAAAACGGATCTGCAAAAAAAATAAAAAACGGATGTATGCAGACTCCCATAGAAATGAGCTCTCCAGCTTGTATTCTCTTTCCAGACAGCAGGTGGCGCTGCAGCATCCACTGCGCTGTACATTGTTGGCTCTGTCACCAGGTGTCGCTGCTGCATCATCCACTGCGCTGCACATTGCTGGTTCAGTTACCAGGTTGCGCTGCTATAATAATGCATGAAAAAAAAGGGGGGAAAAAAACTCATTAGACTAATGTTAGATTGTACAATGTCTGCAAGCGGGCCAGGAGTCAGTCATTTCCCTCTGCCAGGGGTGCACCACCAATGAGGCCAAATGAGGCGATCGCCTCAGGTAGCACCAGGTAGGGGCAAGAGGGGGGCTGCCAAAGGGCCATGGGCTGAAGAGAAGGTAACATAGTAACATAGTATATAAGACCGAAAAAAGCCCTCTGTCCATCCAGTTCGACCTGTTTCCTACAAGTTGATCCAGAGGAAGGCAAAAAAACCCTGTGAGGCAGAAGCCATTTTTCCCCACTTAAGGGGAAAAAAATTCCTTCCCGACTCCAATCAGACATCAGAATAACTCCCTGGATCAACGACCCCTCTCTAGTAGCTATAGCCTGTAATATTATTACACTCCAGAAATACATCCAGGCCCCTCTTGAATTCCTTTATTGTACTCACCATCACCACCTCCTCAGGCAGAGATTTCCATAGTCTCACTGCTCTTACCGTAAAGAATCCTCTTCTATGTCTGTGTACAAACCTTCTTTCCTCCAGACGCAGAGGATGTCCCCTCGTCACAGTCCTAGGGATAAATAGATGATGGGACAGATCTCTGTACTGACCCCTGATATATTTATACATAGTTATTAGATCTCCCCTCAGTTGTCTTTTTTCTAAAGTGAATAGCCCTAATTTTGATAACCTTTCAGGGTACTGTAGTTGCCCCATTCCAGTTATTACTTTAGTTGCCCTCCTCTGAACCCTCTCCAGCTCTGCTATGTCTGTCTTGTTCACAGAAGCCCAGAACTGTACACAGTACTCCATGTATGGTCTAACCAGTGATTTGTAAAGTGGTAGGACTATGTTCTCATCACGGGCGTCTATGCTCCTTTTGATGCTACCCATTATCTTATTGGCCTTGGCAGCAGCTGCCTGACACTGGTTTTTACAGCTTAATTTGCTGTTTATTAAAATTCCTAGATCCTTTTCCATGTCAGTGTTACCGAGTGTTTTACCATTTAGTATGTACGGGTGACTTGCATTATTCCTTCCCATGTGCATAACTTTACATTTGTCAGTGTTAAACCTCATCTGCCACTTCAATGCCCAAGCCTCCAATCTATCCAGATCCCTCTGTAGCAGAAAACTGTCCTCTTCAGTGTTAATTACTTTACACAGCTTAGTGTCATCTGCAAAAATAGATCTTTTTCTGTGCAGGCCTTCTACAAGATCATTAATAAATCTATTGAAGAGAATAGGGCCCAATACTGACCCCTGAGGTACCCCACTAGTGACAGTGACCCCTCCAGTACTGACCCCTGAGGTACCCCACTAGTGACAGTGACCCAATCTGAGTATCTACCGTTAATAACCACCCTCTGTTTTCTGTCACTCAGCCAGTTACTTACCCACATACAGACATTTTCTCCCAGTCCGAGCATCCTCATTTTATATACTAACCTTTTATGAGGTACGGTGTCAAATGCTGTTAGGTTAAGAAATTGGCATTGGGAAGGAGGGGGCGCCGTTTCAGTTTTTGCCTCAGGATAGACGCTCGCTCTCTGCTAGGAACTAGTGTCAGACTATAAGAATTTCTGGACTGTCAAATAAATGATCTTTTCTTGCATCTACAGAATCTGTCTGCAATCTGATTCCTCCTGCAGTGGTTAATACCAAACAGCAGGTGGCGCTCCAAAGCTTGTCTCATCATTACAGCAGATCTGTACCAGTACTAGGGATCGACCGATATTGATTTTTTTTTAGAGCTGATACCAATAACCTGTGAACTTTCAGAACGCTAGACGATAATTTATACCGATATTCTGTGCATTTTCATTTTGGGAAAAAAAAATTCCTACACAAATCTGCTGTTAAATGAAGAGATGCCATTATATATATATATATATATATATATATTAGATTCAATATTTATACTTAATATTTTGGTGTTTTTTTAACTTTTTATTTATTTATTTAATAACTATTTCCCCCCTTAGGGTTTAGAACCTAGGATCTTTTCATCCCTTGTCCTATTCACCCTGATAGAGTTCTATGAGGGTGAATAGGATCTCACACTCTCCCTGCTGCCCCGTGCATAGTACAGACAGCAGCAGGGAGATGACCATGGCAGCCAGGACTTCAGTAGCGTCCTGGCTGCCATGGTAACCAATCGAAGCCCCAGGCTTACACTGCTGGGGCTCCGATCAGAAGCTGCCACTGCACCACCAATGAAGAGGAGGGGAGAGGGGACCCTGGGCCACTGCCACCAATGTTTTTAATACTGGGGTGTGGGGGGAGGGAGCACAGCGCCACCAATGAAGATAACTCGCCCATTAATTCAAATACAGCTGCACCCGACCTCTATGAGCCGCGGCAGTTAACCCCTCAGGTGTATGATTCACCCACCTCCTGTTGAATTTGAATGAATTAGTGGGTAAACTTCATTGGTGGCGCAGTGGCCACAGCCCCTCCCCTTCTCCTCTCTCCGCTCATTGGTGGCAGCGGCACAGGGGGGAGGGAGCGGTGCGACACAGCAGCTTACAATCTCACCGGCCCATACAGTACACTGCTTCCTTCTCTCCTGCGCTGCTGAGGGAACATAGATCGCACGGACGTCAGTGCGATCCATGTTCGCGATTCGTTATCGGCATATCGGCAAGGTTAGATGCCGATACCGATAACTTTGAAAATCCTGAATATCGGCCGATAATATCGGTAAATCCGATAATCAGTCGATCCCTAACCAATACTATAGTTATTTGCATTGGAATGAATGATAAGGCTAGGTTCATATCTGCAGAGGACGCTCTGGTGGCTTTCCATGCTGGACTCCATTACAGTCAATGGAATCCATCAGAGGCTGGCGGTGTCATGCTCTATCCCTACTGTCCTCTTCACATCTCGATGGACGGCTGCATCACGAGGTCCGTCTGGCCTTTACGATCACTCCTTGGTCTTTCTGGTGGATCCTCTGTAAGCCGTGTACCGGGGTGGGCTCCTCAGAATACAGAGAAGTCACGAACAAGGAAAACGACTCTGACACCAGCTCTTGTAGAACAGACTTTGCTTTACTGTTACGGGATATCAGACACACTCCCAAATGCAGTGAACATAAAATCAGATTACATACCGGAGGCTGAGACCGCTGTGTCGCACGGCGCCCTATGATGGAAGCCGGAAAACACTTGCGCAATTTATCTACTGTGAGCAGAGTTAACTCTGCCTCGCCATACCTGTTATTTCCCTGAAGAACAGGACCAATCGTGTGTGTGAGATACAGGCTAGCCTGCGGTGCGACACAGTCTTACCAGACTATACAGTACTGTGGCATGTGCCTAATATATATCACTCCCGATAGACACGCTGAGGTAACTGGAGATTATAGTGAAGTCCTCTCTGTTCTCTGGAGGGAACCCAAACTTTAACTGATAAATAGGCAGCAATTTTTGGTAGCCTGCCACTCAGCAACACTAACTAACTAACTACCGGCAGGTTTGGTCTCAGTCTCTAGTTTTTATGCACCAATCTTATATTGAGGTGCGTGCACGCTCTGTGTTACCGACCCGGAGCTGCTCTGCCTCAGCTGGTGACTACGAACTGAACAAAGGCTGATCCAACACAAGTGCGGTACCGCAGGGTTCGGTGCTTTGCTCTTCAGCTCTCATCAGCGATGCTTGCAGCTGTACTCCTTCTCCTGGATGGGATCCGGGTCCTTGACACGATCATCTTCACTTGGCTGCAGTCCTGGTCCCAAAGGATGATTCCACGCTAGGATGCTAATGAATTTCTTCTCTCACACACTTTTCCAGTCTGCAACTAAGATGGACGCCAGCTGCCTTCCTCTAGACACAGAGCTCCACCCTTCTATGAATATTTAAATGTCAGCAGTCTGTTTAGCTGTGTGAGGCAAACAGCGGCCTCTTGTGGCCAAACAGAAAAATAACAGTGTTCATGCAATAAGAGCTGTTTCACAATCTCACACCTCCGTTTGCAGGGTGATACTGGTGCAGCCTCCTACAGCAGATTGTCAGCTCATGTGTCCAGTGCTGACGCAGCAAGGTTCTGAGGGCGGCCGGGCGAGGGATCACCTGTCTGACATTATAATGTACGGCTGGGAGACCAGGAGCGGCCCAGGCCACGGCCCGTCTCCAGTCGTTTAACACGGGAGCTGGGGCGGAAAGCGAGTAATTTGTGTCTCCAGCTTCATGGCTGATGTCAGCAGCACTCGTCGATCGCTCCACTTACAGCGAGTCTCCACTAATGAAAATCCAATGAACAAACCGCTGGAAGTAAAGAAGGATTCCATTAAAATTAGAAAATCAAATCCTGGACAGATTATTTTCTCGGCCTTATTGATTCCTTTTATTACGGAAATATTGCTGCTAAATAACATCAGTGTGAGCAATCCTTACACGTCTCTCCGGGCAGGGAGTCAATAGTGTGATGTCAGCGCTGCGGCCCCCGAGGGTGACCACTCCCAGCAGATTATCTGTACCTCATAGACATTCCATGTATGTATGCCTTGTCTAGAGGGGGACTACCAACTCATATACACACTGCTCCTGTGACATCACCAGATTCATATACACATTGCCCCTGTGACATCACTAGATTCATATACACACTGCTCCTGTGACATCACTGGATTCATACACACTGCCCCTGTGACATCACCAGATTCATACACACACCGCTCCTCTGACATCATTAGATTCATTCACATACCTCTCCTGTGACATCACTAGTCTCATACAGACTCTGCTCCTGTAACATCACTAGACTGATATACACACCACTCCTGTGACATCACTAGACTCATACACACTCTGCTCCTGTGACATCACCATATTCATACACACTCTGCTCCTTTAACATCACCAGCCTTATATGCACACTGCTCTTGTGACATCACCAGATTCATACACACACTGCTCCTGTGACATCACTAGACTGATATACACACTGTTCCTGTGACATCACTAGACGCGTATACACACTGCTCCTGTGACATCACTGGACTCGTATACACACTGCTCTTGTGACATCACTAGACTCGTATACACACTGCTTCTGTGATATCACTAGACTCATATTTACACTGCTCCTGTGACATCACTAGACTCATATACACACTGCTCCTGTGACATCACTAGACTCGTATACACACTGCTCCTGTGACATCACTAGACTCGTATACACACTGCTCCTGTGACATCACTAGACTCGTATACACACTGCTCCTGTGACATCACTAGACTCGTATACACACTGCTCCTGTGACATCACTAGACTCGTATACACACAGCTCCTTCGACATCACTAGACTCGTATACACACTGTTCCTGTGATATCACTAGACTCGTATACATACTGCTCCTTCAACATCACTAGATTCGTATACACACTGCTCCTGTGACATCACTAGACTCGTATGCACACTGTTCCTGTGACATCACTAGACTCGTATACACACTGCTCCTTCGACATCACTAGACTCGTATACACACTGCTCCTGTGACATCACTAGACTCGTATGCACACTGCTCCTGTGACATCACTAGACTCGTATACACACTGCTCCTATGACATCACTAGACTCATATACACACTGCTCCTGTGACATCACTAGACTCATACACACACTGCTCCTGTGACATCACTAGACTCGTATACACACTGCTCCTGTGACATCACTAGACTCGTATACACACAGCTCCTTCGACATCACTAGATTCGTATACACACTGTTCCTGTGATATCACTAGACTCGTATACACACAGCTCCTTCGACATCACTAGATTCGTATACACACTGCTCCTGTGACATCACTAGACTCGTATGCACACTGCTCCTGTGACATCACTAGACTAGTATACACACTGCTCCTGTGACATCACTAGACTCATATACACACTGCTCCTGTGACATCACTAGACTCGTACACACAATGCTCCTGTGACATCACTAGACTTGTATACACACTGTTCCTGTGATATCACTAGACTCGTATACACACTGCTCCTTCAACATCACTAGATTCGTATACACACTGCTCCTGTGACATCACTAGACTCGAATGCACACTGTTCCTGTGACATCACTAGACTCGTATACACACTGCTCCTTCGACATCACTAGACTCATACACACACTGCTCCTGTGACATCACTAGACTCGTATACACACAGCTCCTGTGACATCACTAGACTCGCATACACACTGCTCCTGTGACATCACTAGACTCGTATACACACTGCTCCTATGACATCACTAGACTAGTATACACACTGCTCCTGTGACATCACTAGACTCGTATACACACAGCTCCTTCGACATCACTAGATTCGTATACACACTGCTCCTGTGACATCACTAGACTCGTATGCACACTGTTCCTGTGATATCACTAGACTCGTATACACACTGCTCCTTCGACATCACTAGATTCGTATACACACTGCTCCTGTGACATCACTAGACTCGTATACACACTGCTCCTTCGACATCACTAGACTCGTATACACACTGCTCCTGTGACATCACTAGACTCATACACACACTGCTCCTGTGACATCATTAGACTCGTATACACACTGCTCCTGTGACATCACTAGACTCGTATACACACAGCTCCTGTGACATCACTAGAGTCTTATACTTACTTCTATGACATCACTAGTCTCAGACACATGCTGCTTTTCTGACATCACTAGACTCATACACACTGCCCTGTGACATCACGAGGCTCATACACACACTACTCCTGTGACATCACTAGACTCATATACACACTGCTCCTGTGACATCACTAGACTAGTATAGACACTGCTCCTGTGACATCACTGGACTCGTATGCACACTGCTCTTGTGACATCACTAGACTCGTATAAACACTGCTCCTGTGACATCACTAGACTCGTACACACAATGCTCCTGTGACATCACTAGACTTGTATACACACTGCTCCTGTGACATCACTAGACGCGTATACACACTGCTCCTGTGACATCACTAGACTAGTATACACACTGCTCCTGTGACATCACTGGACTCGTATACACACTGCTCCTGTGACATCACTAGACTCATATACACACTGCTCCTGTGACATCACTAGACTCGTATACACACTGCTCCTGTGACATCACTAGACTCGTATACACACTGCTCCTGTGACATCACTAGACTCGTATACACACTGCTCCTGTGACATCACTAGACTCGTATACACACTGCTCCTGTGACATCACTAGACTCGTATACACACTGCTCCTGTGACATCACTAGACTCGTATACACACTGCTCCTGTGACATCACTAGACTCGTATACACACAGCTCCTGTGACATCACTAGAGTCTTATACTTACTTCTATGACATCACTAGTCTCAGACACATGCTGCTTTTCTGACATCACTAGACTCATACACACTGCCCTGTGACATCACGAGGCTCATACACACACTACTCCTGTGACATCACTAGACTCATATACACACTGCTCCTGTGACATCACTAGACTAGTATAGACACTGCTCCTGTGACATCACTAGACTCGTATACACACTGCTCCTGTGACATCACTAGACTCCTATACACACTGCTCCTGTGACATCACTAGACTTGTATAAACACTGCTCCTGTGACATCACTAGACTGTTATACACACTGCTCCAGTGACATCACTAGACTCGTATACACACTGCTCCTGTGACATCATTAGACTCGTATACACACTGCTCCTGTGACATCACTAGACTCGTATACACACTGCTCCTGTGACATCACTAGACTCCTATACACACTGCTCCTGTGACATCACTAGACTCCTATACACACTGCTCCTGTGACATCACTAGACTTGTATAAACACTGCTCCTGTGACATCACTAGACTGTTATACACACTGCTCCTGTGACATCACTGGACTCGTATACAAACTGCTCCTGTGACATCACTAGACTCATATACACACTGCTCCTGTGACATCATTAGACTCGTATACACACTGCTCCTGTGACATCACTAGACTCGTATACACACTGCTCCTGTGACATCACTAGACTCCTATACACACTGCTCCTGTGACATCACTAGACTTGTATAAACACTGCTCCTGTGACATCACTAGACTGTTATACACACTGCTCCAGTGACATCACTAGACTCGTATACACACTGCTCCTGTGACATCACTAGACTCGTATACACACAGCTCCTGTGACATCACTAGACTCGTATACACACTGCTCCTGTGACATCACTAGACTCGTACACACAATGCTGCTGTGATATCACTAGACTCGTATACACATTGCTCCTATGACATCACTAGGCTAGTATACACACTGCTCCTGTGACATCACTAGACTAGTATACACACTGCTCCTGTGACATCACTAGACTCGTATACACACTGCTCCTGTGACATCACTAGACTCGTATACACACTGCTCCTGTGACATCACTAGACTCGTATACACACAGCTCCTGTGACATCACTAGAGTCTTATACTTACTTCTATGACATCACTAGTCTCAGACACATGCTGCTTTTCTGACATCACTAGACTCATACACACTGCCCTGTGACATCACGAGGCTCATACACACACTACTCCTGTGACATCACTAGACTCATATACACACTGCTCCTGTGACATCACTAGACTAGTATAGACACTGCTCCTGTGACATCACTGGACTCGTATGCACACTGCTCTTGTGACATCACTAGACTCGTATAAACACTGCTCCTGTGACATCACTAGACTCGTACACACAATGCTCCTGTGACATCACTAGACTTGTATACACACTGCTCCTGTGACATCACTAGACGCGTATACACACTGCTCCTGTGACATCACTAGACTAGTATACACACTGCTGCTGTGACATCACTGGACTCGTATACACACTGCTCCTGTGACATCACTAGACTCGTATACACACTGCTCCTGTGACATCACTAGACTCGTATACACACTGCTCCTGTGACATCACTAGACTCGTATACACACTGCTCCTGTGACATCACTAGACTCGTATACACACTGCTCCTGTGACATCACTAGACTCGTATACACACTGCTCCTGTGACATCACTAGACTCGTATACACACTGCTCCTGTGACATCACTAGACTCGTATACACACTGCTCCTGTGACATCACTAGACTAGTATACACACTGCTCCTTTGACATCACTGGACTCGTATACACACTGCTCCTGTGACATCATTAGACTCGTATACACACTGCTCCTGTGACATCACTAGACTCGTATACACACTGCTCCTGTGACATCACTAGACTCGTATACACACTGCTCCTGTGACATCACTAGACTCGTATACACACTGCTCCTGTGACATCACTAGACTCGTATACACACTGCTCCTGTGACATCACTAGACTCGTATGCACACTGCTCCTGTGACATCACTAGGCTCTTATACACACTGCTCCTGTGACATCACTAGACTCGTATACACACTGCTCCTGTGACATCACTAGACTCGTATACACACAACTCCTGTGACATCACTAGACTCGTATACACACTGCTCCTGTGAGATCACTAGGCTCATACACACTGCTCCTTCGACATCACTAGACTCGTATACACACTGCTCCTGTGACATCACTAGACTCGTATACACACTGCTGCTGTGACATCACTAGACTCGTACACATACTGCTCCTGTGACATCACTAGACTCGTATACACACTGCTCCTGTGACATCACTAGACTAGTATACACACTGCTCCTGTGACATCACTGGACTCGTATACACACTGCTCCTGTGACATCATTAGACTCGTATACACACTGCTCCTGTGACATCACTAGACTCGTATACACACTGCTCCTGTGACATCACTAGACTCGTATACACACTGCTCCTGTGACATCACTAGACTAGTATACACACTGCTCCTGTGACATCACTAGACTTGTATACACACTGCTCCTGTGACATCACTAGACTCGTATACACGCTGCTCCTGTGACATCACTAGACTCGTATACACACTGCTCCTGTGACATCACTAGGCTCATACACACTGCCCTGTGACATCACTAGACTCGTATACACACTGCTCCTGTGACATCACTAGACTCGTATACACACTGCTCCTGTGACATCACTAGACTAGTATACACACTGCTCCTGTGACATCACTAGACTTGTATACACACTGCTCCTGTGACATCACTAGACTCGTATACACGCTGCTCCTGTGACATCACTAGACTCGTATACACACTGCTCCTGTGACATCACTAGACTCGTATACACACTGCTCCTGTGACATCACTAGACTCGTATACACACTGCTCCTGTGACATCACTAGACTCGTATACACACTGCTCCTGTGACATCACTAACAAAACCGAATGGACTTGCTTGCAAAATCGCGCAGTTTTCACTGAACGCATCCGCAACGCATCCGTACCTAATCCGGACACGCTCGTCTGCAAGGGGCCTTACTGCTAGAAAAAAATCTTTGCACATATTTTTGATCAATGGAATGCACACAGAGCTTCTATTTTTTCTAACAGTAAGTATAGCAAGCAGATTATTTTATATTCATTGTTTGCTTATATCTGTGTGCAATTGATAAGCAGTGTGCTGGTACTTGTAGTTCTATGTATCACATTGTGCTTCCTGAGACCTCCCGGGACCTTGAGAGAACTGCAGAAATCCAGGATTATCCTGCCGGATTCGGGGCAGAGACCCATACATACACTTCCATCTCCTCATAGATTGTAAGCTCTTGTGATCAGGGTCCTCACTCCTCTTGTGTCTCCTCTATCTCCTCATAGATTGTAAGCTCTTGTGATCAGGGTCCTCACTCCTCTTGTGCCTCTTCTATCTCCTCATAGATTGTAAGCTCTTGTGATCAGGGTCCTCACTCCTCTGGTGTCTCCTCTATCTCCTCATAGATTGTAAGCTCTTGTGATCAGGGTCCTCACTCCTCTTGTGTCTCCTCTTTCTCCTCATAGATTGTAAGCTCTTGTGATCAGGGTCCTCACTCCTCTCGTGCCTCCTCTATCTCCTCATAGATTGTAAGCTCTTGTGATCAGGGTCCTCACTCCTCTTGTGTCTCCTCTATCTCCTCATAGATTGTAAGCTCTTGTGATCAGGGTCCTCACTCCTCTTGTGTCTCCTCTATCTCCTCATAGATTGTAAGCTCTTGTGATCAGGGTCCTCACTCCTCTTGTGTCTCCTCTATATCCTCATAGATTGTAAGCTCTTGTGATCAGGGTCCTCACTCCTCTCGTGCCTCTTCTATCTCCTCATAGATTGTAAGCTCTTGTGATCAGGGTCCTCACTCCTCTTGTGTCTTCTCTATCTTCTCATAGATTGTAAGCTCTTGTGATCAGGGTCCTCACTCCTCCTGTGTCTCCTCATAGATTGTAAGCTCTTGTGATCAGGGTCCTCACTCCTCTGGTGTCTCCTCATAGATTGTAAGCTCTTGTGATCAGGGTCCTCACTCCTCCTGTGTCTCCTCTATCTCCTCATAGATTGTAAGCTCTTGTGATCAGGGTCCTCACTCCTCTTGTGTCACCTCTATCTCCTCATAGATTGTAAGCTCTTGTGATCAGGGTCTTCACTCCTCTTGAGTCTCCTCTATACCCTCATAGATTGTAAGCTCTTGTGATCAGGGTCCTCACTCCTCTTGTGCCTCTTCTATCTCCTTATAGATTGTAAGCTCTTGTGATCAGGGTCCTCACTCCTCTTGTGTCACCTCCATCTCCTCATAGATTGTAAGCTCTTGTGATCAGGGTCCTCACTCCTCTTGTGTCTCCTCTAGCTCCTCATAGATTGTAAGCTCTTGTGATCAGGGTCCTCTTTGCGGGGCGGTGATACATTCCCTGTAGGATCCCAGGGCCGCGGCGCAGTGGACGTGCACCTCACACCCAAGACTAGCGTGTCATTCACCAGCCTCTATCAGGGAGGAGGGCTGTTTTCAGAACCAATTAAAGTCTATGGGGCTATTCACACGGCTGTTTCAGTGACCATCAAATAATAGGACAAGTTCTATTTTTGACCATTTTCATGGCCATACGGATCCCCTCTGAAATCAATCGTTTAGATGGGAGTGCACCCGCCCAACGGCCGTTAAAAACGGGTGCCCTGTGTAAGGCAGCAGGACCTGGCGCTCCCAGCGTTGTGGTGTCACATGATCATGCTGAGGGTATCGGGTCCTGCTGCCTCCGGTATGGAGCGAGCGTCCCCGCGCGTGCAAGAGGTGGAGTGTTTGGGGGAGCATCTTGAGGACACAGATACAGAATACAGATGAGCCGTCAGCTCCCCACTCGACCATTCACCGGCCGGTGCTCTCTCAGCAGGTGCGGTGACGTCACTGCATTGTGCCTGCTGCTGGAGAGCGGGGGGTGTGCTCCGTTCATCAGGGGAATAGGGCTAGGTGAGTATTACTTTTTTATTTTATTACAGGGGTTGTCTTGTCTCGCTATTACTAAGGCAAGATGAGAACCAGTCCTTGACCACCTCCCAGCCTGGGAAACAGCAGGGCGCTCCGGGCCACGCTCTTTCAGTAGCTCCCATTACGATGCAGGCTATGCTGCTCCTGAGTTAGGGAAACACTAGAGTTTGCTGTGCTACGTAGTTTCCTAGCTCTCATGCACTGCAATGGGAGAGCTTTGCTGCTTCCTGGCTGGGAGATGAGGCTACCCCTTAAACACTAAGGGGGCAACATTATTGCAAGGGGGGCAATAAGAGGGCAGCACTACTATAAAGGGGCTTAGCTACTGTCTGGGGACCCTAGGAGAACAGCACTGCCATAAGGGGGGCTTAACTACAGAGGGCACTAAGTTAAGGGGCTTAACGACTGTGTGAGGGCACTAATGGGGCAGCAGTACTATAAGGAGGCTTTAATACTGTCTGCGTGCACTTAGGGGGCAATAGTACTATAAGGGGGGCTTTAATAATGTCTGGGGGCACTAAGGTGACAGCAGTACTATAAGGGGGGCTTAAATACTGTGTGGAGGCACTAAGGGGGCAGCAGTACTACAAGGGGGGCTTAAAGACTGTGTGTGGGCAGTAAGGGGCAGCAGTACTATAAGAGGGGCTTAAAGACTGTGTGTGGGCTCTAAGGGGCAGCAGTACTATAAGAGGGGCTTAAATACTGTGTGTGGACACTAAGGGGGCAGCAGTACTATAAGGGGGGCTTAAATACTGTGTGTGGGCACTAAGGGGGCAGCAGTACTATAAGGGGGCTTAAATACTGTGTGTGGACACTAAGGGGCAGCAGTACTATAAGGGGGCTTAAATACTGTGTGTGGGCACTAAGGGGGCAGCAGTACTATAAGGGGCTTAAATACTGTGTGGGGGCACTAAGGAGGCAGCAGTACTATAAGAGGGGCTTAAATACTGTGTGTGGGCATTAAGGGGCAGCAGTACTATAAGGGGGCTTTAATACTGTGTGGGGCAGCAGTACTATAAGGGGGCTTTAATACTGTGTGGGGGCATTAAGGAGGCAGCAGTACTATAAGAGGGGCTTAAATACTGTGTGTGGGCATTAAGTGAGCAGCAGTACTATAAGAGGGGCTTAAATACTGTGTGGGGCATTAAGGGCAGCAGTACTATAAGGGGGGCTTTAATACTGTGTGGGGGCATTAAGGAGGCAGCAGTACTATAAGGGGGCTTAAATACTGTGTGGGGGCATTAAGGAGGCAGCAGTACTATAAGAGGGGCTTAAATACTGTGTGTGGGCATTAAGGGGGCAGCAGTACTCTAAGGGGGGCTTTAATACTGTGTGGGGGCACTAAGGGGGCAGTAGTACTATAAGGGGGGCTTTAATACTGTGTGGGGGCAGCAGTACTATAAGGGGGCTTTAATACTGTGTGGGGGCATTAAGGAGGCAGCAGTACTATAAGAGGGGCTTAAATACTGTGTGTGGGCATTAAGGGGGCAGCAGTACTATAAGGGGGGCTTTAATACTGTGTGGGGGCATTAGGAGGCAGCAGTACTATAAGAGGGCTTAAATACTGTGTGTGGGCATTAAGGGGCAGCAGTACTCTAGGGGGCTTTAATACTGTGTGGGGGCACTAAGGGCAGTAGTACTATAAGGGGGACTTAAATACTGTGTGGGGGTACTATGTGGGCAGCAGTACGTTAAGGGGGCTTAAATACTGCGTGGGGGCACTAAGGGGGCAGTAGTACTATAAGGGGGACTTTAATACTGTGTGGGGGCACTAAGGGGGCAGTAGTACTATAAGGGGGACTTAAATACTGTGTGGGGGGTACTATGTGGGCAGCAGTACGTTAAGGGGGCTTAAATACTGCGTGGGGGCACTAAGGGGGCAGCAGTACTATAAGGGGGGCTTAAATACTGTGTGGGAGCACTAAGGGGGCACTGTAAGCCTCCTTCAACATGCTCCTTGGATATTCTACTAGTTTTAACCACGGAGTCCGCCCAATGGTGAATGACTGAATCCTTCCCCTTCCCCACACGGGATGTTGTCAGCCAGTAACGGCAGAGACGTCCAGTAAGTTATTATCCTGCTGGTCGGAGTCCATGGTTTTGTCCCCATAATCAGAGTAATCACCTGTGCAATTCCACAGTATGACCACTAGATGTCACTACAGTCCAGTGAAACTGAAAGCTGCCTGTACTGACACTAAAATTGCACAGGTATATCCCGTATACTCCCAGGTCACCATCCCGCGATACACTAGCCTCCCTCCCCAAGGGGTACAAGCTACAACGAGCAGAAGACGACTCATTGTCATTGGATAAGCTGTGATCATCACCTACAGTACTGTGAATGGTGAATGTTGTGTTAGCTGTGTATTGGTGTTATCTTCCATTGTAGTCCTGCCTGTGATGATAACGAGATGACTGCTGAAATGTGATTTGCACAGAGCAGATAGTGTCAGCCTATTATTGGGCTTAGTGACCAATGTGAATAATAAAGATTATATTAGATCAATGGATGGCCATGGACTTCTATTGCTCCGACCCTGGATTAACCCTTAACCTCCATCCCCTGTACCTCATCCCTTTGATTTTAGATAGATAGATATTAGATATATCTGTAAGATACATATTAGATGTACAGTTATTTGACATATATATATATATATATATATATACACACACACACTGCCTTGAAAAAAGTATTCACACCCCTTGAACTTTTTTCCACATGTTTTCCCGTTATACCCCCAAACTTAAATGTATTTTATTGGAATTTTATGTGATCGATCAACACAAAGTACAAGTCTGTGTGAGGGGAGAAGAAAATGATACACGGTTCTCAAAATGTTTAATAAACAAAGATTTGTAAACTGTTTGGTGCATTTGTATTCAGCCCCCTGTACTGCGATACCGCTAAATAACATCCAGTGTGACCAATTGCCTTCAGAAGTCCCCTCATTGGTAAGTAGAGACCACCTTTGTGTAATGTATTCTCAGTATAACTACAGCTGTTCTGTGAAGGCCTGAGTGATTTGTTAGAGAACATTAGCGATCAAACAGCATCATGAAAACCAAGGAACACGCCAGACAGGTCAGGGATAAAGTTGTGGAGAAGTGTAAAGCAGGATTAGGTTATAAAAAAACATCCCAGGCTCTGAATATCTCGGAGCACTGTTTAATCCATCCTTCGAAAATGAAAGTAGTGTAGCACAACTGCAAACCTACCAAGACAAGGCCGTCCAGCTAAACTGACAGCACGGACAAGGAGAGCACTAATCGGAGAAGCAGCCGAGAGGGTCATGGTCACTGGGGAGGAGCTGCAGAGATCTACCGCTCAGGTGGGAGAATCTGTCCTCAGGACAACTATTAGTCGTGTGCTCCACAGATGGCCTTATGAAAGAGTGGCAAGAAGAAAGCCATGTAGAGGGCACAGCAAACGTGGAAGAAGGTGCTCTGGTCAGATGAGACTAAAGGTGATGCAAATCGCTATGTGTGGTGGAAAACTAACCCTGCACATCCCCCTGAACACACCATCCCCACCGTGACCTATGGTGGTGGCAGCATCATGCTGCAGGGATGCTTTTCTTCAGCAGGGTCGGGGAAGCTGGTCAGACATGATAGGAAGATGGATGGAGCTAAATACAGAGCAATCCTGGAGGAAAACCTGGTAGAGGCTGCAAAACACTTAAGACTGGGGCAGAGGTTCACCTTCCAGCAGGACAACGACCCTCAACATCCAGCCAGAGAGCTACAGTAGAAGGGTTTAGATCAAAGCATCTTCGTGTCTTAGAAAGGCCCAGTCACATTCCATTGAGAATCTGCGGTAAGACTTGGACATTGCTGCTCACAGACGCTCTCCATCCAATCTGACTGAGCGCGAGCTCTTCTGCAAAGGAGAATGGGCAAAAATGTCCGCCTCTAGTAAAGCTGGTAGAGACATGGTCGATCACATAAATCCACAATAAAATACATTTACGTTTGTGGGGGTAACGTGAAAAAAGGCAATATATATATATATGTTAGGTAGGTCGATGAGTAGACAGTTGGCTTCCTTTGGGTGCACATTGCGCTCGGTCTCTTAAAGGGCCAGCGGGCGCATCCAATTCTTTCTCCAGCCGATGACTGGTGGTCTCTGGCTATGTAAGGCACCCTCCCCAGTAGGAGGACCACCGACTCTGACTCCCAGCATCCTGCCCTGACCTTAGCCTGTTTCTGGTACTGACCCTTTGCCTCATGCCCTGACCTTGGACTTGTTTCTCGGATACGTTTGTACGCAGCCTGCCGGACCCCTCTGCACCTCACAATGGAGCCGCAGACAGAGGGACTTCTCTAGGAGGTAGCGGCCTGGATAGTGACCTGTGGGGAAGACCAGAGCCCCGGGGGTTGTAGGGTGATTACCAGAGGACCCCAGGACTACGTCCTTAGGCCTCTTTCACACGACCGTATGGTTTTGCGGTCCGCAAAAAACGGATCCGCAAAAAAATGGATGACATCCGTGTGCATTCCGTTTTTTGCGGAACAGAACATCTGGCCCCTGATACAACAGTAATATCCTTGTCCGTGATGCGGACAATATTAGGACATGTTCTATCTTTGAACGGAACAGAAATACGGAAACGGAACGCATATGAAGTACCTTCGGGGGTTTTTTTGCGGACCCATTGAAATGAATGATTCCGTATACGGACCGCATAAAACGATCGTGCGAAAGAGGCCTTAGGTTTAGTCCAAAGCCAAACCGGATAGATAGATTAAAGAACACTGCATTTGCCGTGGAATTTCTTTATACTAGATAGATAGATAGATAGATAGATAGATATGAGATAGATAGATAGATAGATAGATATAAGATAGATAGATAGATAGATAGATATAAGATAGATAGATAGATAGATAGATAGATATGAGATAGATAGATAGATAGATATGAGATAGATAGATAGATAGATAGATAGATAGATAGATAGATAGATAGATAGATAGATAGATAGATAGATAGATAGATAGATAGATAGATAATAGATAGATAGATAGATAGATAGTGAGATAGATAGATAGATAGATATGAGATAGATAGATAGATAGATAGATAGATATAGATAGGAGATAGACTTAGTTCCTGTGAGTTAACCCTTTCTCTCTCAGTGTCACTGGTCTCCTGAGTCTTGCAGGCGCTGTGATGATGATGATCGGCGGCGGCTCCTGGGCCTGCAGGGTCATGTCTGGCGGTGTCCAGGCCGCTCAGCCCCCACATGGAAGATAAAGAGATGAAACAGAGTCCATAAAATCCCAGATGTTACTGGTGGAGGGAGGGGGACTACAGAGGACAGGAATCCCCCCCCCCCCCCCCCAGGACTCTTCACAGCCCAGGTGTCTGGCTGCTGACTCTATAAAATCTTCATGGGGGTTAACCCTTCATGTCCTGGGTCTATGACCTGTGTTTTCAGGATGGATCATGCGCGCTCCGCTCCGGGGTCCTCTTAACGTCTCGTTGATCTGTGAACAGGTGTGAACAAGGTCAGAAAAGCGGAGGTTAAAAAAAATCCAGAACATCAAATATCGACATTACAAATAAATAAATGAATAACATTTTACAGATTTTTGTAAATATTTTTTTGTTTGGATATTTTCCCAGCGATACGTGGTATCGGAACCCCCCGGCGCCGCGTCCTGTCATTCGGCCGCCCCTCTGACACCTTGTAATGGCTATCGGCCTCCTGTCTCCGCTCACTCCTCTGTCCATCACGCCGCGTTCTCTGATGGCTTCTTGTTAGCGGGGCACGCCCCCCCTCCCCTTCCCCAGGGCTGCCCCTCGTTTACAAGCTCAGGGATTAGCGCCCGCTGCTTCGTCTCGGTGTCAAATAACGACACGAGGATCACAAACGTCAACATCGGGGGGCGCCGCCGGTCACATGGCGTCCACCGAGGGGCGTCGAGGCCATGCCGCTGCGCCCCCCATTATTCAAGCAGCTCTCCCTGTAATCGGCTGATAACATGGGGGATCCTATCCACTGATACCACCAGGGGGAGCCACCTGACACCGATGAACGAGCCTACATGTAATGTATGGACCTCAGCGGCTGCGCACAAGGGGGTCCTGGGGCGTCCAAAGAGGGGGGACCGTCAATATAGCACCAACATATTCCGCAGCGCTGTACAATATATAATAATTACATCATCGCCCAATGATGAGAGGATGATAGGGATCCCAAGTGATCGCCTCTGATCTAATAACTTTAAGCCTTCGTTTTCCTACAGCGCCACCACAGGAGAAATGAGGCATTGCATCATCTCAATGGGCTGTATGGACAGGGTCCTAGATAGGGACCCCCAAACTATTCATTCTCTGAGGGGATGTGATACTGAGGCTTATCCTGAAGAGCGGCTTGGGCTCTGTTCACACTGGTCGGGTCTGACAACCCCCAAATCCAAGAAGGACCCCCAGAGTGGAGAGGGGTCGGTTCCACTGTTCCCGGCAGCTTTCCTCTCCTGATCGCAGTGTATGGAGGAGGACTACTACTCCTCGCGTGTCCCCGGTGGGCAGAGGCTGTAGTACCTCCTGTGTCGTCACTGCCCTCCCATCTATCACTCCCTTGACATGTAGTCAGCGAATGGCAGGCGGAGGGACACGCTCCCCCCGGGTCACTGCTCCAACACTTGTTGCAAAAAAAAAAAAAAAAAAGGCAAAGGTGGCAAAAAAGAAAAATGATCCCCTGAGCGAGAGGAAGGCTGAGAGCAGAGGAGCGGCAGGGACCGGAGCACCCAGGAGCGGCACCACCGAGGACCGGAGCACCAAGAACCGGCACCACCGAGGACCGGAGCACCAAGAACCGGCACCACCGAGGACCGGAGCACCAAGAACCGGCACCACCGAGGAGCGGAGCACCAAGAACCGGCACCACCGAGGACCGGAGCACCAAGAACCGGCACCACCGAGGACCGGAGCACCAAGAACCGGCACCACCGAGGACCGGAGCACCCAGGAGCGGCACCACCGAGGACCGGAGCACCCAGGACTAGAGCACCCAGGACCGGCACCACCGAGGACTAGAGCACCCAGGATAGTGCAGGCAGCACCGAGCGGTCGGACCCCGGGGACAGTGCACCCTCGCCCAGGGCACACACCAGTATGGTTGATAACACCAGTGTCGCCAGTAAATCTGCTTTGGTAAGTGGATTCCAGTTTCATCATCTGCAGGACAGATCTGGGGTCCCGGAATTTATAGGGGTTCGGGGCTGGGGGTCCATGTTCAGGAGATTCTGGGGTCTTGTATCTGTACAGAGGTTGGGTTCTTCTGGATTATGATTTTACGGGGCTGTGTATGTGGGTCATGTCCTGGGGTCCTATGTGTGTACAGGGGTCCTATGTGTGTACAGGGGTACTATGTGTGTACAGGGGTCCTATGTGTGTACAGGGGGTCCTATGTGTGTACAGGGGGTCCTATGTGTGTACAGGGGTCCTATGTGTGTACAGGGGTACTATGTGTGTACAGGGGGTCCTATGTGTGTACAGGGGGTACATGTGTGTACAGGGGTCCTATGTGTGTACAGGGGGTACATGTGTGTACAGGGGTCCTATGTGTGTACAGGGGGTCCTATGTGTGTACAGGGGGTCCTATGTGTGTACAGGGGTACTATGTGTGTACAGGGGGTCCTATGTGTGTACAGGGGGTCCTATGTGTGTACAGGGGTCCTATGTGTGTACAGGGGGTCCTATGTGTGTACAGGGGGTCCTATGTGTGTACAGGGGTCCTATGTACAGGGGTCCTATGTGTGTACAGGGGTCCTATGTGGTGCATGTGTGTACAGGGGGTCCTATGTGTGTACAGGGGTCCTATGTGTGTACAGGGGGTCCTATGTGTGTACAGGGGTCCTATGTGTGTACAGGGGTCCTATGTGTGTACAGGGGTCCTATGTGTGTACAGGGGGTCCTATGTGTGTACAGGGGTCCTATGTGTGTGCAGTACAGGGGGTCCTATGTGTGTACAGGGGGTCCTATGTGTGTACAGGGGGTCCTATGTGTGTACAGGGGGTCCTATGTGTGTGCACAGGGGTCCTATGTGTGTACAGGGGTCCTATGTGTGTACAGGGGGTCCATGTGTGTACAGGGGTCCTATGTGTGTACAGGGGGTCCTATGTGTGTACAGGGGGTACATGTGTGTACAGGGGGTCCTATGTGTGTACAGGGGGTCCTATGTGTGTACAGGGGTCCTATGTGTGTACAGGAGGTCCCATGTGTGTACAGGGGGTCCTGTGTGTGTACAGGGGTCCCATGTGTGTACAGGGGGTCCTGTGTGTGTACAGGGGGTCCTATGTGTATACAGGGGTCCTATGTGTGTTCAAGGGTCCTATGTGTGTACAGGGGTCATATGTGTGTACAGGGGGTCCTATGTGTGTACAGGGGTCCTATGTGTGTACAGGGGGTACCTCACTTATGACTTGGGGTCTTGTATCTGTAATTGAGGCTCTTCTGGGTTATGATGTCGGGGGCTGTGTATTCCTAGATCCTGTCCTGGGGTGATTACATAGGGGGCGCTGTGATCCTGGGTCATGTTTTGGGGGCGCTATGTCTGTATAGGGAGTTCTGTGTTTTCCTTTCAGTTTTTGGGTGCAGTTTCTGTACAGGTATAGCACACAGTCCCAGATCGTACGGTTGCTGTGTGAAATTGTGAATGGGGAGCTGTATGTCCCCAGCCTCTGATATTCCCCATGCAGGGACCTCCTGGGTCAGGGCCGACTCTGTTCAGAACTTCCTATGTGATCCTGCATTATTGCCTGGAGTGCTGTGTGTATGCATCATGTCCAGAGGCCTTCTCCTGTATAGGGGTCCTGTGTAATCCTGGGGTGTAGTATGTCTGTACAAGGGGTGCTGTGTGTTTCTGGGGTGCTTCCTGCCTGTATAGGGGTGCTGTGTGTTTCTGGGGTGCTTCCTGCCTGTATAGGGGTGCTGTGTGTTTCTGGGGTGCTTCCTGCCTGTATAGGGGTGCTGTATGTTTCTGGGGTGCCTTCTGCCTGTATAGGGGTCCTGTATGTTTCTGGGGTGCTTCCTGCCTTTATAGGGGTGCTGTATGTTTCTGGGGTGCTTCGTGCCTGTATAGGGGTGCTGTGTGTTTTTGAGGTGCTTCCTGCCTGTATAGGGGTGCTGTGTGTTTCTGGGGTGCTTCGTGCCTGTATAGGGGTGCTGTATGTTTCTGGGGTGCCTCCTGCCTGTATAGGGGTGCTGTATGTTTCTGGGGTGCTTCCTGCCTGTATAGGGGTTCTGTATGTTTCTGGGGTGCTTCCTGCCTGTATAGGGTGCTGTATGTTTCTGGGGTGCTTCCTGCCTGCATAGGGGTGCTGTATGTTTCTGGGGTGCTTCCTGCCTGTATAGGGTGCTGTATGTTTCTGGGGTGCTCCTGCCCGTATAGGGTGCTGTATGTTTCTGGGGTGCCTCCTGCCTGTATAGGGGTGCTGTATGTTTCTGGGGTGCTTCCTGCCTGTATAGGGGTGCTGTATGTTTCTGGGGTGCTTCCTGCCTGTATAGGGGTGCTGTATGTTTCTGGGGTGCTTCCTGCCTGCATAGGGTGCTGTATGTTTCTGGGGTGCTTCCTGCCTGTATAGGGGTGCTGTATGTTTCTGGGGTGCTTCCTGCCTGTATAGGGTGCTGTATGTTTCTGGGGTGCTTCCTGCCTGTATAGGGGTGCTGTATGTTTCTGGGGTGCTTCCTGCCTGTATAGGGTGCTGTATGTTTCTGGGGTGCTTCCTGCCTGCATAGGGGTGCTGTATGTTTCTGGGGTGCTTCCTGCCTGTATAGGGGTCCTGTATGTTTCTGGGGTGCTTCCTGCCTGTATAGGGTGCCTGTATGTTTCTGGGGTGCATCCTGCCTGTATAGGGTGCTGTATGTTTCTGGGGCTCCGCCTGTATAGGGTGCGATGTTCTGAGTGCCCTGCCCATAGGGTGCTGTATGTTTCTGGGGTGCTTCCTGCCTGTATAGGGTGCTGTATGTTCCTGGGGTGCTTCCTGCCTGTATAGGGGTCCTGTATGTTTCTGGGGTGCTTGCTGCCTGTATAGGGTGCTGTATGTTTCTGGGGTGCTTCCTGCCTGCATAGGGTGCTGTATGTTTCTGGGGTGCTTCTGCCCGCATAGGGTGCTGTATGTTTCTGGGGTGCTTCCTGCCTGTATAGGGTGCTGTGTGTTTCTGGGGTGCTTCCTGCCTGTATAGGGGTGCTGTATGTTTCTAGCATGCTTCCTGCCTGTATAGGGGTCCTGCATGTTTCTGGGGTGCTTCCTGCCTGTATAGGGGTGCTGTATGTTTCTGGGGTGCTTCCTGCCTGTATAGGGGTGCTGTATGTTTCTGGGGTGCTTCCTGCCTGTATAGGGGTCCTGTATGTTTCTGGGGTGCTTCCTGCCTGTATAGGGTTGCTGTATGTTTCTAGCGTGCTTCCTGCCTGTATAGGGGTCCTGCATGTTTCTGGGGTGCTTCCTGCCTGTATAGGGGTGCTGTGTGTTCCCAGGTGACATATTGGTAAGTCTCTAGTCTATGTACAGATCGGCCTGTGTGCACTTTATCCTGCCTCCATGATCGCCGCGTCCTCTTATCTATTAATTCTTTATTGTGCCGTTATATAAATAGTGAAGTGGTCAAAGATCAGGTATGGCTCCAGCGCGCCAGCTAAGCGCCATACCGTGTTAGTAAACAGGGCGTCCCCCTGCGCCTCCCATACCACACACAGAACTCCTGCTTTCTGTGAAGATCTGCCCCAACTTTATAGCTTTATAACCCAGTCTGGGGAGAAAAGTCGCAGATTAGGCGACAATCAACGTAAGATCGGTTAAATAGAAGAAATTAAAAAAATTTTTTTTGTTGGACCATAATTCTGGCCAGAAACCCCCTAAAAAATGTCAAAAATACAGTAAATCGTACAGTACAATGTGTGGTAAATCCGCTGGTGTCAATCATTTTGTATAATTGGGGTCCCCCTCTCGCCTTTGCCCGTCCCGGTTGTTTCCTCCCCTCCGCAGCTCGCGCCCCATTAACCCGTCACTTTTTATTATGATGATGATGTCGTTCCGTCAGCGCTTTAATTTTGTTAAATAGTTTTAATGATTTTTTTTTCCCTCTGCGTCAAATAATGTAAAATAGTGGAATTGAGTGAATCTCAGCGGGAATGCGACCGCATTGATTTATCCGCTGGAGGAATGTCAGTTCTGTAGCCCAGAGATTTTTACTAATTAAAATAATGAATGACACGGAATTAGAGCGCCGATGCCGCCGCCGTTTCACCCTGCCCATAAAAATGGAAGAAATATCGGTAGAGGCGAAAATATTAATACAGGAGAAAATCTAATCCGTTCCCCTGATTCAACTAGAATTTAGTTTTTAGCAAAAAAAATAAAAAAATCCCAAGAAATTCTTCTGGGTTCTTGGAAAGTTTTGGCCGATGACGGTGTGCCGGAGCAGGAGCGTGTGACAACAGCTGCCGATGGTCCCGCTCCATGTGGACCGATCATTTCTGGCCTCGTTCCTGCTCTTTTGGCTCCAGGCAGGAGGTCGCGAGCAGATCTGGATAATGTAAAATGTTTTACGATTGAGTGAGAGGGGATGGCGAGGAAAAATAATATTTCTAATAATATAATAGTCAGCATCCTGTAAATAAAGAGAATGATCGGTATTATATTATTATTATATTTATGATACTATGTTCAGTATTTTATTTTTTGATTTATTAAATAATTGTATTAATTGTTTTGTTCATCATATTTTTATTTATTTATTTGAATATATTTATATTTTATTTATATTATTTATAGTCTTATTTTTGATGTGTTTTTATATTTTTTTATTTATATTCTTTATATAAAATTTTATAATTTTATTATATTTTTATTTATTTTAATATATTGATATTTTATTTATATTATTTATAGTCTTATTTTGATGTGTTTTTATATTTTTTTTATTTATATTCTTTATATAAAATTTTATAATTTTATTATATTTTTATTTATTTTAATATATTGATATTTTATTTATATTATTTATAGTCTTATTTTGATGTGTTTTTATATATTTTTTTATTTATATTCTTTAGATTCAATTTTATAATTTTATTTTATTATATTTTTATTTATTTTAATTATATTTTCTATTAGTGTTATTATATTATAAATAGTATTATACTAGTTTTATTATTTTATTTTTATTATTCTTATTTTATTTTTATTATTCTTATTGTTGTTGTTACTATTATTTCTATAATACTCTTTTTATTTAGTCATTTTATTATTTTTTATCATATTTTTTTCTTAGTACTATTTTGTTTTGGTTGGTATACGTTATTTTATTAGTTTTTAGTCTCTTTATTTGTTATTTAGTGATTTTTTTTATACTACTATTTTACTATTACCATTTTTTATATTTATTATATTTTTTAGGATTAGAATATTAATGACACCAGTTTAGGACATTATTTATTATATTATTTATTATATACACTTTCCGTATATCGCGCTCCTATATTCCACAGCGCTTTACAGACATCAGCATCAGGCAGTTACTACAATGCTTCTATTCTGGTGCAGTGTAATATCTAGAAATCCTCTATGAACACATCTAGAAGCGTATATATATCTTCTGTGCTCTTGCTACAATATTCTTATATCTTTTAATCTCATAGAGAAGATGATATTTCTTGTTTCTGGGTGTGTTTTATAGTAATATATATCTTATATTAGATACCAACCAAAATTGCATTGAACGTGGCCTCTGGGAGATGTTCTCGAAGGTACGTGGTGGAATTGGAAATCCATCGCAGGGAATTTTGTCTGGATGAGGGGGTGGTCTTCTCATAGAGGTGGTCTTGAGGAGTGGCTTCATGTCTATTTTATACAGTCTCCCACTTATCTCCATCTTCTCCGATAGTCCCCAGTCTAGACGTTTCGCTTGATCCATATAGTGAGATTCTCTCTTGTCTGTTCTCTGATTGTTAGTGAAGGGATAAAAGGAAGGAATGAATTGAAATAATATAAAATATAATGTAACATAGTAGGTCCTCCTCTTCATAGACTTCTTGGGCTGTACAGAGCACTTTACTGCAGTTATCTGCTCATCTGTCACTCTAATCCTGCCTGGAATGATACCACCTCTCTGTATAGATAAGACAGGATCCACCGTTCACAATCAGCGATTGTCAGAGCTTATCTATTCTTTCCTTGCACAATGACAATGCACAGAGCGTGCCTAGAACTTTGCCGTGTAAGTCAATAGGGTCCCCTCCTGTCCATTGTGTCTATGGCCCATGGGGCTGCCGTAAAGCAATCCTTTAAATGCCCAGACAAGATGGCCGCCCCCATCATTTCGTGCAACAGATACATACACTGCGGTCTCCAAAGACCGTTTAGGAAAGGAGCTGTAGCTTCTTCTGCACTACAGATCTGCACACATGGTGGCCCCTGCAGCAGCCGTTAGAGGGTCTTCGCAGCATCTGACAGAGCCATCTCAGAGCCTTCAATAAGGACCAGGAGGCTGTTCAGCAGGACGACCATTTGGAGGAATGCAGAAGTCTTCAGCCCCCACTGGGATTTATTGCTTTTCCCTGGATTTTGCTGCTTGCTGTCTCAATGTTGAGTCTGTTGAGAGCGGAGACAGATGTGGGGGAAGAGTCTCCGTCACTTGTCTCTTCTGATCATTGAGAGGGTCCTTCACGTGGCGGATTCTGGGGAGACTGTGAACATTCTCATGCAGACACCATTATCTACTTAGGACAGATAGGCAGACATTATCATGGCCTCTAAGGCCTTCCATCTAGTCTATAGAGGCATACCGAGAAAATGCGGGGGGTGGGCACCTCTCTCAGGGTCCCCATTTTTAGCTAGAAAGGACAGTTGCTACAAGGAGTAGAGGTGCAGCAAAAAAGCGGAATGGTATTGCAGAAAGTGGAGAGGTGCTGCAGAGAAAGGAGAGGTGCTGCAGAGAGTGGAGAGGTGCTGCAGAGAGTGGAGAGGTGCTGCAGAGAATGGAAAGGTGCTGCAGAGAGTGGAGAGGTGCTGCAGAGAGTGGAGAGGTGCTGCAGAGAGTGGAGAGGTGCTGCAGAGAATGGAAAGGTGCTGCAGAGAGTGGAGAGGTGCTGCAGAGAATGGAAAGGTGCTGCAGAGAGTGGAGAGGTGCTGCAGAGAATGGAGAGGTGCTGCAGAGAATGGAGAGGTGCTACAGAGAGTGGAGAGGTGCTGCAGAGAATGGAGAGGTGCTACAGAGAGCGGAGAGGTGCTGCAGAGAATGGAGAGGTGCTGCAGAGAATGGAGAGGTGCTGCAGAGAGTGGAGAGGTGCTGCAGAGAATGGAGAGGTGCTGCAGATAGTGGGGAGGTGCTGCAGAGAGTGGAGAGGTGCTGCAGATAGTGAAGAGTTGCTGCAGAGAGTGGAGAGGTGCTGCAGAGAGTGGAGAGGTGCTGCAGAGAGTGGAGAGGTGCTGCAGAGAGTGGAGAGGTGCTGCAGAGAATGGAAAGGTGCTGCAGAGAGTGGAGAGGTGCTGCAGAGAGTGGAGAGGTGCTGCAGGGAGTGGAGAGGTGCTGCAGAGAGTGGAGAGGTGCTGCAGGGAGTGGAGAGGTGCTGCAGAGAATGGAGATGTGATGCAGAAAGTGGAGAGGTGCTGCAGAGAGTGGAGAGGTGCTGCAGGGAGTGGAGAGGTGCTGCAGAGAGTGGAGAGGTGCTGCAGAGAGTGGAGAGGTGCTGCAGAGAGTGGAGAGGTGCTGCAGAGAGTGGAGAGGTGCTGCAGAGAGTGGAGAGGTGCAGCAAAAAAGCGGAATGGTATTGCAGAAAGTGGAGAGGTGCTGCAGAGAATGGAGAGGTGCTGCAGAAAGTGGAGAGGTGCTGCAGAGAATGGAGAGGTGCTGCAGAGAATAGAGAGATGCTGCAGAGAATTGAGATGTGATGCAGAAAGTGGAGAGGTGCTGCAGAGAGTGGAGAGGTGCTGCAGGGAGTGGAGAGGTGCTGCAGAGAGTGGAGAGGTGCTGCAGAGAGTGGAGAGGTGCTGCAGAGAGTGGAGAGGTGTTGCAGAGAGTGGAGAGGTGTTGCAGAGAGTGGAGAGGTGCTGCAGAGAGTGGAGAGGTGCTGCAAAGAGTGGAGAGGTGCCGCAGAGAGTGGAGAGGTGCCGCAGAGAATGGAGAGGTGCTGCAGAGAGTGGAGAGGTGCTACAGAGAGAGGAGAGGTGCTGCAGAGAGAGGAGAGGTGCTGCAGAGAGTAGAGATGTGCTGCAGAGAGTGAAGAGGTTCTAGGGAGAGTGGAGAGTTGCTACATATGGCGGAGAGGTGATGCAGAGAGTGGGGAGGTGCATCAGAAAGTGAAGTGCTTCTGTAGACAGTAGAGAGCTTCTGCAGAGAGTAGAGAGACACTGCAGACAGTGGAGAACTGCTGATTCCAATAGACCTTCTACAAAGCTTCCTCTGAATATCAGGCTCTCAGCAAATCTCCAGTGACAACAAGCTCCTAGATGACCTAATTAAAAGTGGACAACCCCTTTAACAGTTTCAAAGAGAAGGCTGACACACAGTCGATTGGAGCTCGTTGGCTTGCATTCTCCTTACACAATAATCTCGGGGTTTTTCGTACTTACGATCATTCATCCCCCCATACACTTTACGTGCAGACGGCAGATGTCCACGAGCGGCTGCGCTGATGACAGGCAGGGTTTTTTCTGTCCGTATAGAAGCTGCCTGGAATTATCGCTTCTCTGTCATTTGTAGGACATGTTCACACCGTTCAGAACGCTGAACTGATCGGGGGCAGGGATTCAGGGATTTTTCAGGACTTCCTGTCATTATTCCTACAGTCGGCCTTACAGTAATTAACTGCTGAACAAATGGATAGAAAACAACGGATAATTTCCTTTTAACCCGAAGCTGCGGAGGTTAGAAATATCCGCTGTGTGAGGAGAGTCGGTCCTGCTATCCTCAGAAGATCCTCCAGACAATGTCTCTGGACCATCACCAGAGGACGGCACTGATACAGCCTGCTGGAGAGGTGACATTGTATCTGTAAAACCTCAGCGCTGTCAGTGAATGGAGCAGATGAGGGTCAATAAGATGACATGAAGCAGTTAGGCTGGAGGTGGTGGCCCTGTCTCTGAGAACCTTCCTTTCGATGGTTAATGGGGGGGGGGGGGTCCTTGCCGGTGCCTCATTAGATCATTCAATTAGTTAATTACATTGTTCAAAAAATAAGACGTTTCCTCCGTATAAATCAGGGGGATAATTCCATCCGCGGCCGACATTTCATTTTACATCCTCATTTTCCAATCAATGAGCAGATTCTTATTGTGATGAATGAGCCGCAGCTGAGCCGGGAGCCTCCGACGTGTCGTATAGAGAGCGTAATAAGTGGGTGTAAGGCTACTTTCACACTTGCGTTGGTGCGGATCCGTCTGGTATTTGCACAGACGGATCCGCACCTATAATGCAAACGTTTGTATCCGTTCAGATCGGATCCGTTTGCATTAGCTTTAAAAAAAATTGTCAAAGTCAAAAACGGATCCGTTTTGATTTACATTGAAAGTCAATGGGGAACGGATCCGTTTTCAAATGCACCATATTGTGTCATTGAAAACGGATCCGTCCCCATTGATTTACATTGTAAGTCAAAACGGATCCGTTCGGCTCCACCTCTTCAGACGGACACCAAAACGCTACAAGCTGCGTTTTGGTGTCTGCCTCCAGAACGGAATGGAGACTGAACGGAGCCGAACTGATGCATTCTGAACGGATCCTTATCCATTCAGAATGCATTGGGGCTGAACTGATCCCTGAAACGGATCTCACAAACGGAATCCATAACGCCAGTGTGAAAGTAGCCAAATATAGAGAGAGTAATACTGACGTGTCATATAGAGAGCGTAATACTGATGTGTAATAAAGAGAGCGTAATATAGACAGTAATGCTGACGAGTCATATAGAGAGCGTAATACTGACGGTTCATATAGAGAGAGTAATAAGGAGGTGTTATATAGAGAGCTTAATACTGACGTGTCATATAAAGAGCATAATAAGGAGTTGTGATGTAGAGAAGTAATAAGGAGGTGTAATATAGAGAGCGCAATGTAGAGAGCGAAATACTGACTGTCATATAGAGAGCGTAATACTGACGGTTCATATAGTGAGCGAAATACTGACGTGTCATATAGAGTGCGTAATAAGGAGGTATAATATAGAGAGCATAATACTGATGTGTAATATAGAGAGCGTAATACTGACGGTTCATATAGTGAGCGAAATACTGACGTGTCATATAGAGTGCGTAATAAGGAGGTATAATATAGAGAGCATAATACTGATGTGTAATATAGAGAGCGTGATACTGACGGTTCATACAGAGAGCTTAATACTGACGTGTCATATAGAGAGCGTGATAAAGAGAGTGTAATACTGACGTGTAATAAAGAGAGCGTACTACAGAAAGCGTAATACTGATGCATAATATAGAGAGTGTAATAATGATGTGTCATATAGAGAGCGTAATACTGATGTGTAATATATAGAGAGCATATAGAGAGTGTAATATATAGAGAGGTAAGACTAATAATACCGATGTGTAATATATAGAGGGGTAAGGGCAGTAATACTGATGTGTAATATATAGAGGGTAAGGGCAGTAATACTGATGTGTAATATATAGAAGGGTAAGGATGGTAATACTGATGTGTAATATATAGAGGAGTAAGGGCAGTAATACTGATGTGTAATATATAGAGGGGTAAGGGCAGTAATACTGATGTGTAATATATAGAGGGGTAAGGGCAGTAATACTAATGTGTAATATATAGAAGGGTAAGGGCAGTAATACTGATGTGTAATATATAGAGGGGTAAGGGCAGTAATACTGATGTGTAATATATAGAGGAGTAAGGGCAGTAATACTGATGTGTAATATATAGAGGGGTAAGGGCAGTAATACTGATGTGTAATATATAGAGGGGTAAGGGCAGTAATGCTGATGTGTAATATATAGAGGAGTAAGGGCAGTAATACTGATGTGTAATATATAGAGGGGTAAGACCAGTAATACTGATGTGTAATATATAGAGGGTAAGGGCAGTAATACTGATGTGTAATATATAGAGGGGTAAGGGCAGTAATACTGATGTGTAATATATAGAGGGGTAAGGGCAGTAATACTGATGTGTAATATATAGAGGGGTAAGGGCAGTAATACTGATGTGTAATATATAGAGGGGTAAGGGCAGTAATACTGATGTGTAATATATAGAGGGGTAAGGGCAGTAATACTGATGTGTAATATATAGAGGGGTAAGGGCAGTAATACTGATGTGTAATATATAGAGGGTAAGGGCAGTAATACTGATGTGTAATATATAGAGGGGTAAGGGCAGTAATACTGATGTGTAATATATAGAGGGGTAAGGGCAGTAATACTGATGTGTAATATATAGAGGGGTAAGGGCAGTAATACTGATGTGTAATATATAGAGGGTAAGGGCAGTAATACTGATGTGTAATATATAGAGGGGTAAGGGCAGTAATACTGATGTGTAATATATAGAGGGTAAGGGCAGTAATACTGATGTGTAATATATAGAGGGGTAAGGGCAGTAATACTGATGTGTAATATATAGAGGGTAAGGGCAGTAATACTGATGTGTAATATATAGAGGGGTAAGGGCAGTAATACTGATGTGTAATATATAGAGGGTAAGGGCAGTAATACTGATGTGTAATATATAGAGGGGTAAGGGCAGTAATACTGATGTGTAATATATAGAGGGTAAGGGCAGTAATACTGATGTGTAATATATAGAGGGTAAGGGCAGTAATACTGATGTGTAATATATAGAGGGGTAAGGGCAGTAATACTGATGTGTAATATATAGAGGGTAAGGGCAGTAATACTGATGTGTAATATATAGAGGGTAAGGGCAGTAATACTGATGTGTAATATATAGAGGGTAAGGGCAGTAATACTGATGTGTAATATATAGAGGGGTAAGGAGGCAGTAATACTGATGTGTAATATATAGAGGGGTAAGGGCAGTAATACTGATGTGTAATATATAGAGGGGTAAGGGCAGTAATACTGATGTGTAATATATAGAGGGGTAAGGACAGTAATACTGATGTGTAATATATAGAGGGTAAGGGCAGTAATACTGATGTGTAATATATAGAGAGGTAAGGGCGGTAATGCTGATGTGTAATATACAGAGGGGTAAGGGCAGTAATACTGATGTGTAATATAGAGAGAGGTAAGGGCAGTAATACTGATGTGTAATATATAGAGGGGTAAGGGCAGTAATACTGATGTGTAATATATAGAGGGGTAAGGGCGGTAATACTGATGTGTAATATATAGAGAGGTAAGGGCAGTTATACTGATGTGTAATATATAGAGGGGTAAGGGCAGTTATACTGATGTGTAATATATAGAGGGGTAAGGGCAGTAATACTGATGTGTAATATATAGAGGGGTAAGGGCAGTAATACTGATGTGTAATATATAGAGGGGTAAGGGCAGTAATACTGATGTGTAATATATAGAGGGGTAAGGACGGTAATACTGATGTGTAATATATAGAGGGGTAAGGGCAGTAATACTGATGTGTAATATAGAGAGAGGTAAGGGCGGTAATACTGATGTGTAATATATAGAGGGGTAAGGGCAGTAATACTGATGTGTAATATATAGAGAGGTAAGGGCAGTAATACTGATGTGTAATATATAGAGAGGTAAGGGCAGTAATACTGATGTGTAATATATAGAGAGGTAAGGGCAGTAATACTGATGTGTAATATATAGAGAGGTAAGGGCAGTTATACTGATGTGTAATATATAGAGGGGTAAGGGCAGTTATACTGATGTGTAATATATAGAGG
Organism: Bufotes viridis; assembly: GCA_033119425.1. Lineage (NCBI taxonomy): Eukaryota > Metazoa > Chordata > Amphibia > Anura > Bufonidae > Bufotes > Bufotes viridis. Next base: position 16,219,965 of record CM065589.1, on the reverse strand, counting down.
GGTAAGGGCAGTAATACTGATGTGTAATTCTCTATGTAGATGGTCGGTGTGGATTTCATGTAACTCTTCTAATAATATTTTTTCCTCCCCTCCCCCAAACTATCCCCCCCCCCCTCCCCAATACATCTTTACGTTTCCTTTACCCTCCTCACGCTTTTTCTGCTTCCTCTTTTCTGTCCTCTTCCTTTTTTGCTTTCCTAATCAATGCTTTTGTTCCTTATTTTTCTGATACGTGCGGTCTATCACTTCTGACCCCGCTCATTCTGTACTATCTCCTATATTTATTATTATTATTATTATTATACCTATATCCATCCGTTTCTTCTCCTCCGTTTTTGTTCCTGCTCATCCTCTCTGTGCCCCGTCTCACTCCTTCCTCCTGCGTACTCCAGCAGGCAGCATTCTCGGCCCCTACCTCTATGCCCTCGCTCCTTGTATCTGCTTCCTCCCACCACAGCTCACCTTTTCCCCTTTCCCGTCCTTCCCAGTCCTCCCAGTCTGTTTCTTCAGGTGGCGGTATGAGACTCGAGGCGGTCATGGAAAACCTGCAACGCCAACAAGCTGCACGCTTGGCCTTGGAGGAAAAATTGAGGCAGGAAAAGGACAGAGAGCTTCGATGTTTGGTGGAATCCAGAATACAACAGCAGGCGTTGGCCATACGGCAGTACCAGGCGGCCGTCAGGGCGGCTGCAGCAGCGGCAACAGTGGTCACGTCACCTTCACCCTCCAACACCATCAATACAACCACTACCAGTACATCTGCAGCCAGCCCGATCGTGTCCCAGAACCGGCCTACTCTGATATACACACGGGCGCCGGTCCCAAAACCAGAAGAGGACGAGCCCAAGCACAAGAGCGATGGTGACGACGCAGACTTCGAAGACGAAGACATGGAAGATGAGGATGGGGAAGAAGAAGATGAAGAAGATTTGGAGATGTCCTCAAACATACAACGACCCGATTCCCCGGGCAAAGTAGTGTCAGGGGTGGGTCACTCTCAAATGCCAAACACAAGTTCACAGTCCCAGGCTTTATCCCCTAATGGACAACCAGGACCTCACGAATGGACATATGAGGAGCAGTTCAAACAGGTAAGAACCATTGTCCACATGCTTCAAAGTTGACCACAGACATTAGCGTTAAGTCAGCTTCCTCATGGACAACCAAGCGTTGAGCTAAGACCCCCACAACATCCCAGACCCCCATACCTTACCAGAGTGATGTCACCTCTTCGTCATCGTTGGGTGATGTCTACATCCAGATGGTTCAGCTCAGAAAAACATTGGCTGAAGTTCCTGGTCATTGAGCAAGCACATCTGGAATATCATCTGGTGAGGTCTGTAGGGTGATGACTCCAAACATATATAAGGAGGATTGGCCAACATTCACCTTTCCGACATGTTGAAGTCTTGTATACGACCGGTAGCGTTACAGCCGACCTACCTCTAATGTCTGTGGTCCTGTGTCATAGAGTTATTCCAAGGTAGATGTGAGGTTGAACCCCATAGATGATGTCATGGTGTTCCCGTTGACCGTAGGTTTGACATTTGTGGAGGACTGTGTCGGAGGCAGTGGTGGCCGGTTTTACAGGGACTTGTAGGCTTTGGCACATTCATGGATTGTTACGTATTAGTTTATAAAAATTTATAAAAATTATGAACAAATGGCTTGGGCATATATATCTTCATAGAAGTGTAAACCGCCTTAGGAGGTCTTAGGTATCGCTCGCACATTACATAGATTGATGAAGTAAGACCAATCTTATCATCGCTATGTGAGAACCTGCTCCCAATCATGGTGGTTCTTCTCACTGCAAAGCCTTCGGCCTGTTGACGGGCAGGAGCAGGACTCCATAGAGGTAGTCTCAGCCGACATATCAGTCAGTGAAATGTCCCCTACACAGAATTTCTGTTGGCTCTAAAATAAAGTCTCACAAGTTTGATTACCTGGAAGTCACATTATATTTCTTTAGTCACGATAACCTCTGTGACACATTTTCTAAGTGAAAAGTCACCGTGTACATACATTACTTATCCTGTACTGATCCTGATTACATCCTGTATTATACTCCCAGAGCTGCACTCACTATTCTGCTGGTGCAGTCACTGTGTCCATACATTACTTATCCTGTACTGATCCTGAGTTACATCCTGTATTATACTCCAGAGCTGCACTCACTATTCTGCTGGTGCAGTCACTGTGTACATACATTACTTATCCTGTACTGATCCTGATTACATCCTGTATTATACTCCAGAGCTGCACTCACTATTCTGCTGGTGCAGTCACTGTGTACATACATTACTTATCCTGTACTGATCCTGAGTTACATCCTGTATTATACTCCAGAGCTGCACTCACTATTCTGCTGGTGTAGTCACTGTGTACATACATTGCATTACTTATCCTGTACTGATCCTGAGTTACATCCTGTATTATACTCCAGAGCTGCACTCACTATTCTGCTGGTGTAGTCACTGTGTACATACATTGCATTACTTATCCTGTACTGATCCTGAGTTACATCCTGTATTATACTCCAGAGCTGCACTCACTATTCTGCTGGTGGAGTCACTGTGTACATACATTGCATTACTTATCCTGTACTGATCCTGAGTTACATCCTGTATTATACTCCAGAGCTGCACTCACTATTCTGCTGGTGGAGTCACTGTGTACATACATTACTTATCCTGTACTGATCCTGAGTTACATCCTGTATTATACTCCAGAGCTGCACTCACTATTCTGCTGGTGCAGTCACTGTGTACATACATTGCATTACTTATCCTGTACTGATCCTGGAGTTACATCCTATATTATACTCCAGAGCTGCACTCACTATTCTGCTGGTGCAGTCACTGTGTACATACATTACTTATCCTGTACTGATCCTGAGTTACATCCTGCATTATACTCCAGAGCTGCACTCACTATTCTGCTGGTGCAGTCACTGTGTACATACATTACATTACTTATCCTGTACTGATCCTGAGTTACATCCTGCATTATACTGCAGAGCTGCACTCACTATTCTGCTGGTGCAGTCACTGTGTACATACATTACTTATCCTGTACTGATCCTGAGTTACATCCTGTATTATACTCCAGAGCTGCACTCACTGTTCTGCTGGTGCAGTCACTGTGTACATACATTACTTATCCTGTACTGATCCTGAGTTACATCCTGTATTATACTCCAGAGCTGCACTCACTATTCTGCTGGTGCAGTCACTGTGTACATACATTACTTATCCTGTACTGATCCTGAGTTACATCCTGTATTATACTCCAGAGCTGCACTCACTATTCTGCTGGTGCAGTCACTGTGTACATACATTACTTATCCTGTACTGATCCTGAGTTACATCCTGTATTATACTCCAGAGCTGCACTCACTATTCTGCTGGTGCAGTCACTGTGTACATACATTACTTATCCTGTACTGATCCTGAGTTACATCCTGTATTATACTCCAGAGCTGCACTCACTATTCTGCTGGTGCAGTCACTGTGTACATACATTACATTACTTATCCTGTACTGATCCTGAGTTACATCCTGCATTATACTCCAGAGCTGCACTCACTATTCTGCTGGTGCAGTCACTGTGTACATACATTACATTACTTATCCTGTACTGATCCTGAGTTACATCCTGCATTATACTCCAGAGCTGCACTCACTATTCTGCTGGTGCAGTCACTGTGTACATACATTACTTATCCTGTACTGATCCTGAGTTACATCCTGTATTATACTCCAGAGCTGCACTCACTATTCTGCTGGTGCAGTCACTGTGTACATACATTACTTATCCTGTACTGATCCCGAGTTACATCCTATATTATACTGCAGAGCTGCACTCACTATTCTGCTGGTGCAGTCACTGTGTACATACATTACTTATCCTGTACTGATCCTGTGTTACATCCTGTATTATACTCCAGCGCTGCACTCACTATTCTGCTGGTGGAGTCACTGTGTACATACATTACATTATCCTGTACTGATCCTGAGTTACATCCTGTATTATACTGCAGAGCTGCACTCACTATTCTGCTGGTGGAGTCACTGTGTACATACATTACATTACTTATCCTGTACTGATCCTGAGTTACATCCTGTATTATACTCCAGAGCTGCACTCACTATTCTGCTGGTGGAGTCACAATGTACATACATTACTTATCCTGTACTGATCCTGAGTTACATCCTGTAGTATACTCCAGAGCTGCACTCACTATTCTGCTGGTGCAGTCACTGTGTACATACATTACTTATCCTGTACTCATCCTGAGTTACATCCTGTATTATACTCCAGAGCTGCACTCACTATTCTGCTGGTGCAGTCACTGTGCACATACATTACTTATCCTGTACTGATCCTGAGTTACATCCTGTAGTATACTCCAGAGCTGCACTCACTATTCTGCTGGTGCAGTCACTGTGTACATACATTACTTATCCTGTACTCATCCTGAGTTACATCCTGTATTATACTCCAGAGCTGCACTCACTATTCTGCTGGTGCAGTCACTGTGTACATACATTACTTATCCTGTACTGATCCTGAGTTACATCCTGTATTATACTCCGGAGCTGTACTCACTATTCTGCTGGTGGAGTCACTGTGTACATACATTACTTATCCTGTACTCATCCTGAGTTACATCCTGTATTATACTCCAGAGCTGCACTCACTATTCTGCTGGTGCAGTCACTGTGTACATACATTACTTATCCTGTACTGATCCTGAGTTACATCCTGTATTATACTCCAGAGCTGCACTCACTATTCTGCTGGTGCAGTCACTGTGTACATTACATTACTTATCCTGTACTGATCCTGAGTTACATCCTGTATTATACTCCAGAGCTGCACTCACTATTCTGCTGGTGCAGTCACTGTGTACATACATTACATTACTTATCCTGTACTGATCCTGAGTTACATCCTGTATTATACTCCAGAGCTGCACTCACTATTCTGCTGGTGGATTCACTGTGTACATACATTACATTATTTTTCCAGTACTCATCCTGAGTTACATCGTGTATTATACTCCAGAGCTGCGCTCACTTATGTAATGTATGTACTAGGGATGTCCCGATACCGATACTAGTATCGGTATCGGGACCGATACCGGCATTTTCACGAGTACTTGTACTCGTAAAAATGCCGCCGATACCACTGCCGATACCGGAAGTTCCGGTTCGGCAGCGGCTATATTGTGTTTCATTAACCCTAACTTACTGTGCCCGTGATTACTAACTATTAATGCGCAGTCCCTCCATGCTCCTGCCCCGCGCGCCTTCTGTAATCATAAAGTGGGCGGAGCGGGCAGGCCGGACATGAGGCGCATGGAGGAATCGGGCAGCTTGAGCTCTCAGTTCCTCCATGCGCCTCATGTCCCGCCTGCCCGCTCCGCCCACTTTATGATTACAGAAGGCGCGGGGCAGGAGCATGGAGGGACTGCGCATTAATAGTTAGTAATCACGGGCACAGTAAGTTAGGGTTAATGAAACACAATATAGCAGCTGCGGGCCGGTGTATGAGTCAAGCTGCACCGGCCCCGACACTAATGGGGGATCTGTGGATGACATGTATATAGCATAAGATGCTATATATGTGTCATCCACATAGCCCCTAACAGTGTCATCCACAGATCCCCCCATTACAGCCTCATCCACAGGTCCCCCCATAACAGTGATGTCCACAGGTCCCCCCCATAACAGTGATGTCCACAGGTCCCCCCATAACAGTGATGTCCACAGGTTCCCCCCATAACAGTGATGTCCACAGGCTCCCCCCATAACAGTGATGTCCACAGGTCCCCTCCCCCCATAACAGTGATGTCCACAGGTCCCCCCTCCCCCCATAACAGTGATGTCCACAGGTCCCCCCATAACGGTGACGTCCACAGGTCCCCCCATAACGGTGATGTCCACAGGTCCCCCCCATAACGGTGTCACCCACAGATCCCCCATAACAGTGCGTCATCCACAGATCCCCCCCCATAACAGTGCGTCATCCACAGATCCCCCCCCATAACAGTGCGTCATCCACAGATCCCCCCCCATAACACTGTGTCATCCACAGATCTCCATAACAGTGTCCTCCACAGATCCTCCACAACAGTGTGTCCTCCACAGATCCCCCATACAGTGCGTCATCCACAGATCCCCCATAACAGTGCGTCATCCACAGATCCCCCATAACAGTGTCATCCACAGATCCCCCATAACAGTGTCATCCACAGATCCCCATAACAGTGTCATCCACAGATCCCCCATAACAGTGTCATCCACAGATCCCCCATAACAGTGCCATCCACAGATCCCCCATAACACTGTGTCATCCACAGATCCCCCATAACAGTGTGTCATCCACAGATCCCCCATAACACTGTGTCATCCACAGATCCCCATAACAGTGTGTCATCCACAGATCCCCCATAACAGTGTCATCCACAGATCCCCCATAACACTGTGTCATCCACAGATCTCCATAACAGTGTCCTCCACAGATCCCCCATAACAGTGTGTCCTCCACAGATCCCCCAAAAACAGATCCCCCTGGAGGCACATTGGTTTGAAAACGCTATTATATTCCCATTTATTAATTTATTAACACTTGTACAAAGGAAAAGAAAAGCCGTTATCCACAGCAACAAACTTCCAGCTTTAATTGTTTTCATTGCTATCAGTAACTGCGCCGCTGTTTATATGAGGTATCGGTAATTGGTATCGGCGAGTACTTAAATAAAAGTATCGGTACTCGTACTCGGTCTTAAAAAAATGGTATCGGGACATCCCTAGTATGTACACATCATCCTGAATAGTATGCTTCTCCTCCGGGTTATATGTCAGTACCTCCGCTACACATCTTGTGTCTCACTCCTGGTCCTTGGTGTGGAGCTCCAGGTTGGTCATTCGTCTTGTGATGCTTTGTGCATTAGTCGCCTGCGCTGTGATATTGCAGTTAATGCGCCGGTTCCTTCCTGTCTGGCAGGTAGATTTCTGGACATTATAGCACCTGTAATGCTATAATCTCCTGAGCGCCGCAGTAGCCAGAGACCATTAGCGGAATTAGAAGTCATTAGAGGGAGGGATATGGCCCCCCCCCCAGCCCCGTCCACATTCCAGCAGCACACATGGTGCTAGTAGTAACAATGTATCGCTCCGGCTCACTTAGCATTGTCTGGATACAATGTCTCATCATCACTGAACTTCTAAATGCACACTTATATTTCTAGTCATTGGCAGCAAGCAGAGATCCTGGCAACAGAAACTTAAACAGCTTTTATTGAAGTTGGAGAACTTTCCAGTGTACGCCTATAAGACTGGACACCGGCCCTTTAAGAGTAGAAAGACCCCCGATGTGTTGAGTGAATGCTTCGGACACCTATGGGATCTCAGTCAGGGGGCGCAGGACGAGCGGAAGCGATGGACACATTGTGCAGGCGCCGCTGATCACTATCACACATTTTACCTTATTTATCCCAAAACAATAGGAGTGACAGATCCAGGGGCGGAGGGTAAGACTGCCCCCAAGGTGGGGGAAGGGGCTCCTCACCTGAGAGAAGAGTATCATGTGACAGCGACGACCTGGCCGAGCATGCATGTCTGCGAATACGGCCCATATGCACTGTAGAGCCCCCATTAGTCACACATGAGCGTCCATTCACAGTGTGGTCAGAATGCGTGTTTTGTTTTTTTTGCAGCGATTTTGCGCCAATCCTGCATCAGGTCCCCCCCCCCAATCAGATTAGCGCCTGTTGGACGCCTCGCCACCCTTGCGCCATTCTTAACCGCTTATTACGGTAAAAATACTTTGGCGGTAAAGAAAGTTTTCATCTTGGGGTAAATCTGCAAAGTGACACGGGGCTCTGAGAGTTGTCAGACCAGAATCGTCCGTCTTGGGTTCACGTGGAGCGTTTCCGATTGTGACCGTTCCACAGATACCAGGCTGCAGGCAGTGGAAGAACCGGTCTCGGGGCGGGATGGGGCGTGTGGGTCTCAGTGTGTGCTCCTGAATGGGGCGACTGCGCTCCGCGCTCCTCTATTATTCTCTTGTTATTACAGGTGTCTGCGTAATACGGGGGGGGGGGGTCGCTGCCTTACATTCCTCAGACCTCTACAATAGAGGCCGAATCGCTGTCATTTCTGGAGATCCGTTCTGATTATTGACTTGTGACCCGTTCATGAGCCGAGAGGTCACGGAGGAGGATGTCACATTATCAGTACTGGAGCGTTATAAGAGGAGCGACTGATATCAGTCACATTTGATGTAAGGTCTCTGGAGGTTATATCAGTACTGGAGCGTTATAAGAGGAGCGGCTGATATCAGTCACATAGGATGTAATGTCTCTGGAGGTTATATCAGTGCTGGAGCGTTATAAGAGGAGCGGCTGATATCAGTCACATAGGATATAATGGCTCTGGAGGTTATATCAGTGCTGGAGTGTTATAAGAGGAGCAGCTGATATCAGTCACATAGGATGTAATGGCTCTGGAGGTTATATCAGTGCTGGAGCGTTATAAGAGGAGCGGCTGATATCAGTCACATATGATGTAATGTCTCTGGAGGTTATATCAGTGCTGGAGCGTTATAAGAGGAGCAGCTGATATCAGTCACATAGGATATAATGGCTCTGGAGGTTATATCAGTGCTGGAGTGTTATAAGAGGAGTGGCTGATATCAGTCACATATGATGTAATGTATCTGGAGGTTATATCAGTGCTGGAGCGTTATAAGAGGAGCAGCTGATATCAGTCACATAGGATGTAATGTATCTGGAGGTTATATCAGTGCTGGAGCGTTATAAGAGGAGCAGCTGATATCAGTCACATGTGATGTAATGTATCTGGAGGTTATATCAGTACTGGAGCGTTATAGGAGGAGTGGCTGATATCAGTCACATAGGATGTAATGTATCTGGAGGTTATATCAGTACTGGAGCGTTATAAGAGGAGCGGCTGATATCAGTCACATAGGATGTAATGTATCTGGAGGTTATATCAGTGCTGGAGCGTTATAAGAGGAGCGGCTGATATCAGTCACATAGGATGTAATGTATCTGGAGGTTATATCAGTGCTGGAGCGTTATAAGAGGAGCAGCTGATATCAGTCACATAGGATATAATGGCTCTGGAGGTTATATCAGTGCTGGAGTGTTATAAGAGGAGCGGCTGATATCAGTCACATAGGATGTAATGTATCTGGAGGTTATATCAGTGCTGGAGCGTTATAAGAGGAGCGGCTGATATCAGTCACATAGGATGTAATGTCTCTGGAGGTTATATCAGCACTGGAGCGTTATAGGAGGAGCGGCTGATATCAGTCACATAGGATGTAATGTCTCTGGAGGTTATATCAGTGCTGGAGCGTTATAAGAGGAGCGGCTGATATCAGTCACATAGGATGTAATGTCTCTGGAGGTTATATCAGTGCTGGAGCGTTATAAGAGGAGCGGCTGATATCAGTCACATAGGATGTAATGTCTCTGGAGGTTATATCAGTGCTGGAGCGTTATAAGAGGAGCGGCTGATATCAGTCACATTGGATGTAATGTATCTGGAGGTTATATCAGTGCTAGAGCGTTATAAGAGTAGCGGCTGATATCAGTCACATATGATGTTATGTCTCTGGAGGTTATATCAGTGCTGGAGCATTATAAGAGGAGCGTCTGATATCAGTGACATAGGATGTAATGGCTCTGGAGGTTATATCAGCACTGGAGCGTTATAGGAGGAGGGGCTGATATCAGTGACATAGGATGTAATGGCTCTGGAGGTTATATCAGTACTGGAGCGTTAAAGGGGGGGGGGTGATATCAGTCACATAGGATGTGATGCCTCTGGAGGTTAGATCAGCGCTAGAGCGTTATAAGAGGAGCGTCTGACATCAGTCACATAGGATGTAAATGTCTCTGAGAGACATAGATAGCTTTCAGTCACTGAATAGACATCTTACATGACTACAGGGCTCAGAAAAAGCAGAGATTTTAAGGGAGTCTGTCAGCAGTTCTGACCAAGCTAAACTGTTGACAGTGGTAGACAGACCTACATTTTGTGGAGCTTTTCTCATCACGAGTAGTGAGAATATGAAGTTTTATTCTGCTAGGTTTTGTTCCTGTAAGTGCCCCAGAGGCGGAGCCTCACAGCCCCTCCCCTCTGCTGTAGTCCTCTCCTGTTTGAATGCTACAGCTGTCACTCATAGCAGAGGGGAGGGGCTTAAGGTCCACCCACCTAGATAATATTAGGGTGGAGCAGTGGCGTCGCCCCTGTATTCAGCCATCACTTATGACACCCCGCCGAGACATCCACCCCCCGACATTCCAGCATACACCCAGGGTTATTAGATTGGGCACTTGGTGGTTTTTGGTCCTCTCAGGCAGCTGTAGTGCTTGGTGCTGGGATTCGTCTGTATTCTTCCGGCTGGACATGGAAGGGTTAATGGCAGCACTCTGGGTGGCGCTGGAGGTCACAGGGGTCATTAGGGGCAGAGTGTTTACAAAACCTGTTCTCAAGGAGAGAAAACAAAGAATGTCAGGTATGTCAGCTCAGAGTGTGCGGGCCGCCCCCCAAAACGCAAGCCAGGGCACGCCCCAAGAGCATAATGTACCCCAAAACACAGGACGTGCCCCAGGAGCATAATATACCTCAAAACATGACGGGGCACGCCTCAAGACCATAATGTACCCCAGAAACATAGAACAGGGCACACCCAAAATCTGCATAATATACCCTGAAAACTAGGACAAGCTAAACCTCAAGGGCTCAGTACATAGTGCACCCCAAAAACATTGTGTAACTGAAGATCCAGCACAGCTGAGGGTTTGTTACAGTGTGTCCAGTGTACACAATCCTCTGTGCTATAAACATCGCACACACTAGACTGATACATTGTAACAAACTATCAGAGCAGGAGGGAGATATGTGCTGCTGCTGTGTTCTCCTCACAGAGGATTGTCTAGACTGGATACAACTGTAACAGACACTCAGCTGTGACAAGTGTTAAAACAAGAAAACAAGAAAGTGACAGCAAGCAGAGGTCTTCAGAACAGGGGGGAACTGATGGGACGCTGGCCCTTTAAGCTCCCATATTGCCTTCTATACTATTGTTTCCGGATCTGCCATCTGTGGATATAAGCTGATGATTATGGGGAGGAGAGGCGGGGCCCCAGACGTGTGGCCCCGGGTGTATGTAGGCCCCTGGCCTGCCTCCTTTCGCTGGCTGATGACTGTCACACGCTGCTGTCATCTGAGCTGCTGCTGTCACCTTACTGCTGCCGCCCGTCGCTCTCCACAGATTATAGGACTACAACTCTCAGCAGCAGTAACCACTGGAAAGTTGTCCAACTTTCTAGTAGATTTTGTTTCAATATCTCTGTTTTCTGTCAATGAATGAAAATATTCTTGTTTGTTACAATGTATTCAGTGTAGACAATGCTCTGTGAGCCGATCCTGGACTGATACATTGTAACATCACAGAGGACACCCCCCCGCACTGTACGGCCGGTGACTGTATTATTATTAGATGTCCACATTATTACTGGCCGCGCTGCTGATTGATGCGGACATGTGCGGGGCCAGGGGCCCCTCCAGCTGACACCTACCTTCAAAACCAAATGGCTTCTCTCAGGAAGGATTTACTGTCTCATCTCCATAAACGCCATCAAATACGTAACGCCACGGACTGCACACTGAGAGCTGCTGTACAGATGTAGCAGAGCTGAGAGTGTCACTGCACACAGCAATATCACTGTGTTATCGGTGGTGTTACATAGGACTGCAAGTGACATCTACTACATTATCTGTACTCAGAGAGTTATCACTGTGTTATCTGTGGTGTTACATAGGACTGCAGGTGACATGTACTACATTATCTGTACTCAGAGAGGTATCACTGTGTTATCTGTGCTGTTACATAGGACTGCAAGTGACATCTACTACATTATCTGTACTCAGAGAGTTATCACTGTGTTATCTGTGGTGTTACATAGGACTGCAGGTGACATGTACTACATTATCTGTACTCAGAGAGGTATCACTGTGTTATCTGTGGTGTTACATAGGACTGCAGGTGACATGTACTACATTATCTGTACTCAGAGAGTTATCACTGTGTTATCTGTGGTGTTACATAGGACTGCAGGTGACATCTACTACATTATCTGTACTCAGAGAGATATCACTGTGTTATCTGTGGTGTTACATAGGACTGCAAGTGACATCTACTACATTATCTGTACTTAGAGAGTTATCACTGTGTTATCTGTGGTGTTACATAGGACTGCAGGAGACATCTACTACATTATCTGTACTCAGAGAGTTATCACTGTGTTATCTGTGGTGTTACATAGGACTGCAGGTGACATCTACTACATTATCTGTACTCAGAGAGTTATCACTGTGTTATCTGTGGTGTTACATAGGACTGCAGGTGACATCTACTACATTATCTGTACTCAGAGAGTTATCACTGTGTTATCTGTGGTGTTACATAGGACTGCAGGTGACATCTACTACATTATCTGTACTCAGAGAGTTATCACTGTGTTATCTGTGGTGTTACATAGGACTGCAGGTGACATCTACTACATTATCTGTACTCAGAGAGTTATCACTGTGTTATCTGTGGTGTTACATAGGACTGCAGGTGACATCTACTACATTATCTGTACTCAGAGAGTTATCACTGTGTTATCTGTGGTGTTACATAGGACTGCAGGTGACATCTACTACATTATCTGTACTCAGAGAGCTATCACTGTGTTATCTGTGGTGTTACATAGGACTGCAGGTGACATCTACTACATTATCTGTACTCAGAGAGTTATCACTGTGTTATCTGTGGTGTTACATAGGACTGCAGGTGACATCTACTACATTATCTGTACTCAGAGAGTTATCACTGTGTTATCTGTGGTGTTACATAGGACTGCAGGTGACATCTACTACATTATCTGTACTCAGAGAGTTATCACTGTGTTATCTGTGGTGTTACATAGGACTGCAGGTGACATCTACTACATTATCTGTACTCAGAGAGTTATCACTGTGTTATCTGTGGTGTTACATAGGACTGCAGGTGACATCTACTACATTATCTGTACTCAGAGAGTTATCACTGTGTTATCTGTGGTGTTACATAGGACTGCAGGTGACATCTACTACATTATCTGTACTCAGAGAGTTATCACTGTGTTATCTGTGGTGTTACATAGGACTGCAGGTGACATCTACTACATTATCTGTACTCAGAGAGTTATCACTGTGTTATCTGTGGTGTTACATAGGACTGCAGGTGACATCTACTACATTATCTGTACTCAGAGAGTTATCACTGTGTTATCTGTGGTGTTACATAGGACTGCAGGTGACATCTACTACATTATCTGTACTCAGAGAGTTATCACTGTGTTATCTGTGGTGTTACATAGGACTGCAGGTGACATCTACTACATTATCTGTACTCAGAGAGTTATCACTGTGTTATCTGTGGTGTTACATAGGACTGCAGGTGACATCTACTACATTATCTGTACTCAGAGAGTTATCACTGTGTTATCTGTGGTGTTACATAGGACTGCAGGTGACATCTACTACATTATCTGTACTCAGAGAGTTATCACTGTGTTATCTGTGGTGTTACATAGGACTGCAGGTGACATCTACTACATTATCTGTACTCAGAGAGTTATCACTGTGTTATCTGTGGTGTTACATAGGACTGCAGGTGACATCTACTACATTATCTGTACTCAGAGAGTTATCACTGTGTTATCTGTGGTGTTACATAGGACTGCAGGTGACATCTACTACATTATCTGTACTCAGAGAGTTATCACTGTGTTATCTGTGGTGTTACATAGGACTGCAGGTGACATCTACTACATTATCTGTACTCAGAGAGTTATCACTGTGTTATCTGTGGTGTTACATAGGACTGCAGGTGACATCTACTACATTATCTGTACTCAGAGAGTTATCACTGTGTTATCTGTGGTGTTACATAGGACTGCAGGTAACATCTACTACATTATCTGTACTCAGAGAGTTATCACTGTGTTATCTGTGGTGTTACATAGGACTGCAGGTGACATCTACTACATTATCTGTACTCAGAGAGTTATCACTGTGTTATCTGTGGTGTTACATAGGACTGCAGGTGACATCTACTACATTATCTGTACTCAGAGAGTTATCACTGTGTTATCTGTGGTGTTACATAGGACTGCAGGTGACATCTACTACATTATCTGTACTCAGAGAGTTATCACTGTGTTATCTGTGGTGTTACATAGGACTGCAGGTGACGTCTACTACATTATCTGTACTCAGAGAGTTATCACTGTGTTATCTGTGGTGTTACATAGGACTGCAGGTGACATCTACTACATTATCTGTACTCAGAGAGCTATCACTGTGTTATCTGTGGTGTTACATAGGACTGCAGGTGACGTCTACTACATTATCTGTACTCAGAGAGTTATCACTGTGTTATCTGTGGTGTTACATAGGACTGCAGGTGACATCTACTACATTATCTGTACTCAGAGAGTTATCACTGTGTTATCTGTGGTGTTACATAGGACTGCAGGTGACATCTACTACATTATCTGTACTCAGAGAGCTATCACTGTGTTATCTGTGGTGTTACATAGGACTGCAGGTGACGTCTACTACATTATCTGTACTCAGAGAGTTATCACTGTGTTATCTGTGGTGTTACATAGGACTGCAGGTGACATCTACTACATTATCTGTACTCAGAGAGTTATCACTGTGTTATCTGTGGTGTTACATAGGACTGCAGGTAACATCTACTACATTATCTGTACTCAGAGAGTTATCACTGTGTTATCTATGGTGTTACATAGGACTGCAGGTGACGTCTACTACATTATCTGTACTCAGAGAGTTATCACTGTGTTATCTGTGGTGTTACATAGGACTGCAGGTGTCATCTACTACATTATCTGTACTCAGAGAGCTATCACTGTGTTATCTGTGTTGTTACATAGGACTGCAGGTGACGTCTACTACATTATCTGTACTCAGAGAGTTATCACTGTGTTATCTGTGGTGTTACATAGGACTGCAGGTGACATCTACTACATTATCTGTACTCAGAGAGTTATCACTGTGTTATCTGTGGTGTTACATAGGACTGCAGGTGACATCTACTACATTATCTGTACTCAGAGAGATATCACTGTGTTATCTGCGGTGTTACATAGGACTGCAGGTGTCATCTACTACATTATCTGTACTCAGAGAGTTATCACTGTGCTATCTGTGGTGTTACATAGGACTGCAGGTGACATCTACTACATTATCTGTACTCAGAAAGTTATCACTGTGTTATCTGTGGTGTTACATAGGACTGCAGGTGACATCTACTACATTATCTGTACTCAGAGAGTTATCACTGTGTTATCTGTGGTGTTACATAGGACTGCAGGTGACATCTACTACATTATCTGTACGTTGCGTTACTCCCACAAGCTGAAAGTAATAAGTCTGTGTGAGGTGATAAGAAAATGATACAAGGTTCTTAAAATGTTTAATAAATACAATTCTGTACAGTGTTTGGTGCATTTGTATTCAGCCCTGAGTCAGTACTTGGTAGGAGCACCTTTTGCTGTAATTCCAGCTTTCCACATCTATAGGGTGAAAGTTTTGCCCATCATTCTGTACAGAAGAGCTCGCGCTCCGTCAGATTGGATGGAGAGCGTCTGTAGAGTCCTGCCGCCAATGGGATTTAGGTCTGGACTGTGACTGGGCCGTTCTAACACACGAAGATGCTTTGTTCTAAACTCTTCCATTGTAGATCTGGCTGGATGTTGAGGATTGTTGTCCCACTGGAAGGTGAACCTCCGCCCCAGTCTCAAGTCTTTTGCAGCCTCTAACAGGTTTTCCTCCAGGCCAGGCCTGTATTTAGCTCCATCCATCTTTCCATCACCTCTGACCAGCTTCCCCGACCCTGCTGAAGAAAAGCCTCCCCGCAGCATGATGCTGCCACCGCCATGTATCATGGTGTGGATGGTGTGTTCAAGGGGATGTGCAGAGTTAGTTTTCTGCCACAGATAGCGATTTGCATTTTGGCCAAAAAGTTAAACTTTCACCTTCTTCCATATGTTTTCTGTCTCCCCTGCATGGCTGGTGGCAAACTGCAAACTGGATTTCTTATGGCTGCTTTCAAAAATGGCTTACTTCTTGCCACTCTTCCATAAAGGCACATGACTAATAGTTGTCCTGTGGACAGATTCTCCCACCTGAGCTGTAGATCTCTGAAGCTCTTCCAGACTGACCATGGGCCTCTTGGCTGCTTCTCTAATTAGAGCCCCCCTTGCCTGGGCTGTCAGTTTAGGTGGACGGCCATGTCTTGTGTAGGTGTGTAGATGGATTGAACAGTGCTCCGTGAGATGTTCAGAGCTTGGGATATTTTTTATAACCAGACAGGTCAGGGATAAAGTTGTTGCTTTACACTTTTCCACAACTTTATCCCTGACCTGTCTGGCGTGTTCCTTGGTTTTCATGATGCTGTTTGATCACTAATGTTCTCTAACAAACCTCTGAGGCCTTTTATTTAGGAGTATCAGAGTTCAGGGGGGCTGAATGCACGCCGCACTTTTCAGATTATTATTTATTAAATATTTTGAAAACCATGTATCATTTTCTTCTCCCCTCACACAGACTTGTACTTTGTGTTGGTCGATCACATAAAATTCCAATAAAATACATTTAAGTTTGTGGGTGTAATGTGAAAAAATGTGGAGAAAGTTCAGGAGGTATGAATACTTTTTAGAGGCGCTGTATACAGTAAGATAAAGTTTGGTGACACCCCCCTACAGTCACTGTGAAGGCGGTCATTAGGGGTGGAGCCCAATTGACCCAATTCATTTTTGTAAGGGTTGTTTCACATTTGCGGAGCAGCCTGCCAGGTCCGTGAACACCGGGCGCTACCGAGATACCTTCCGGCCCCATTCACTATAATGGTGACCGTCAGAGACTCAGCCGCTACCCGGCAAATATGCCGAGAAGCAGCCGGATGAAAACTGCTGCGTGCGGCGGTATTTGTCCAGCGCTCCTCAGTATATTTGCCGAATCTCCGATGGTCCCCATTATAGTGAATCGGGCCAGACAGCATCTCGGCAGCATACAGTATTCGCAGATCCGCAAATGGGAAACAGGTCTAAGTTTTTGCATTTTTTATAAAAAAAAAAAGCTTGTCTCTTGCTTCACACATTTTCTCGAAATTGTCGATATCAGTATTTACCCAAATAAGGGAACTGGTAGTCATTTCATCACCCTCGATGAGCCAACTGTATGTAACCGCTTCCCTGACGACATGTGAGCTGTCGCCAGGTCCAGGGGCGCGGGGGGGACGGACACGTACTATCCATACACTAGAGCCAGAGAGGGGTTAATGGTGAGTCTGGGACTCTCTACTGGGTTTGACTGGTTCGTTTAAAAAAATTCTAGAAATTTCCAAAAATGGTGGTTAAGATTCTTCACCATCATGTCAGCCATTGCCTGGTTTGGGTAGTCTCCGACATGGCCGCCGAGCTTTCCCGTCTACCAAATCTGATTTGCCTTTGCCGCCTCCCCTTTCATGGCGGCTACCTGGGTAGTCACCCGGAAATAGACGATAATAACAACATAACAAGTTCAGATAGACGTAAAATCTGGAAGGAATAGGAAGACGCGAGGACAGAGGCTCCTCTACAGCCACGTGGTAGGAGCTTGGTGTCCACATAGAGATGCCCTTTAAGAAGTCACCCTGATCCTGCGGTCATTGATCCCTATAATTCCATTCTCCGGAGCCCAATCAGGGAGAGAACAGACGTCACAGGGGTGAAAATAAACCCGTAATAATAACTTTATGTCTCCCCCGCCTCGGATTCCCGTGCCTGTATATAGATGTATAGAGGCGATGTATAGAGTGTCCTGTAACCGAGCCCCCGGCAGGGTACGGTGCCCCCCTCGCCCCGCACAGTGTGGCGCAATGTGAAGAATGTCACTGGTAGCCGAGAAGTATCAGCCCAACCATAAATAATTCCCCTCGTAGCATAAAGGACAAGTCCATTAAATAGAGAAACCAGATGAACTGCATTCCCTCCCCCCTCGCCCTATTAAATTAGATGTCACGCTACCCCCTCCCTGCTGCCATTCTCACTCCTTAA
This sequence comes from Bufotes viridis, assembly GCA_033119425.1. Classification (NCBI taxonomy): domain Eukaryota; kingdom Metazoa; phylum Chordata; class Amphibia; order Anura; family Bufonidae; genus Bufotes; species Bufotes viridis. The sequence goes on along the minus strand of CM065589.1, from coordinate 16,201,766 downwards.
CCCCTTCAGCCACTGTTATGGAAGCAGCTCCCAGTGGTCTCCGCATTGGAAGCAGCGGATCCGCCATGTTGGGGACATTTTAGGGAGCCAGTGACGAATGAGGCTGCAGATAAGCGGGCGCATCTTTGGCGTGCGGCACCTGAGATATTGTCGGAGGTGACGCCCCCCTTTGGGAGCCTGACTCGTTTGGGGGTTGATGCACCCCATTCTAGTGTTCTTCATCTTTCCTCGTACGATCACAAAGCCGGCGGTGGCCGCGGTATTTAGTGCACCGGATATATGGCACGTGCTCGGCCGACATTACCATGTGGTGGAAGCCCTTGTTCTCGGTCAGCTGCCTGTGGGCAGTGAGGGCGCGGCGTCCATTCTGGGACTGATAATAATATCCCCGAGGAGGGGCTCCGCACATTTTGACACCACAGGGCCACAGATCTGTCAGTCAGGAGAAGGACACTGACCGCAGGTTTATTCATCAGCATTTGTAATCATTGAGAAAGTCTTCACACCCTTCCACTGTCCTCACATTTTCTTATCTTGCTCCTTGTGCTATACCTTCCCCCATCATTCTGCCCCTGGTCATCCACAACGAGAAAGTGAGGACAGAAATATTCACTTTTTATAGAAGAGGAAAAACTAAAATCTTGCATTGAAATAAGTCTTCAGCCCCTTTACTCGGGACATAAGTCTTCAGCCCCTTTACTCGGAACATAAGTCTTCAGCCCCTTTACTCGGAACATAAGTCTTCAGCACCCTTTACTCAGGACGTAAGTCTTCAGCCCCTTTACTCGGGACATAAGTCTTCAGCCCCTTTACTCGGGACATAAGTCTTCAGCCCCTTTACTCAGTACATAAGTCTTCAGCCCCTTTACTCAGAACGTAAGTCTTCAGCCCCTTTACTCAGGACGTAAGTCTTCAGCCCCGTTACTCAGGACGTAAGTCTTCAGCCCCTTTACTCAGGACGTAAGTCTTCAGCCCCTATACTCAGGACATAAGTCTTCAGCCCCTTTACTCGGGACATAAGTCTTCAGCCCCTTTACTTAGGACGTAAGTCTTCAGCCCCTTTACTCAGGACGTAAGTCTTCAGCCCCGTTACTCAGGACGTAAGTCTTCAGCCCCTTTACTCAGGACATAAGTCTTCAGCCCCTTTACTCAGGACATAAGTCTTCAGCCCCTTTACTCAGTAATATCCCCAAGGAGGGGCTCCGCACGTTATGACACCACAGGGCCACGGATCTGTCAGTCAGGAGAAGGACACTGACCGCAGGTTTATTCATTAGCATTTGTAATCATTGAGAAAGTCTTCACACCCTTCCACTGTCCTCACATTTTCTTATCTTGCTCCTTGTGCTATACCTTCCCCCATCATTCTGCCCCTGATCCTCCATAACGAGAAAGTAAGGACAGAAATATTCACTTTTTATAGAAGAGGAAAAACTAAAATCTTGCATTGAAATAAGTCTTCAGCCCCTTTACTTAGGACGTAAGTCTTCAGCCCCTTTACTCGGGACATAAGTCTTCAGCCCCTTTACTCAGGATGTAAGTCTTCAGCCCCTTTTCTTAGGACGTAAGTCTTCAGCCCCTTTACTCGGGACATAAGTCTTCAGCCCCTTTACTCGGGACATAAGTCTTCAGCCCCTTTACTTAGGACGTAAGTCTTCAGCCCCTTTACTCGGGATGTAAGTCTTCAGCCCCTTTACTTAGGACGTAAGTCTTCAGCCCCTTTACTCGGGACATAAGTCTTCAGCCCCTTTACTTAGGACGTAAGTCTTCAGCCCCTTTACTTAGGACGTAAGTCTTCAGCCCCTTTACTTAGGACGTAAGTCTTCAGCCCCTTTACTCGGGACATAAGTCTTCAGCCCCTTTACTCAGGACATAAGTCTTCAGCCCCTTTACTCAGGACATAAGTCTTCAGCCCCTTTACTCGGGACATAAGTCTTCAGCCCCTTTACTCGGGACATAAGTCTTGAGCCCCTTTACTCGGGACATAAGTCTTCACACCCTTTACTCAGGACGTAAGTCTTCAGCCCCTTTACTCGGGACATAAGTCTTCAGCCCCTTTACTCGGGACATAAGTCTTCAGCCCCTTTACTCAGTACATAAGTCTTCAGCCCCTTTACTCAGTACATAAGTCTTCAGCCCCTTTACACAGAACGTAAGTCTTCAGCCCCTATACCCAGGACGTAAGTCTTCAGCCCCTTTACTCGGGACATAAGTCTTCAGCCCCTTTACTCGGGACATAAGTCTTCAGCCCCTTTACTCGGGACATAAGTCTTCAGCCCCTTTACTCGGGACATAAGTCTTCAGCCCCTTTACTCGGGACATAAGTCTTCAGCCCCTTTACTCGGGACATAATTCTTCAGCCCCTTTACTCAGGACATAAGTATTCACACCCTTTACTTGGGACATAAGTCTTCACACCTTTTACTCAGGACATAAGTCTTCACACCTTTTACTCAGGACATAAGTCTTCAGCCCCTTTACTCAGGACATAAGTCTTCACACCTTTTACTCAGGACATAAGTCTTCACACCTTTTACTCAGGACATAAGTATTCAGCCCCTTTACTCAGGACATAAGTATTCAGCCCCTTTACTCAGGACATAAGTCTTCAGCCCCTTTACTCGGGACATAAGTCTTCACACCCTTTACTCTGGACTTAGCTGAAGCCCCCCTGGCAGTGATTCCAGCCTCCGTCTTCTTGGAGATGAGGCCACAAGGTTTACACCTGGATTTGGGGATTTTCTTCTCTGCAGATCCTCTCCAGCTCTGTCAGGTTGGATGGGGGCCATCAGTGGACGGCCATTTTCAGGTCTCTCCAGAGATGTTCCATTGGGTTCAGGGCTCTGGGCCACTCAAGGACATTCACAGGGTTGTCCCTAAGCCTCTCCTGTGTTGTCCTGGCCGTGTGCTTTGAGTCATTGAGCTCCGGATCAGGGTCTCATTAAGAATATCTCTGTACTTTGCTCCATTCAGCTTTCCCCCCGACCTGACCAGTCTCCCTGTCCTCCCAGGATGATGCTGCCATCACCATGCTTCACTGTAGGGATGGTATTGGGCAGGTGATAAGCGGCGCCTGGTTTCCTTCAGACATGATGCTTAGAATTAAGACCAAAAAGTCCAGTCTTGGTTCCATCAGAGCAGAGAATCTTCTTTCTCACAGTCTGGGAGGCCTTTAGGTGTTTTTCGTGGTAAACATTCAGGTGATTGGAGATGACTTGGAAGGACACGGCCCGGTCTATATAAGCTCTCCCTGCTGGCAAAAACCAAGCCATGAGCAAGAGAGAACTGCCTGTAGAGCTCTGAGACAGGATTGTGTGGAGGCTCAGATCTGGAGAAGGGGACATTTGCATGGTCTGACAGCCATGGAAGCTCGGGACTAGGTTCAGAAGGAGTCCAGTGGTCACACTCCCCCCCAGATGTTCAGGACTGACCCCCCTTAGGGACTTCACATCTGACAAACAAGTGGGATACATTTCTGCGTCTGCCTAATATAACCAGAACACCGCGCCCTTCTTGTAGCCCGGACATGGGTCACACATGAGATGACGCCCCCTCTGGCCCCAGTATCTCCCGCCAGCTCCTCAGCCTGGCCGCCATCCGAATGCAAAGCCAAAAAATAAGAGGAAGCGGCGGGGATATCCCTCCATCAGTCATCGGGCGGGGAGTCACGCAGCACCTGCAGCCGAGACCGCCGCACGTCACCGGAGCCGCGGGATCAGGCAAATCATGACGGGACGAGACAATTTGCATCTCCCTATACAAACCTACTGCAGACGACATTAACCCCTTACAGGACAGACTGGGGGGAGGCTGCTGAGTAATGGTGTACGAGTCATAATAAAAACTACAAGAAATAGCAACAACGTATCTCCATGTATCCCTGCTCAGCTTCTGTATCCAACGGATGTATCAAAGCGCTAGAGGGCGATTAGTGTATACGACTTCACAACGTGTAGACCGGCAGAGAAAGCGCCTAAGGGTACTTTCACACTAGCGTTAAAGTTTTCCGGTATTAAGGTCCGTCCTAGGGGCTCAATACCGGAAAAAAAACGCATCAGTTTGTCCCAATGCATTCTGAATGGAGAGCAATCCGTTCAGTATGCATCAGGATGTCTTCCTTTTTACGGTATTTGGCATGCTGCGGTTTTTCTCCGGTCAAAATTTCCGGAACGCTTGCTGGATTGTCGGATACGGCATTATGTTCTATTGAAATGTATTAATGCCAGATCCAATACCAAGTGTTCAGAAAATTGCCGCATTGACAGAACCGGTTTTCCGGTCTGCGCATGCGCAGACCTTTTTAAAATGTGAATAAATACTGGATCCATTTTTCCGGATGACACTGGAAGGACTGATCCGGATCCGGAAACAAATGATATCCGTTTGTATACGCTAGTGTGAAAGTACCCTAATTTATCATGAGGCTCAGGCCGTGTCCGTGCGCCTGGAGTGAAAGCCTCTCCAGCCCCTGTGTCCAGGCGTCCGATGCCCCGGCCCCCGCCGCGCTCACACCACAAAAACTAGTGTAGCGCCTGTCGTAAGTGACCCCCGTGTTTTTCGAAAATCTAAGCTTTTCATGTGTTATACTGTGTGCTGAGCTGCTGTATCTAAGCTTTTCATGTGTGATACTGTGTGCTGAGCTGCTGTATCTAAGCTTTTCATGTGTGATACTGTGTGCTGAGCTGCTGTATCTAAGCTTTTCATGTGTGATACTGTGTGCTGAGCTGCTGTATCTAAGCTTTTCATATGCTATACTGTGTGCTGAGCTGCTGTATCTAAGCTTTTCATGTGTGATACTGTGTGCTGAGCTGCTGTATCTAAGCTTTTCATATGTTATACTGTGTGCTGAGCTGCTGTATCTAAGCTTTTCATGTGTGATACTGTGTGCTGAGCTGCTGTATCTAAGCTTTTCATGTGTGATACTGTGTGCTGAGCTGCTGTATCTAAGCTTTCATGTGTGATACTGTGTGCTGAGCTGCTGTATCTAAGCTTTTCATAATCTCTATACTGTGTGCTGAGCTGCTGTATCTAAGTTTTTCATATGTGATACTGTGTGCTGAGCTGCTGTATCTAAGCTTTCATGTGTGATACTGTGTGCTGAGCTGCTGTATCTAAGCTTTTCATGTGTGATACTGTGTGCTGAGCTGCTGTATCTAAGCTTTTCATGTGTGATACTGTGTGCTGAGCTGCTGTATCTAAGCTTTTCATATTCTATACTGTGTGCTGAGCTGCTGTATCTAAGTTTTTTATGTGTGATACTGTGTGCTGAGCTGCTGTATCTAAGCTTTTCATATGTTATACTGTGTGCTGAGCTGCTGTATCTAAGCTTTTCATGTGTGATACTGTGTGCTGAGCTGCTGTATCTAAGCTTTTCATGTGTGATACTGTGTGCTGAGCTTCTGTATCTAAGCTTTTCATGTGTGATACTGTGTGCTGAGCTGCTGTATCTAAGCTTTTCATGTGTGATACTGTGTGCTGAGCTGCTGTATCTAAGCTTTTCATGTGTGATACTGTGTGCTGAGCTGCTGTATCTAAGCTTTTCATGTGTGATACTGTGTGCTGAGCTGCTGTATCTAAGCTTTTCATATTCTATACTGTGTGCTGAGCTGCTGTATCTAAGCTTTTCATATGTTATACTGTGTGCTGAGCTGCTGTATCTAAGCTTTTCATGTGTTATACTGTGTGCTGAGCTGCTGTATCTAAGCTTTTCATGTGTGATACTGTGTGCTGAGCTGCTGTATCTAAGCTTTTCATGTGTGATACTGTGTGCTGAGCTGCTGTATCTAAGCTTTTCATATTCTATACTGTGTGCTGAGCTGCTGTATCTAAGCTTTTCATATTCTATACTGTGTGCTGAGCTGCTGTATCTAAGCTTTTCATGTGTTATACTGTGTGCTGAGCTGCTGTATCTAAGCTTTTCATGTGTTATACTGTGTGCTGAGCTGCTGTATCTAAGCTTTTCATGTGTGATACTGTGTGCTGAGCTGCTGTATCTAAGCCCGTGTGACGGTTGGTGTTCTGTTGAGAGTCACCCGGGTAACATGTTCTTAGACGTTGGTCCATTGTCTCGCTGTCGGGTGCCGGACACTGGATCTTCCTGTTTTTCCACCTGCCCTGTGTTGCTGCGAGGTGTGCGGGGCGTCCTGTGCCCTCACTGCAGCGTCGCCCGCCAATAACACCCGCTCTGATCCTGATTTCTCCTTGGATATGAGAGCGCCCCAAATGTCAGCACTGTCCTGTACCCCAGATGTCAGCACTGTCCTGTACCCCCAGATGTCAGCACTGTCCTGTACCCCCAGATGTCAGCACTGTCCTGTACCCCCAGATGTCAGCACTGTCCTGTACCCCCAGATGTCAGCACTGTCCTGTACCCCCAGATGTCAGCACTGTCCTGTACCCCCAGATGTCAGCACTGTCCTGTACCCCCAGATGTCAGCACTGTCCTGTACCCCCAGATGTCAGCACTGTCCTGTACCCCCAGATGTCAGCACTGTCCTGTACCCCCAGATGTCAGCACTGTCCTGTACCCCCAGATGTCAGCACTGTCCTGTACCCCCAGATGTCAGCACTGTCCTGTACCCCCCAGATGTCAGCACTGTCCTGTACCCCCAGATGTCAGCACTGTCCTGTACCCCCAGATGTCAGCACTGTCCTGTACCCCCAGATGTCAGCACTGTCCTGTACCCCCAGATGTCAGCACTGTCCTGTACCCCCAGATGTCAGCACTGTCCTGTACCCCAGATGTCAGCACTGTCCTGTACCCCCAGATGTCAGCACTGTCCTGTACCCCAGATGTCAGCACTGTCCTGTACCCCCAGATGTCAGCACTGTCCTGTACCCCCAGATGTCAGCACTGTCCTGTACCCCCAGATGTCAGCACTGTCCTGTACCCCCAGATGTCAGCACTGTCCTGTACCCCCAGATGTCAGCACTGTCCTGTACCCCCAGATGTCAGCACTGTCCTGTACCCCCAGATGTCAGCACTGTCCTGTACCCCCAGATGTCAGCACTGTCCTGTACCCCCAGATGTCAGCACTGTCCTGTACCCCCAGATGTCAGCACTGTCCTGTACCCCCAGATGTCAGCACTGTCCTGTACCCCCAGATGTCAGCACTGTCCTGTACCCCCAGATGTCAGCACTGTCCTGTACCCCCAGATGTCAGCACTGTCCTGTACCCCCAGATGTCAGCACTGTCCTGTACCCCCAGATGTCAGCACTGTCCTGTACCCCCAGATGTCAGCACTGTCCTGTACCCCCAGATGTCAGCACTGTCCTGTACCCCCAGATGTCAGCACTGTCCTGTACCCCCAGATGTCAGCACTGTCCTGTACCCCCAGATGTCAGCACTGTCCTGTACCCCCAGATGTCAGCACTGTCCTGTACCCCCAGATGTCAGCACTGTCCTGTACCCCCAGATGTCAGCACTGTCCTGTACCCCCAGATGTCAGCACTGTCCTGTACCCCCAGATGTCAGCACTGTCCTGTACCCCCAGATGTCAGCACTGTCCTGTACCCCCAGATGTCAGCACTGTCCTGTACCCCCAGATGTCAGCACTGTCCTGTACCCCCAGATGTCAGCACTGTCCTGTACCCCCAGATGTCAGCACTGTCCTGTACCCCCAGATGTCAGCACTGTCCTGTACCCCCAGATGTCAGCACTGTCCTGTACCCCCAGATGTCAGCACTGTCCTGTACCCCCAGATGTCAGCACTGTCCTGTACCCCCAGATGTCAGCACTGTCCTGTACCCCCCAGATGTCAGCACTGTCCTGTACCCCCAGATGTCAGCACTGTCCTGTACCCCCAGATGTCAGCACTGTCCTGTACCCCCAGATGTCAGCACTGTCCTGTACTCCCCAGATGTCAGCACTGTCCTGTACCCCCAGATGTCAGCACTGTCCTGTACCCCCAGATGTCAGCACTGTCCTGTACCCCCAGATGTCAGCACTGTCCTGTACCCCCAGATGTCAGCACTGTCCTGTACCCCCAGATGTCAGCACTGTCCTGTACCCCCCAGATGTCAGCACTGTCCTGTACCCCCAGATGTCAGCACTGTCCTGTACCCCCAGATGTCAGCACTGTCCTGTACCCCCAGATGTCAGCACTGTCCTGTACCCCCAGATGTCAGCACTGTCCTGTACCCCCAGATGTCAGCACTGTCCTGTACCCCCAGATGTCAGCACTGTCCTGTACCCCCAGATGTCAGCACTGTCCTGTACCCCCAGATGTCAGCACTGTCCTGTACCCCCAGATGTCAGCACTGTCCTGTACCCCCAGATGTCAGCACTGTCCTGTACCCCCAGATGTCAGCACTGTCCTGTACCCCCAGATGTCAGCACTGTCCTGTACCCCAGATGTCAGCACTGTCCTGTACCCCCAGATGTCAGCACTGTCCTGTACCCCCAGATGTCAGCACTGTCCTGTACCCCCAGATGTCAGCACTGTCCTGTACCCCCAGATGTCAGCACTGTCCTGTACCCCCAGATGTCAGCACTGTCCTGTACCCCCAGATGTCAGCACTGTCCTGTACCCCCAGATGTCAGCACTGTCCTGTACCCCCAGATGTCAGCACTGTCCTGTACCCCCAGATGTCAGCACTGTCCTGTACCCCCAGATGTCAGCACTGTCCTGTACCCCCAGATGTCAGCACTGTCCTGTACCCCCAGATGTCAGCACTGTCCTGTACCCCAGATGTCAGCACTGTCCTGTACCCCCAGATGTCAGCACTGTCCTGTACCCCCCCAGATGTCAGCACTGTCCTGTACCCCAGATGTCAGCACTGTCCTGTACCCCCCCAGATGTCAGCACTGTCCTGTACCCCCAGATGTCAGCACTGTCCTGTACCCCCAGATGTCAGCACTGTCCTGTACCCCAGATGTCAGCACTGTCCTGTACCCCCAGATGTCAGCACTGTCCTGTACCCCCAGATGTCAGCACTGTCCTGTACCCCCAGATGTCAGCACTGTCCTGTACCCCCAGATGTCAGCACTGTCCTGTACCCCAGATGTCAGCACTGTCCTGTACCCCCAGATGTCAGCACTGTCCTGTACCCCCAGATGTCAGCACTGTCCTGTACCCCCAGATGTCAGCACTGTCCTGTACCCCCAGATGTCAGCACTGTCCTGTACCCCCAGATGTCAGCACTGTCCTGTACCCCCAGATGTCAGCACTGTCCTGTACCCCCAGATGTCAGCACTGTCCTGTACCCCCAGATGTCAGCACTGTCCTGTACCCCCAGATGTCAGCACTGTCCTGTACCCCCAGATGTCAGCACTGTCCTGTACCCCCAGATGTCAGCACTGTCCTGTACCCCCAGATGTCAGCACTGTCCTGTACCCCCAGATGTCAGCACTGTCCTGTACCCCCAGATGTCAGCACTGTCCTGTACCCCAGATGTCAGCACTGTCCTGTACCCCAGATGTCAGTACTGTCCTGTACCCCAGATGTCAGCACTGTCCTGTACCCCAGATGTCAGCACTGTCCTGTACCCCAGATGTCAGCACTGTCCTGTACCCCAGATGTCAGCACTGTCCTGTACCCCCAGATGTCAGCACTGTCCTGTACCCCAGATGTCAGCACTGTCCTGTACCCCCAGATGTCAGCACTGTCCTGTACCCCCAGATGTCAGCACTGTCCTGTACCCCAGATGTCAGCACTTTCCTGTACCCCCCCAGATGTCAGCACTGTCCTGTACCCCCCCAGATGTCAGCACTGTCCTGTACCCCCAGATGTCAGCACTGTCCTGTACCCCCAGATGTCAGCACCGTCCTGCCCCCCCCCAGATGAGTCTCCTGTACTCCAAGTCCTCAACCATTATTTAACCCTTTGATGTCCCCTCACAATGTACCAATATGATTTCAGCTGAGAAGAATTGTAATAATACGTGGATGCGGTCGGGATTTGTGTGCATCGTCCATCAGTCACCGCCGAGCGGAAGTAAAGAACAGAATGCACTCGGACGTCATCCGTATTTTTGCGGATCCGTTTTTTGCAGACTGCAAAATACTGAAAAAGCCATACGGTCGTGTGCAAGAGGCCTAACAGGGATGGACATAAGCGGGTGACTAGGGGCTGCCCCCGTGCCGCTGATCTGTTAAATGGCGTATAACGTAGAGTTGCTGTATTCTCGTGTGCTCATATTAATAGTCACATCCAGAGCTGCAGTTCCCTCCTTTTACTATCCTTTAAGACCTGAGCATCTTGCAGGGATCCATGCCTGTTCATTGGCTGTACCCAGCATGCCCTGCTGTCATAATGGAGGATCTGGTGTTCACCTCCTACACTTCACATAGCAGAATGGTGAATGAGGCTCTGGAGGTGGTTACAGTACACAGGCGAGTGGTTTTGTCTGCAGCAGGTGCATGGATTTCCACAAACCCCATTCAGATGTGTGGGACTGTCACTGGAATTTCAGCAACCGATCTGCTGCCTGTGAACACATACATCATGCAACATCTGAACTGTGAATGCAGCTCTTGAAGTGGCTGTAGTACAATACATTACATAACCACAGAAATAAGACATGACTGTAGTATGTGATGTAACAGCAGAATTGTGACTGCAGCTCTGGATATGGCTGGAGTATATAATGTAACAGCAGAATTGTGACTGCAGCTCTGGATATGACTGGAGTATATAATGTAACAGCAGAATTGTGATTGCAGCTCTGGATATGACTGGAGTATGTGATGTAACAGCAGAATTGTGACTGCAGCTCTGGATATGGCTGGAGTATGTGATGTAACAGCAGAATTGTGATTGCAGCTCTGGATATGGCTGGAGTATATAATGTAACAGCAGAATTGTGATTGCAGCTTTGGATATGGCTGGAGTATGTGATGTAACAGCTGAATTGTGACTGCAGCTCTGGATATGGCTGGAGTATATAATGTAACAGCAGAATTGTGACTGCAGCTTTGGATATGGCTGGAGTATATAATGTAACAGCAGAATTGTGATTGCAGCTCTGGATATGGCTGGAGTATATAATGTAACAGCAGAATTGTGACTGCAGCTTTGGATATGGCTGGAGTATGTGATGTAACAGCAGAATTGTGATTGCAGCTCTGGATATGGCTGGAGTATATAATGTAACAGCAGAATTGTGATTGCAGCTCTGGATGTGTTTGGAGTATATAATGTAACAGCAGAATTGTAAATGCAGCTCTGGATATGGCTGGAGTATATAATGTAACAGCAGAATTGTAAATGCAGCTCTGGATGTGTTTGGAGTATGAGCTATGATAACTCGGGATCATTATGGTCTGTAATTTTTAGTTGCCTTGTAAAGCCCTGGGTTCGGGGAGGTCTCTTACCGTAATGTGTGGCCCCCGGGCGGTGACTGATCCCTATCACTATGTGTCAGAGCACATACATAGACGGTGATGTGGCCGCTGGAGCCGCTTATAAATGTAATTTATGACAAGGCTTTTCTGCCTGTAGCTGCAGAATGTGAATATTTGCCTGTATGCCGGGGTGGCGTCACTAGATCCCGGGACTGTATGCCGGGGTGGCGTCACTGGATCCCGGGACTGTATGCAGGGGTGGCATCACTAGATCCCGGGACTGTATGCAGGGGTGGCATCACTAGATCCCGGGACTGTATGCAGGGGTGGCATCACTAGATCCCGGGACTGTATGCCGGGGTGGCGTCACTGGATTCGGGACTGTATGCAGGGGTGGCATCACTAGATCCCGGGACTGTATGCAGGGGTGGCATCACTAGGTCCCGGGACTGTATGCAGGGGTGGCATCACTAAGATCCCGGGGCTGTATGCAGGGATGGCATCACTAGATCCCGGGACTGTATGCAGGGGTGGCATCACTAAATCCTGGAACTGTATGCAGGGGTGGCATCACTAGATCCCGGGACTGTATGCAGGGGTGGCAGCACTATAACCCGGGGCTGTGTGCAGGGGTGGCATCACTAAATCCCGGAGTTGTATGCAGGGGTGGCAGCACTAGATCCCGGGGCTGTGTGCAGGAGTGGCATCACTAGATCGAGGGGTGCCATCACTAGATCCCGGGGCTGTATGCAGGGGTGCCATCACTAGATCCCGGGGCTGTATGAAGGGGTGGTATCACTAGATCCCGGGGCTGTATGCAGGGGTGGCAGCACTATAACCCGGGGCTCTATGCAGGGGTGGCATCACTAAATCCCGGAGTTGTATGCAGGGGTGGCATCACTAGATCCCGGGGCTGTATGAAGGGGTGGTATCACTAGATCCCGGGGCTGTGTGCAGGAGTGGCATCACTAGATCGAGGGTGCCATCACTAGATCCCGGGGCTGTATGCAGGGGTGCCATCACTAGATCCCGGGGCTGTATATGTATTAATCAGCAGAGGGCACCACCGGTTGTGCGGTATGACACGCGTGGCCCCTATAATCCGTGTGCATGCTGCACCCTGTGATGATCACACATGTCCTGGCGCTCGCCTCATGTTGGCAGATGGAGGGAATTCCCTAGAAAGCCGATGACTTGATGCTGTGCCAGCCCAGGGAACGCCGCCAGCTCTGCTAATCAGCATCTGATGCCAGGAAGCCTCCATGTGTGAGGGCAGCATTCAGAGCCCACACTTTCTAGGATCTGACAGCGCTTTAAAGGGCCGGTGACACCAAAATAAACCATAATCACTGTGTAATTTACTTTACTTTCTGATAGATTTTCTGTTTCAGTTCATCACCATTTTCTAGATCTCCCCTGTACGTGAATGAAAACTCTCCAAATGCACCAGACGCTTCTAATAGCTGAGGGTTTGTTACAATTGTATCAGTGCAGACAATACTGTGAGAGTGAAACGTGTCAGCACAGATGTCTCCTGCTGGGGATGCACCTGATCCCTGTAAACTGCACTGATACATTGTAACGACTGCATGATACATACACAGCTAAACAGACAGTATCACACATGATAGGATTAGATACACGGCTCAGCAGACTGTATCACACAGGATAGGATTAGATACACAGCTAAACAGACAGTATCACACAAGATAGGATTCGATACACAGCTCAGCAGACAGTATCACACAAGATTGGATTAGATACACAGCTCAGCAGACAGTATCACACAGGATAGGATTAGATACATAGTTCAGCAGACTGTATCACACAGGATAGGATTAGATACACAGCTCAGCAGACAGTATCACATGATCAGATTAGATACACAGCTCAGCAGACAGTATCACACAGGACAGGCTTAGATACACGGCTCAGCAGACAGTATCACACAGGAATAGGATTAGATACACAGCTCAGCAGACAGTATCACACAGGATAGGATCAGATACACAGCTCAGCAGGCAGTATCACACAGTATAGGATTAGATACACAGCTCAGCAGACAGTATCACACAGGATAGGATTAGATACACAGCTCAGCAGACAGTATCACACATGATAGGATTAGATACACTGCTCAGCAGACAGTATCACACAGTATAGGATTAGATACACAGCTCAGCAGACAGTATCACACAGGAATAGGATTAGATACACGGCTCAGCAGAATTGGGGGCCTCACGGTGAACTATGGTGGTCTCCCGAGGGTCCCTCTTTTGATCTGAGGTATTGATCCATTCTGCTCCTTCTATATTATTTCATGATTTGATACAATTTGGATTGTAGAAATTTCTATTTTCAGATAATTTTTGCTCTATTGCGTTTAAAGACTAAAGTAGTAAAGTGTAAAGATAATCAGATAATCAGGGAAAAGGGATCTTACAAACAATGAACCATAAGTCTCCCTCTTCGACCATCCCAAAAGTTGGAAGGTGTGGTCCAGAATATCCTGGTGGTGAAGGGTTAAGCTCGGCGCGTGGTGGGGGGGGCGGGTGGTTTAATGATCTGCAGGGATGGAGCGGATCCGCATTATCAGCATTTATTAAGCGAGGCGCCTATAAAATGATGTTAAATATTAAACGGCATAGGGGAGCGGGAGATTGGGGGATGAGGGGAGCGGGGATAGGGGAGCGGGAGATGAGGGAGCAGGGATGATGGGGGCAGGGGTGGGGGAACGGGATAAGGGGAGCGGGAAATGGGGGATAGGGGCGCGAGGTATGGGGGGAGGGGAGCAGGGAATGGGGGGATAGGGTGGGAGCAGGGAGTGGGGGATGGGGGTATAGAGGGAGCAGGGGATGGGGAAGCGGGAGATGGGGGATAGGGGGAAGCAGGGGATGGGGGCAGCGGAGGGGATAGGGGGAGCGGGAGATGGGGATAGGGGGAGCAGGGGATGGGGGCAGCGGAGGGGATAGGGGAGGCGGGAGATGGGGATAGGGGAGCAGGGGATAGGGGAGCAGGTGATGGAGGCGGGGATAGGGGGAGCAGGGGATGGGGGCAGCGGAGGGATAGGGGAGATGGGGGATAGGGGGAGCAGGGGATGGGGCAGCGGAGGGGATAGGGGGAGATGGGGGATAGGGAGAGCGGGGGATGGCGGAGGGGATAGGGGGAGCAGGGGATGGGGGCAGCGGAGGGATAGGGGAGCGGGAGATGGGGGATAGGGGGGAGCAGGGGATAGGGGGAGCAGTTGATGGAGCGGGGGATAGGGGGGAGCAGGGGATGGGGGCAGCGGAGGGGATAGGGGGGAGATGGGGGATAGGGGGGAGCAGGGGATGGGGGCAGCGGAGGGGATAGGGGGGAGATGGGGGATAGGGGGGAGCGGGGGATGGCGGAGGGGATAGGGGGGAGCGGGAGATGGAGGCTAGGGGGGAGCAGGGGATGGAGGCAGCGGAGGGGATAGGGGGGAGTGCGGGAAGTGGGGCAACGGGGGAAGCAGCAGGACAAAAAAAAAGTCCAAAATGTCCAAACTAAAAAATCTGTCTCTGGTCCAAAGGGAGGAAAATTCACTGCAGTCGTTTCTTTCCATTCCTGGGAAAGCTGAGTGACCACCAGTATGGCCGCCAGTACAGCTTCCATGGACTTCTGGTGGGTTTAGTGAATTTCACAGATTTACCATTCAGGACTCAAGGAAAGCTGGGTGACAACCCTGTGGTAGAGATAATGGCAGCCATATTAGTGATCACCCAGCTTTCCTGGAGGCGGATGAATGCGGTTTGTGAGGCTTCTGATTACAGCATACAGAGCATCCTGTGGAGGCACCGAGGCCTCGTGGCTCCATCCTCCATCAATAATCACTGGAGGGGCAGCCAAAAATGAAGAGGACAGGGGGGATATTAACTCTTCATTCACGTCTCATGAGTGGACTGACCGCTGCTGAGGGCCTGTAATACTCATGTGTATCTCACGATCAGCACCGTGCTGCCCTGTAATACTCTGTGCTGCTATGGGCTCAGCTCCTTCTTTTAGGTATTATAATCTGTGGCCTCCCACAAGATTTGCCCATTGCTGTCCTGTAATACTCTGTGCTGCTGGGATAGTGCTTCTTTACTATGTAATTTATGGTTTGTAACATTCCACAAAATCAGCTCCTGAAATACTCTGTGCCACGAGACCTTGGTCCTTCACCTCCCACGAGACCAACAGCCGGATGTCCAGCCCTCTCCTCCATAGACCAGCCTGTGTCTGCACAAGAGCTTACAATCTATTCCTTCTCCTCCATAGACCAGCCTGTGTCTGCACAAGAGCTTACAATCTATTCCCTCTCCTCCATATTCCAGCCTGTGTCTGCACAAGAGCTTACAATCTATTCCTTCTCCTCCATATTCCAGCCTGTGTCTGCACAAGAGCTTACAATCTATTCCTCTCCTCCATATTCCAGCCTGTGTCTGCACAAGAGCTTACAATCTATTCCCTCTCCTCCATATTCCAGCCTGTGTCTGCACAAGAGTTTACAATCTATTCCCTCTCCTCCATATTCCAGCCTGTGTCTGCACAAGAGCTTACAATCTATTCCCTCTCCCTGCTGCCAGGGCCGTCGCCCTCTAGTCGTTGACCTTTCTCGGGGCGGCACAGTCCCTCGATAGGTTAATAGTCGGGATAATGTAAAGATTAACTTATTAACCGCAGGATGGGTCTCCGCACCGCCCGCCCGCCGCTCCATGGGTGGTGCTGGATTTTGTCACCCGAAAGGACTGTGCAATATCAAACGATGGCTGTGACCCCGAGATCACCGGGGCGGAGGTGTTAACTCTTAAGGTGCCCTCCAGGTGGATACATTGTAACAAAATCCCTGCTTGCTGTCAGTGAATGGAAATACCCATTGTTTGCCTTCAGAGGTTCAATATGGTGCTGATACTTTTTCACAGCTGAGGGATTGTTACAATTGCATCTAGTAAACAGGAGTAATCTTGTTGCCTGGCGTAGACCTGCTCACACAGCTGAGGTGTTTGTTACAGTGCGTCAGTGCAGACAATCCTGTAACAAGCCGCTGACGTGACGTGGACTCGCTTCTTTATTGCTAAGGGGAAGGAAAGGGACGGTTGCTCCTCAGCATTGCGCTGACTCTGACAACCTGCCATGCTTTGTCCTGACGTCCCTGGTAAAGCTGGGTGACACAGCCAGGGTGGCCGCTCTTCCAGCTCCTATAGGTGATGTCCCCATGTCTCCTGAATGTCAGATCTGCAGCACAGAAGTAGGGGGCGTGTAAATGCTGGGAATCCACAGGGACTCTTTCCTGGTCTCCTGTATGTACTGGGATCAGGGAAAGCTGGGTGCCTGTGTGCGGGGTGCAGCGAGGAGCCGGCTGGGTCTGGCAGGGCGGACTTTGCCCCGCGTGTACATTGTGTCCTCTATAAATACAGGTGACGGTAATTGGCGCAGTAAAACCGCCGTCATCAACTTTGTCCTTCGCTGCCGGATTGATTTAATACCATCGTCCTGGCGTGCGCCCCAGCGAGGTGTCAGCTGACAACATGGGGGTTGTCAGCGACTCTGCAGGATCAGATCACATCTGAAATGTCCCTCTGATAATTTGGTAACGACCCCCACCAGTCACTGGAACAGTATATATATAAGATCTCTGCTTGCTGTCGTTAAATGGAAACTAGATTCTGATTTCCTGCAGCTGACACTTTGCTACAGTGTCTCTGTCCCTGTGAGGACACTCCCTCCCTTCCTGTTACAATGTATCAGTCTCAATGAGGACACTCCCCCTGTCCTGTTACAATGTATCAGTCCCTATGAGGACACTCCCTCGTCCTGTTACAATGTATCAGTCTCTGTGAGGACACTCCCCCTGTCCTGATACAATGTATCTGTCTCTGTGAGGACACTCCCCCCTGTCCTGATACAATGTATCGGTCTCTGTGAGGACATGCCCCTCTGTTCTGATGCAATGTATCGGTCTCTGTGAGGACACTCCCCCCTGTCCTGATACAATGTATCCGTCTCTGTGAGGACACTCCTCCTGTCCTGATACAATGTATCGGTCTCTGTGAGGACACTCCCCCTGTCCTGATACAATGTATCTGGTCTCTGTGAGGACACTCCCCTGTCCTGATACAATGTATCGCGTCTCTGGGAGGACACGCCCCCTGTCCTGATACAATGTATCGGTCTCTGTGAGGACACTCCCTCCTGGCCTGTTATAGTGTATCACAACATATAAGATCTCTGCTTGCTGTCAGTAAATGGAAACGGTAGATTCTGTACTTTTCCCAGTTGCGGGTTTGCTACAGTGTCTCCATCTCTTGGAGGACACTCCCTCCCATCCTGTTACAGTCTATCAGTCTGGAGTCGCTTGATCCGCACTTTGAGTAGATTGTCAGCTCTGCGGCCCAGCGTCCGGTCAGGCAGACGTTATGACTCATTCGTCCTCTGGAAATACTAATTAACATATTTTTCTGCTGCGATTAAAGCGGTTTCTGGCCCCGCCCCCGCCTGCACTTGAAAGGCGACCTCTGAACCCTGGCTGCATCTTCAGGGTCCTTACTGCCGCAGTCAGAGGTTAATAAAGGGTGGGGGGAACAAAGATGACAGAGCTGGGAGCACACACCTGTTTGTCTTCTTTATATGATTAACCCCTCAGCGGCCACAGCCGCCTGCACTGCGGGAGCCCAGGGGTTAAGTCCGCCGACATTCCTTATTTTATAGGAAGTCATTGAGAATAGCCCAGGGGGCAAATCCCCCCCCCCCCCAAATGCTTTATCTGCGTTACCCCCGACACCCACCTCCGAATTCATGATGTGTCCCCTCTGCCATATGACGGTGTGTGGGTGACCGCACCTGTCGTGTACCTGGTCACGCGAGCCTCGTACCCTGAGGGGTCAGCAGAGAGTTAATCCCCCTCCCCCACGGCCACAGCAGGCCTCTGCAAATAAAGCCTCATCACTCCTCATCGATTCCTCATTATTGTCAAGGTCACTGTTTGCTGTCAGTGAATGGACACATTCCAGTTGCTATCCTAAACCAGTCCGGCTCACACAGCATGTTATAATATAGCAGTGCGGATGTCAGCCTGGTCTGCACTGATACATTGTAACAAGCCGTCAGCTGTGAGAATCATTGGGTTACATAGAGACCTGGCAGCACTTCTGATCTAGTCCTTGTCCCGGACTTTAGGCTGACATTTTATTTGCACTGATACATTGTAACAAATCCTCAGCTGTGTGAGCTGGAGTCAGTCAGGGTGAGTTTCAAGTCTCTGAATGTAAATGAGCAATGTAAGTTTCTATTCACAAACAGCAAGCAGAGATCTCTAACAGGATCTTTTTGTTGGGTGGGAGATAAGCAGCTGTCAGACGCCGCTTATCATGAGGCAAGCAGAGGACGTGGGCCCTCGGGCAGGACTGTGGTGGTGACACCTTCCCCTGTTCATCACATACATTGTATCCGTGCGGCCTGGAATGTCAGGGCAACAAAGTAACGACAGCTCTGCTGTGAGTAGTTATTGTATCACATTATCGCAGCGTCCCCCTGTGCACTGACACTAATGTCAGGAGATAAATGGCCGCTGTCAGCGTCCTGTGTGCCGCCCCTCACCGCCTCCGCATGACACAGCCCCACAGACACCCAGAGCCCAGTATCCAAGCCTGTCCTGTGTGATACTGTCTGCTGAGCCGCTGTATCTAAGCCTGCCATGTGTGATACTGTCTGCTGAGCCGCTGTATCTAAGCCTGTCATGTGTGATACTGTCTGCTGAGCCACTGTATCCAAGCCTGCCATGTGTGATACTGTCTGCTGAGCCACTGTATCCAAGCCTGCCATGTGTGATACTGTCTGCTGAGCCGCTGTATCTAAGCCTTTCATGTGTGATACTGTCTGCTGAGCCGCGGTATCTAAGCCTGTCATGTGTGTTACTGTCTGCTGAGCCGCTGTATCCAAGCCTGCCATGTGTGATACCGTCTGCTGAGCCGCTGTATCCAAGCCTGCCATGTGTGATACTGTCTGCTGAGCCGCTGTATCTAAGCCTGCCATGTGTGATACTGTCTGCTGAGCCGCTGTATCCAAGCCTGCCATGTGTGATACTGTCTGCTGAGCCACTGTATCTAAGCCTGCCATGTGTGATACTGTCTGCTGAGCCGCTGTATCCAAGCCTGCCATGTGTGATACTGTCTGCTGAGCCACTTTATCCAAGCCTGCCATGTGTGATACCGTCTGCTGAGCCGCTGTATCTAAGCCTGTCATGTGTGATACTGTCTGCTGAGCCGCTGTATCTAAGCCTTTCATGTGTGATACTGTCTGCTGAGCCACTGTATCCAAGCCTGTCATGTGTGATACTGTCTGCTGAGCCACTTTATCCAAGCCTGCCATGTGTGATACCGTCTGCTGAGCCGCTGTATCCAAGCCTGCCATGTGTGATACTGTCTGCTGAGCCGCTGTATCTAAGCCTGTCATGTGTGATACTGTCTGCTGAGCCGCTGTATCTAAGCCTGCCATATGTGATACTGTCTGCTGAGCCGCTGTATCTAAGCCTTTCATGTGTGATACTGTCTGCTGAGCCGCTGTATCTAAGCCTTTCATGTGTGATACTGTCTGATAAGCGGTGTATCTAATCCTTTCATGTGTGATACTACCTGCTTAGCTGTGTATCTAATCCTACCATGTGTGATACTGTCTGCTGAGCTGTGTATCTAATCCCATCATGTGTGATACTCCCTGCTGAGCGGTGTATCTAATCCTGCCATGTGTGATACCTGCTTAGCTGTGTATCTAATCCTGTCATGTGTGATACTGTCTGCTGGGCTGTGTATCTAATCCTATGATGTGTGATACTGTCTGCTGTGCTGTGTATCTAATTCTGGCATGTGTGATACTGTCTGATGAGCCATGTATCTAATCCTATCCTGTGTGATACTGTCTGCTGAGCTGTGTATCTAATCCTATTATGTATGATACTGTCTGATGAGCTGTGTATCTAATCCTATCCTGTGTGATACTGTCTGCTGAGCTGTGTATCTGATCCTATCCTGTGTGATACTGTCTGCTGAGCTGTGTATCTAATCCTATCCTGTGTGATACTGTCTCCTGAGATGTGTATCTAATCCTATCCTGTGTGATACTATCTGCTGAGCTGTGTATCTAATCCTATTATGTGTGATACTGTCTGATGAGCTGTGTATCTAATCCTATCCTGTGTGATACTGTCTGCTGAGCTGTGTATCTAATCCTATCCTGTGTGATACTGTCTGCTGAGCTGTGTATTTAATCCTATCCTGTGTGATACTGTCTGCTGAGCTGTGTATCTAATCCTATCATGTGTGATACTGTCTGCTGAGCTGTGTATCTAATCCTATCCTGTGTGATACAGTCTGCTGAGCTGTGTATCTAATCCTAATATGTGAGATACTGTCTGCTGTGTATCTAATCCTATCCTGTGTGATACTGTCTGCTGAGCTGTGTATCTCATCCTATCCTGTGTGATACTGTCTGCTGAGCTGTGTATCTAATCCTATCATGTGTGATACTGTCTGCTGAGCTGTGTATCTAATCCTATCATGTGTGATACTGTCTGCTGAACTGTGTATCTAATCCTATCCTGTGCGATACAGTCTGCTGAGCTGTGTATCTAATCCTAATATGTGAGATACTGTCTGCTGTGTATCTAATCCTATCCTGTGTGATACTGTCTGATGAGCTGTGTATCTCATCCTATCCTGTGTGATACTGTCTGCTGAGCTGTGTATCTAATCCTATCATGTGTGATACTGTCTGCTGAACTGTGTATCTAATCCTATCCTGTGTGATACAGTCTGCTGAGCTGTGTATCTAATCCTAATATGTGAGATACTGTCTTCAGGTATCTAATCCTATCCTGTGTGATACTGTCTACTGAGCTGTGTATCTAATCCTATCATGTGAGATACTGCCTGCTGAGCTGTGTATCTAATCCTATCCTGTGTGATACAGTCTGCTGAGCTGTGTATCTAATCCTATCATGTCATGAACCAGGAGGATCAGGCTGCACGTTGCTATACAGGGAGACGCTGCGTCTATGAAAGGACACAGAAAAAGCTGTGACTGGATAATCTTCACTGATACATTGTAACAGGCCCATCAGCTGTGAACATGATGGGGGGGGGCTCTATATATAAACAAGAACTTTCCCATATTCTCATGTCTCTGAATTTCTTTACCAAGCAGCAGGGGGATGGGTGTGACAGGGCGGTGTCCCCACACGGAGGTCTGCACGCCCCGGGGCGTCATGTGTGGTGACATGGGGGGGGGCTCTCACCGTTCATCCAGACTATACATTTTTTAGGTGATCGGGGCCTTCCAGATGGTGGATCCATCACAGGGCGGACATCTGCCCCGGGGCCCCACATGTATTTGTCAGGATTCTTCCCGAAAATCCGTTCTCAGCCTCCTCCACCCAGGAGCAGGTCCACAACACACAGGGACTGGCCTCTGATCCGGGGCCCAGCGGGCCAAACTCCCCCCCCCCCCCCCCTCCCAGAGGGAGTTCTACCATATATATCTATATATACTGTACATAGGAGCAATCAGGGGGAGAAGACCCCCGAATGTACATCCAGCCGAGATCAGGATCCCATCACTCAGCTGTCACAGAAATGGATAGATAGATGGATAGATAGATAGATAGATAGATAGATAGATAGATAGATAGATAATAGATAGATAGATAGATAGATAGATAGATTGATAGGAGATAGATAGATAGATAGATAGATAGATAATAGATAATAGATAGGTAGATAGATAGATAGATAGATAGATAGATAGATGATAGATAGATAGATAGAGATAGATAGATAGATAGATATGAGATAGATAGATAGATAGATAGATAGATAGATAATAGACAGGGGATAGCTAATAGATAGATAGATAGATAGATAGATAATAGATAGATAGATAGATAATAGATAGATAGATAATAGATAGATAATAGAAGATAGATAGATAATAGATAGATAGATAGATGATAGATAGATAGCAGATAGATAGATAATAGACAGGAGATAGATAATAGCTAGATAGTTGGTCTGGCTATAAGAAGGTGAGGTGGGGGAGGGGTGCCGGTCACCTGGGTGGGTGTTCGATGTCTGGAGCTGTGGGATTTATCTTCCCGTCACTTCTCATCAGATTCACATTAACATCAAAGTCTTTCAGCTTCTGTAAATCCCAAACAAGACACCCCCCCCCCCCCGAAACCAGGCCACAGCAACATGTCTATTATAGCTGCTGTCTATAGAAACAATGATCCAGTACGAGGAAGGTTCTCTATATAATCTCCATCATCTCCTATATATAATCTCCATCATCCCCTCTGTATGATCTCCATGATCTCCTCTATATCATCTCCATCATCTCCTCTATATAATCTCCATCACCTCCTTTATATAATCACCATCATCTCTTCTATATAATCTCCATCATCTCATACAATAATCTCCATCATCTCATACAATAATCTCCATCATCTCCTCTATATAATCTCCATCACCTCCTTTATATAATCTCCATCATCTCTTCTATATAATCTCCATCATCTCCTTTATATAATATCCAGCATCCCCTCTATATAATCTCCATCATCTCCTCTATATAATCTCCATCACCTCCTCTATATAATCTCCATCATCTCTTCTATATAATCTCCATCATCTCCTTTATATAATATCCAGCATCCCTCTATATAATCTCCATCATCTCCTCTATATAATCTCCATCATCTCCTCTATATAATCTCCATCATCCCCTCTATATAATCTCCATCATCCCCTCTATATAATCTCCATCACCCCCTCTATATATTCTCCATCTTCCCCTCTATATAATCTCCATGACCTCCGCTATATAATCTCCATCATCCCCTCTATATAATCTCCATTACCTCCTCTATATAATCTCCATCATCTCCTCTATATAATCTCCATCATCTCCTCTATATAATCTCCATCTTCCCCTCTATATAATCTCCATCACCTCCTCTATATAATCTCCATCATCTCCTCTATATAATCTCCATCATCCCTCTATATAATCTCCATCATCTTCTCTATATCATCTCCATCATCTCCTCCATATAATCTCCATCATCCCCTGTATATAACCTCCATCACGTCCTCTATATAATTTTCATCAACTCTATATAATCTCCATCATCCCTTCTATATAATCCCCATCACCTACTCTATCATCCCCTTTATATAACCTCCATCACGTCCTCTATATAATCTCCATCATCCCTTCTATATAATCCCCATGATCCCCTCTATATAATCTCCATCACCTCCTCTATTTAATCTCCATCATCCCCTCTAAATAATCTCCATCACCTCCTCTATATAATCTCCATCATCCCCTCTATATAATCCCCATCACCTCCTCTATATAATCTCCATCATCCCCTCTATATAATCCCCATCACCCCCTCGATATAATCTCCATCTTCTCCTCTATAGGCAGCGGCCTGTTACCAGCGTCTGGGGTATCCCTTTCCCTTTACGAGGTTTTTATGATATATGTCCCTCTGTTAGAGTTAGAGTCCCCTTTAAGTAGATGGTGTTGGTACCCAGGTGTAGGATTTCCAGAGGGGTGTAATGGTTGCCTAAAGTGTCTCTTAAGTGTGGATTTTGCACTTGTCACGGTGCTCCTACCTGGATATCCTTGGACCCAAACATAGTCGGACGAAGCAGTGCAAAAAGGGTTAACAGTTAAGGGATTTGTAGGATAACTTGAGTCCAGACTTGTATTAACGTTGAACACAGCTTTACTTGGCAAAAACTTTCATCAAGGAACAATCTTCCAACTTTATCTTGGTTATCAGCAGGTTTTGGCATTAATCTGGCAGACAAGCACATTTAGCTCTGCTGCCTGTGCACATTCAGCTCTGCTATGTTGGCTGGATTAAATAGGAAACTTTCCTCTTCTGCTGTACTTAAAATTTAATTGTCTGTAGTCTCTTCTGTAATCCTAGGAACTTCTTCCTGGCTTCAAGCTTTCTTAGCTTGGCTTTTAGGCAATGCAAGCCCAGGAGGGGACATGCAACCATGTAGAACTCACAGGCAGGGCCTGCGGGCCCAGCAGAGCACACAGTGCTCTGCTGGCCGACACACAGCCTTCCCCTGGGAAGGGGTAGACTAGACACAACCTCCCCCCAGGATGGGGAAGGTTAGACTGACCTTCACTAGCTAACTCCTCCCTCTCTAGAGAGGGGAATAGAATGGAAGAAGGGTTCCATTCTATCTAACTCAGCTCTGCCAGAAGTGCTGCCATCTGCTGGTAAACCAGGCACATTAGACATAAACAGTAATTTGCAAGGAAATAGATACACACACTACGCAGGACATGGTAATATATGCACGAGATGACACAGAATCAACCATTACAGATAGTGGGGGTTCAAAAGAGGTGGTAATGCCACTCTGGGGTATTACATTCCCCGGCACTTAAGAGGCAAGCCGCCCTCGGCTTGTGCTTAGCAGTGTTAAGCTTGAATTTAAATTTTAATCGCGAATATCGCCACTTCGACAGTTCACGAATATTTAGAATATAGTGCCATATATTCGTATTCGTGAATAGTGTTGATCGCGAATATTTTATTGCAAATTTATCGCGAATATCTGCACCTAGCAACCAATAGGAAGTGTTGATCGCGAATATTCTAATTGCTAATTTTATTGCGAATATATTACATTGACAATTTTCGCAATCAAGTAAATAATGACTGGAGATCTCGAATTTGCGAATTTATGGCGAATATTGGGCTAAAAATTCGTGAAATATCGCGAATTCGAATGTTGCCTATGTCGCTCATCACTAGTGCTTAGGGTAAATATAAATATATATCCTCGCTGGGTACCAAATTAATATAAAGTGCTGCATACAGAGACTGACATTTGTTACCAATTGACATAGTAACGGCTTCCACAAGATCTGTCTGCCCGTACGAGTAGGGTGTCCGAGAACAGTTACCCTCTCGGGTATAACCAGAAAACGAAACGGTGTGCACAAAGCGCTCATTCCGGACTTTCCTCGGAGTACTCTGGCCATGAGTACCAAAGAAAGCGCGGGGGTGTCTTTACTCTGTAATCCCACCACTATGCAATGAAACTCCCGCAACTAGAAGGGTGGCTTTATCCTGTATTCCCGTCCAACAACAAGGCCTAATTGTGCTTTACGCTCCGTCACCTTGATGAATGAAACAGGTAGCTAAACACTTTCCTAAGCCGTCATGCAAGGCCTTAGGACACACATTAGGAGGAGGAGGCGGTATTCTCCTATATCTCCATGAGGACTATTTCCTCAAAACACACAGATTAGCAGCAGGTTACTCTTTAAAGATAAGGACGGGTTTTTTTTCCGATTTTTTTACTGTGCTCAGAGGCAGTCCATAATGAGCAAGGCAATGTGACAGCTGCTTGGAATTTACCAGACATCCTCAGGGGCAGTCCATATTAACTAAGCAATACATGAGGTGCTTACTATCTGGTGACATGAACAGTGCAAAAGCTTAATCCATACAATAGTGCATATAAAATCACATTGCGCTACCTGCAAGAGAATGCACAATGGGCACAATACTTCAACGTTGCTGAAAATTCAAAAAGTTAGTGCAAATAGATAAGGCATATTTTTAATGCAATCAAATAGTGCAATAAGGAAACAGAGTCACTTTAGAGTCTCTTTCTTCTGTTCTTGAGGGTAAAGTGCATCACTGTCCCTTTAAGTGCAACAAAAGTCTTTTGTAATCCATGGGAAATAAGTAATTGTAATCCACATGGGTAATAGAATAGCAGCCCAGGTTCTGGCTTCAAGCTTTCTTAGCTTGGCTTTTAGGCAGTGCAAGCCCAGGAGGGAACATGCAACCATGTAGAATTTACAGGCAGGGCCTGCGGGCTGACACACAGGCTTCCCCTGGGAAGGGGTAGACTAGACACAACCTCTCCCCAGGATGGGGAAGCTTAGACTGACCATCACTAGCTACTCATCCCTCTCTAGAGAAGGGAATAGAATCCCCATCGTCCCCTCTATATAATACCCATCATCCCCTCTATATAATCTCCATCATCTACTCTATATAATCCCTATCATCTCCTCTATATAATCCTTATCACCCCCTGTATATAATCCCCATCATCTCCTCTATATAATCTCCATCTCCCACTCTATATAATCTCCATCATCTCCTCTATATAATCCTCATCACCCCCTCTATATAATCTCCATCATCTCTTCTATATAATTCCCATGATCCCCTCTATATAATCTCCCTCACCTCCTCTATATAATCTCCATCTGCTCCTCTATATAATCTCCATCACGCCCTCTATATAATCTCCATCATCTCCTCTATATAATCCTCATCACCCCCTCTATATAATCTCCATCTCCCTCTCTATATAATCTCCATCACGCCCTCTATATAATCTCCATCACCCCCTCTATATAATCCCCATAATCTCTTCTATATAATCTCCATCATCTCCTCTATATAATCTCCATCACCCTCCCTCTATAATCTCCATCATCTCCTCTATATAATCCCCATAACCCCCTCTATATAATCTCCATCACCCCTCTATATAATCTCCATAATCTCCTCTATATAATCCCCATCGTCCCCTCTATATAATCTCCATAACCCCCTCTATATAATCTACATCACCCCTCTATATAATCTCCATCACCCCTCTATATAATCTCCATCACCCCCTCTATATAATCTCCCTCATGACCTCCTCTATATAATCTCCATCACCCCCTTTATATAATCTCCCTCACCTCCTCTATATAATCTCCATCACCCCCTCTATATAATCTCCATCATCTCCTCTATATAATCCCCATCATCTCTATATAATCTCCATCATCTCCTCTATATAATCCCCATCATCTCCTCTATATAATCTCCATCTCCCACTCTATATAATCTCCATCATCTCTTCTATATAATCCCCATGATCCCCTCTATATAATCTCCCTCACCTCCTCTATATAATCTCCATCTGCTCCTCTATATAATCTCCATCACGCCCTCTATATAATCTCCATCATCTCCTCTATATAATCCTCATCACCCCCTCTATATAATCTCCATCTCCCTCTCTATATAATCTCCATCACGCCCTCTATATAATCTCCATCACCCCCTCTATATAATCCCCATCATCTCTTCTATAAAATCTCCATCATCTCCTCTATATAATCTCCATCACCCTCCCTCTATAATCTCCATCATCTCCTCTATATAATCCCCATAACCCCCTCTATATAATCTCCATCACCCCTCTATATAATCTCCATAATCTCCTCTATATAATCCCCATCGTCCCCTCTATATAATCTCCATAACCCCCTCTATATAATCTACATCACCCCTCTATATAATCTCCATCACCCCTCTATATAATCTCCATCACCCCCTCTATATAATCTCCCTCATGACCTCCTCTATATAATCTCCATCACCCCCTCTATATAATCTCCCTCACCTCCTCTATATAATCTCCATCACCCCCTCTATATAATCTCCATCATCTCCTCTATATAATCTCCATCATCTCCTCTATATAATCTCCATCATCTCCTCTATATAATCTTCATCACCTCCTCTATATAATCTCCATCATCCTCTATATAATCTCCATCACCTCCTCTATATAATCTCCATCACCTCTATATAATCTCCATCTCCCCCTCTATATAATCTCCATCTCCCCCTCTATATAATCTCCATCTCCCCCTCTATATAATCTCCATCTCCCCCTCTATATAATCTCCATCTCCCCTCTATATAATCTCCATCTCCCCCTCTATATAATCTCCATCTCCCCCTCTATATAATCTCCATCTCCCCCTCTATATAATCTCCATCTCCCCCTCTATATATTCCCCATCACCCCCTCTATATAATCTCCATCACCCTCCTCTATATAATCTCCATCTCCCCCTCTATATAATCTCCATCTCCCCCTCTATATAATCTCCATCTCCCCCTCTATATTTAATCTCCATCACCCCTCTATATAATCTCCATCTCCCCTCTATATTTAATCTCCATCACCCCTCTATATAATCTCCATCTCCCCTCTATATAATCTCCATCTCCCCCTCTATATTTAATCTCCATCACCCCCTCTATATAATCTCCATCTCCCTCTATATAATCTCCATCTCCCTCTATAAAATCTCCATCTCCCCTCTATATAATCTCCATCTCCCCTCTATATAATCCCCATCACCCCTCTATATAATCTCCATCTCCCTCTATATAATCTCCATCTCCCCTCTATATAATCTCCATCTCCCTCAATATAATCCCCATCACCCCCTCTATATAATCTCCATCTCCCCTCTATATAATCTCCATCTCCCCTCTATATAATCTCCCTCACCTCCTCTATATAATCTCCATCTCCCCCTCTATATAATCTCCATCTCCCCCTCTATATAATCTCCCTCACCTCCTCTATATAATCTCCATCTCCCCCTCTATATAATCTCCATCTCCCCCTCTATATAATTTCCATCTCCCCCTCTATATAATCTCCCTCACCTCCTCTATATAATCTCCATCACCTCTATATAATCTCCATCATCCCCTCTATATAATCTCCATCTCCCCCTCTATATAATCTCCATCTCCCCTCTATATAATCTCCATCTCCCCTCTATATAATCTCCATCTCCCCTCTATATAATCTCCATCTCCCCTCTATATAATCTCCATCTCCTCTATATAATCTCCATCACCTCCTCTATATAATCTCCATCTCCTCTATATAATCTCCATCTCCCCTCTATATAATCTCCATCTTCCCCTCTATATAATCTCCATCTCCCTCTATATAATCTCCATCTCCCCTCTATATAATCTCCATCTCCCCATCTATATAATCTCCATCTCCCCCTCTATATAATCTCCATCTCCCCCTCTATATAATCTCCATCTCCCCCTCTATATATTCCCCATCACCCCTCTATATAATCTCCATCACCCTCTATATAATCTCCATCTCCCCCTCTATATAATCTCCATCTCCCCCTCTATATAATCTCCATCTCCCCCTCTATATTTAATCTCCATCACCCCCTCTATATAATCTCCATCTCCCCCTCTATATTTAATCTCCATCACCCCCTCTATATAATCTCCATCTCCCCTCTATATTTAATCTCCATCTCCCCTCTATATAATCTCCATCTCCCTCTATAAAATCTCCATCTCCCCTCTATATAATCTCCATCTCCCCCTCTATATAATCCCCATCACCCCCTCTATATAATCTCCATCTCCCCCTCTATATAATCTCCATCTCCCCCTCTATATAATCTCCATCTCCCCCTCAATATAATCCCCATCACCCCCTCTATATAATCTCCATCTCCCCCTCTATATAATCTCCATCTCCCCTCTATATAATCTCCCTCACCTCCTCTATATAATCTCCATCTCCCCCTCTATATAATCTCCATCTCCCCTCTATATAATCTCCCTCACCTCCTCTATATAATCTCCATCTCCCCCTCTATATAATCTCCATCTCCCCTCTATATAATTTCCATCTCCCCCTCTATATAATCTCCCTCACCTCCTCTATATAATCTCCATCACCTCTATATAATCTCCATCATCCCCTCTATATAATCTCCATCTCCCCCTCTATATAATCTCCATCTCCCCCTCTATATAATCTCCATCTCCCCCTCTATATAATCTCCATCTCCCCTCTATATAATCTCCATCTCCCCTCTATATAATCTCCATCTCCCCTCTATATAATCTCCATCTCCCCTCTATATAATCTCCATCTCCCCTCTATATAATCTCCATCTCCCCTCTATATAATCTCCCTCACCCCTCTATATAATCTCCATCTCCCCTCTATATAATCTCCCTCACCCCTCTATATAATCTCCATCTCCCTCTATATAATCCCCATCACCTCCTCTATATAATCTCCATCTCCCTCTATATAATCTCCATCACCCCCTCTATATAATCTCCATCACCCCCTCTATATAATCTCCATCACCCCCTCTATATAATCTCCATCACCCCCTCTATATAATCTCCCTCACCCCCTCTATATAATCTCCATCACCCCTCTATATAATCTCCCTCACCCCTCTATATAATCTCCCGCACCCCCTCTATATAATCTCGTATGCCCCCTCTATATAATCTCCATCTCCCCCTCTATATAATCTCCATCTCCCCCTCTATATAATCCCCATCACCTCTATATAATCTCCATCTCCCCCTCTATATAATCTCCCTCACCTCCTCTATATAATCTCCATCACGCCCTCTATATAATCTCCATCACCCCCTCTATATAATCTCGTATGCCCCCTTCCCGCCCCCATTAGGCCGCCGTGTCTCCCTTTAGTCTCGCCTTCCTCGCTGTTTTTTGCCCGTATTGCGCTCTCTTCTGCTCTCGTGGATTATTCATGAGGCTTCTGCTGAAATATTTACGTATTAATTGATCGCTCGTTTTAGGCATTAGCAGAAATTTGCAGTAATTGCCTCATTGCTGGTGTCTGCCTTATCATGTAATATTCATGGGCTTCATTAGGATTTCCTGTCTCTTCCCTCATTTATCAGCCCCCCCCCCCTCCTGCGCAGTCACAAGTGGGAGGGGCTAAAAGGTGACAACCACGAGTAAATGCCACACCTGTGCAATCTGCTTAGTTGCTGTATCTAATCTCCCATGTATGATACTGTGAGCTGCTGTATCTAATCTCCCATGTATGATACTGTGAGCTGCTGTATCTAATCTCCCATGTATGATACTGTGAGCTGCTGTATCTAATCTCCTATGTATGATACTGTGAGCTGCTGTATCTAATCTCCCATGTATGATACTGTGAGCTGCTGTATCTAATCTCCCATGTATAATACTGTCTGTTTAGCTGCTGTATCTAATCTCCCATGTATGATACTGTGAGCTGCTGTATCTAATCTCCAATATGTGATACTATCTGCTGAGCTTTGTATCTAATCCTACCATGTGTGATACTGTCTGATGAGGCTCTGTATCTCAGCTCTCATGTGATACTGTCTGCTGAGTCTCTGTATCTCAGCTCTCATGTGTGATACATCTGCTGGGCCTCTGTATCTCAGCTCTCATGTGTGATACCCTCTGCTGAGGCTCTGTATCTCAGCTCTCATGTTTGATACCGTCTGCTGGGCCTCTGTATCTCAGCTCTCGTGTGTGATACCCTCTGCTGAGCCTCTGTATCTCAGCTATCATGTGTGATACCGTCTGCTGAGTCTCTGTATCTCAGCTCTCATGTGTGATTCCGTCTTCTGAGCCTCTGTATCTCAGCTCTCATGTGTGATACATCTGCTAAGTCTCTGTATCTCAGCTGTCGTTTGTGATACATCTGGTGAGGCTCTGTATCTCAGCTCTCGTGTGATACATCTGCTGAGGCTCTGTATCTCAGCTCTCGTGTGTGATACATCTGCTGAGCCTCTGTATCTTAGCTCTCATGTGTGATACCCTCTGCTGAGCCTCTGTATCTCAGCTCTCGTGTGTGATACATCTGCTGAGGCTCTGTATCTCAGCTCTCATGTGTGATACATCTGCTGAGGCTCTGTATCTCAGCTCTTATGTGTGATACCCTCTGCTGAGCCTCTGTATCTTAGCTCTCGTGTGTGATACATCTGCTGAGCCTCTGCATCTCATCTCTCGTGTGTGATACATCTGCTGAGTCTCTGTATGTCAGCTCTCGAGTGATACGTCTGCTGGGCCTCTGTATCTTAGCTCTCGTGTGTGATACGTCTGCTGAGGCTCTGTATCTCAGCTGTCATGTGTGATACATCTGCTGAGGCTCTGTATCTCAGCTCTCATGTGTGATACGTCTGCTGGGTCTCTGTATCTTAGCTGTCATGTGTGATACATCTGCTGAGGCTCTGTATCTCAGCTCTTGTGTGTGATACATCTGCTGAGCCTCTGCATCTTAGCTCTCATGTGTGATACCCTCTGCTGAGGCTCTGTATCTCAGCTCTCGTGTGATACATCTGCTGAGGCTCTGTATCTCAGCTCTCGTGCGTGATACATCTGCTCAGGCTCTATTTCTCAGCCCTCGTGTGTGATACGTCTGCCGAGCGCTGGGGGTCTGTTCACATTTGCCTCCGGTCTGCAGCCACACGTGTGATGAGCTCGGGTTTTGTAAACATCCGGCGGTTTCTGTGGCTGTCAGTCGGCGGGGCTGAGGCCGGCGCTGTTGACACATTTCCCCATCTGCTGGGCGATGGAGACCTGCCAGCTCTGTGGTTCTTGGATCTCCTCCATACGTCAGTGATAACAAGAGGGGGAAGCCCTCGCACGAGCCGGGCCTGGAGCCTATCCAAGGTTCACACAGAGGACATGCGAGTCCCGAGGCGGCGTGTTACGTCCCTGGTTGTCAGCCTTCCGATTACATAAGCCGGTGTAACACGCAGCGCGGAAACCCTGACTGCACACAGGGCTCGCTGTCGGCTGGCCGCGCACGCCCGTCCCGGTTTTTGGACCCCATCCCAGTCTCTCATTCTTCTGGATCGTCGTAATTAGCAAAACGAGCTTCAGCAATTTAATATAGCGGAGAAAAGAGTTGGTGGGGGGCAGGACGGTGCGGAGGAGGCCGCTGGGCGGGTGTTTGCAGCTTCTGGTGGACGCCTCACGCCTCGCTTTCTGCTGTTCTTTCCCTCTGGATCACAGTGAATAATTAATACGGTGTAATTTCCTGAAGACATGTTGTCAGGCCCTCACCGCTCGTCGCTCCTGCTCACTTTTACAAAAACCAATGGCCGCTGAATAACGTCACCTGGTCAGTGGCAGGGATGTGCAAAAGACAACGCATCCGGCTGTAACGGGGGAATGTAGCTTTAAGAGGCGCGGGAGGTGTGGGATTTACCTCTGTGTGACATGTGCACCAGATTCCAATGAGAAGAGGTTCTGAGGCAGCTGGAGACACCAGGGAGATCCACTACATCACTGGATCAGACACCGTGGACCCAAGAGAACATCAACACTTCTTAGAATTCCAGATACGGCGTTATCTCCGATGGTCCAAGCCGCGGATACCTAATTCACCCTCAGACTAAGGCATGACCAGTGTCGCCCTACTTGAAATTTGATTCTCGTGTGAGTTGAGTAAATCCAAAAATAACACCTCGAGTCTTGAAAAGTTAACACCTAACCTCAGAAACTGATCGAGTGTTACCTGGTGGTCTTTAGAACCATTAGGTCTTTGGAACCTCTAAGACGTGAGAAGAAACATCTGAACTTCAGGAATAAAAGTGTAAACCTGGAAGAAAACGAAAAACTTAGCTGAAGCTCGTGCTGACCATGACAACGGCAGTGGTTGCCGGCGTAGTATTTCCTATGATGTCTGACATGTGGCTTAGGCCAGAGCTATTTGGTTGTCATGACCAGTGCAGGCTTCAGCTGTGGCCTAGTGGTAAGAAACTTTACAATCTCGGGACTCGTGAAGAAAAATCTGAATCTTAAAATTCAAGAAGAGACACCTGAATATCGGAACGTAAGAGACACCTGAATATCGGAACGTAAGAGACACCTGAATATCGGAACGTAAGAGACACCTGAATATCGGAACGTAAGAGACACCTGAATATCGGAACGTAAGAGACACCTGAATATCGGAACGTAAGAGACACCTGAATATCGGAACGTAAGAGACACCTGAATATCTGAACGTAAGAGACACCTAAATATCGGAACGTAAGAGACACCTGAATATCGGAGCGTAAGAGACACCTGAATATCGGAACGTAAGAGACACCTGAATATCGGAGCGTAAGAGACACCTGAATATCGGAACGTAAGAGACACCTGAATATCGGAACGTAAGAGACACCTGAATATCGGAGCGTAAGAGACACCTGAATATCGGAACGTAAGAGACACCTGAATATCGGAACGTAAGAGACACCTGAATATCGGAACGTAAGAGACACCTGAATATCGGAACGTAAGAGACACCTGAATATCGGAACGTAAGAGGAAACATCTGAACCTTAGGACACGCGAAAAAATGTTGAGCGCACGTCAATATAAATAACTCAAGAGTCAAGAATAAATGTCTTTATCTCAGGATTTTTGAAGAAACATCTAAATTTCAGGACTCTTGAATTGTTTGAATCTCTAACTTGAAAAGCAACGCTTATCTTAGACTCAAGAAAAAAATGAAAATTTTTAGTTTTAAGAAAGAACATCCCACAGGTGTGGGATTTACCTCTGTGTGACATGTGCACTAGATTCTAATGAGAAGAGGTTCTGAGGCAGCTGGAGACACCATGGAGGTCCACTACATCACTGGATCAGACACCTTGAACCCAAGAGAACATCAACACTTCTTAGAATTCAAGAAGAGACATCTGAATATCGGAACGTAAGAGACACCTGAATATCGGAACGTAAGAGACACCTAAATATCGGAACGTAAGAGACACCTGAATATCGGAACGTAAGAGACACCTGAATATCGGAACGTAAGAGACACCTGAATATCTGAACGTAAGAGACACCTAAATATCGGAACGTAAGAGACACCTGAATATCGGAACGTAAGAGACACCTGAATATCGGAACATAAGAGACACCTGAATATCGGAACGTAAGAGACACCTGAATATCGGAACGTAAGAGACACCTGAATATCGGAACGTAAGAGACACCTGAATATCGGAACGTAAGAGACGCCTGAATATCGGAACGTAAGAGACACCTAAATATCGGAACGTAAGAGACACCTGAATATCGGAACGTAAGAGACACCTGAATATCGGAACGTAAGAGACACCTGAATATCGGAACGTAAGAGACACCTGAATATCGGAACGTAAGAGACACCTGAATATCGGAACGTAAGAGACACCTAAATATCGGAACGTAAGAGACACCTGAATATCGGAACGTAAGAGACACCTGAATATCGGAACGTAAGAGACACCTGAATATCGGAACGTAAGAGACACCTGAATATCGGAACGTAAGAGACACCTAAATATCGGAACATAAGAGACACCTGAATATCGGAACGTAGAGGAAACATCTGAACCTTAGGACACGACATAAAATGTTGAGCGCACGTCAATATAAATATCTGAAGAGTCAAGAAGAAATGTCTTCATCTCAGGATTTTTGAAGAAACACAGAAACATCTAAATTTCAGGACTCTTGAATTGTTTGAATCTTGAAAAGCAACGTGTATATCAGACTCAAGAAAAAAATGTCAATTTCTGGTTTTAAGAAAGAACATTTTAATCTCAGGACTCTAGAAAAAACATCAGAATATGAGGATTTAAGATGAAACATGAATCTCAGTATTCGAGAAATAACGTGTATGCCAGAACGGAAAAAAACAAAACAGGGATCTGAGAATTCGAGAAAGAAAATCCGAATCTAAGAAAAAGGAATTTAAGGATTTGAAAGCAAACCTCTAAATCTCATGACTCAAGAACAAACATCTGAATGTCAGAACTGAAGAAGAAACATCTGAATTTCAAGGCTCCAGAAGAAATATCTGTATCTCAGAACTCGAGAAGAATCATCTGACTCTCGGTACTTGAGAGGAAACATCCAGATCTCAAGACTCAGAAGGAAAAAGCTGAATTCTAAGGTTATCTTACACCAGCCATTTGATCGCTCTCTCTCAGGGGGTCGCAATCACAGACTTCTCCTCTGACAACGGCGTTCAAGTCCAAAAGGTGCTTTATCTTGGCACTTCAGCACCATCACACATATAAACATCGGAAATAAGCACCTGCCCGTCTGGGCTCTACCTAATACACGTGTTGTTTCTACCGCACCATAGAGCGCCGTTCACACACAGGATTAGATCCGGCTTCCTCAGCCATATACGGTCCAGCAGCATCCAGGCTGTGACCACACCAGCACCCTTGGAGGGAGATGGTCCAGAAGTCCTCCCAACTCTGACCGTGCAACCCTCTTTCCGTAGGCGTCGCTGGGCCCCCCAAACTTAAGGCTTTACAAAGCCTCGTGGCCCCTCAGCAAACTACACTTTGCTTAAACCACTGCAGCTTTCTGGATTTCAGTTCTCTCCCCCAGCTGAGGTATCTGGGTGGGATATACACGCCTGCCAGCACTTATACCGTACACATCACCACAATGTGTATAATACTGCCGCTGATTTACTCGTTCATTGGGCAGTCACCATCTTTCAGCAGGTTTATTGCTTGCTGGCAGCAGATTGTGCTGTCTAATCACGGATGAGCGATGGCATTAGCGATCACTCCTCCCACACTGTGGAGGAGATCACTGCCTGTAGAAGCAGCGGCGTCCTCCAGGCGATTGTCGGGAAGGAACGCTTCCTTGTTGACAATCACCAGCAAAATCTGTTAACGTAATACAGCTCTTAGGAGTGGAGAAGAAACATCTGAATATCATGACTTGGAAGGAAATAGCTAAATCTTAGGACTCGGAAGGAAACAGCTGATTGGCCGTATGACTAATGAACATGACCACTGGGCTAGGAAGAGGCCACCTCTCTAAGCGTGGCAGCCTCTTCAAACAGTTGTTCGTCAGAAGTCTGACCCCCACCTATCAGATATTAGTGACCTATCCTGAGGATAGGTCACCGATGAGGTTAGGTCATCCTAAGGATAGGTCATCAATACATTGGGGTTATCCAATACTATAAACTGCCTCCCCCCATATGTCGGGCCCCTTTCAAGGAATATTCTTACCTGGGTCCCTGTTCCGCTCCTGGTCCTCGCACCGCCGTTGCTGCTTCTCCCCGTGCGCCGATGAAAACATCCGATGTTGGGGTGGAGCAGCCAATGGCAGACGGGGACAGGGACGAGCCTCCCTAGCTTCGCGGGTGACACTAGGGAGGCCTGTCCCCATCCCGCCTGCCATTGGCTGCTCCCCCACAACTCCAGATGTTGTCGTCGGCGCACAGGGAGAAGTAGCGGTGGTGCGGGCACCAGGAGTGGCTCAGGGAGCAGGGACCCAGGTAAGTAGATTCCATGTGAGGGGCCCGGCATATAGGGGGAGGGAGGGTTCAGTTAATAGTGTTGGATAACCCCTTTAAGCACGAATCTCAGGATTCTTGAAAAATGGCTGAATCTAAAGACTTAAGAAAAACATGAGTCTCAGGACTTGAGAAGAAACATCAGAATTTTAGAACTCAAAAATAAATATCTTAATCTCAGGACTTGAGAAGAAATCTCTGAATCTCAGGACTTGACAAATAGCGTGAATCTCAGGATTGGAAAAAAAATATCTAAATCTCAGAACTCAAGAACAAACATTCGAATCTCGGGACTTGACAACAAACATCTGAATCTCAGGAATCGGGAAAAAAGTATGAATCTTAGTACTGAAGAAACATCTGAATCTCATGATTGAAGAAAAAACTGCTGAATATCAGGGCTGGAGAAGAAATATGTAAATCTCAAGACTGAGGAGGAAACATCTGAATCTTAGGACTTGAGACAAAATATCTGAATCTTAGTACTTGAGAAGAAACATCTGAATCTCAGTACTTGAGAAGAAACATCTAAATCTCACGGCTGGAGAAGAAACACCTGAATTTCAGGACTGGAAAAGAAACAGCTGAATCGTAGAACTAGAGAGGAAACTGCTGAATCTCAGTACTTGAGAATAAACTGCTAAATCTAAGAACTTAAGAAAGAAATCTTAGGACCCGGGAAGAAACATCTGAATCTTGGGACTTGAGAAGAAATGTGAATCTCAGGAATTGTAAGGAAATAGCTGAAGTTGAGGACTCGAAAGGAAACATTTGAATTTCAGGACTCGGAAGGTAACAGCTGAATCTCAGGACTCGATAAAAAACATCTGAGTCTCAGGACTCAAGAAGAAATATTTCCCTCTCAAGACTTGAGAAGAAGAATGAAAACTCCTGAAACTCAGGACTTTAGCTATAACATTAATCTTAGGACTGCAGAAGAAGCCTCTAAAAGACAGGACTTGGGCAAAAACATCTGAATTTCAGGACTGGAGATGAAACATCTGAATCTCAGGACTAGAAACATCTCACAGAAAAACATCTGAATCCACGGACTTTTTAGGAAATCTCTGGACTCAAGAAAAGACACCTGAATCACAGAACTCAAGAAGAAACCTCTGAATCTCAGGACTCAAGAAGAACATCTGAATCGCATGACATGGAAGGAAACAGCTGAATCTCAGGACTTGAGAAGAAACATCTAAATCTCAGAACTTGGGAAGAAGCAGCTGAATCTCAGAACTTGAGAAGAAACATGTGAATCTCAGGACTCTGAAGGAAACAGCTGAATCTCAGGACCTGCGAAGAAACATCTGAATCTCGGGACTCGGAAGGAAACAATTGAATCTTGGGACTCGGAAAGAAACATCTGAATCTCTAGACTGGAGAAGAAACATCTGAATCTTGGGAATGGAGGTTAAACATCAGAATATCAGGACTCAATCAGAAACATCTGACTCTTGGCTGAAGATCACTAGCTTAGAGATCAGCATGAACCTAAGCTATTTGTAGGATGTTCAGATACGTGGTTGACTGTTTTAATTCCTCCACTTATACGTGCACAGCTGATTAGAGCTCACATAGATACGCAGCTGCCAGACACCATTAGTCTAGCCCCACTTAGATCTGTCAGAAATACAGTAAGTGAATCACACAGGGAAAGACCATCTTGTCAGATCCTTGTTTTCCAAAGACAGCCTTCAGCCCAAGGTTTGCAGGTCTCAATACACATTTGGTTGTTGATGGATTCATATCCACCTTTAGCCACAGATCACAAAACCGGGGCAGAATAGCAGGTAGCACATTCAGCCTGAAGACATGACACCTTAAAGGGCCAGTCTTCCTCCGGTGGAAGTTTCATGTACACGTCATCCACCTCCTATATATACTTGAATTGATGGGATGGTTGTCATTGAGCCCCTGTGTGCTATCACTTACCCAGAAAACCTATAAACAGTGCAGAGAAATGTCTTAAGTGAGGAAGAGGAGGAGAAGCGAAGAGGAAAGGGGGGAGGGAGACACCAGGAAGGAATTTTAACAGCTGTCCCAACAAGGCTGAAAGGAGCCGGTTGTAAATAAGCTATTTTATTTCTGAAATAAGC
Organism: Bufotes viridis; assembly: GCA_033119425.1. Taxonomy (NCBI): domain Eukaryota; kingdom Metazoa; phylum Chordata; class Amphibia; order Anura; family Bufonidae; genus Bufotes; species Bufotes viridis. The sequence continues at coordinate 16,162,357 of CM065589.1, read as the reverse complement.
GCTGTAAATCGTGGGCTCAGCATGAGGATGGAGGAGGGGCGGCTGGAGAAGGGGGTATGCATCTCCAGCCATATAAAAAGCATCAGGACATGAGAAGATGTGGAGTCATGATCAATAAGTGACCATTTAGTGATCCTGACACCCAAAAAAGGCAACGAATAACAGGCAAACACAACCCCTAAACATCCCTTGTGCTGCACTACGCTCTGTACTGCCCTTGGAGTCTCCAAATGGACTTGACGTGAGGTTGGTGAATTGGAGATACTCGGGCAGTTCAATAAAGCGAGGTATAAGGAGCCTCAGACCTCAGTCATCAAAGATTCCTCTTTAGTTGGATTATGTTGAGGTGGTTTTGCCCCAAGACGATTTTGCGGTTGGTGATGGCAATAAGACTGTAACACAGATTGACAGATTCTCCAACTTATAGCGGACTGTTTCTGGGACTATATTGGTTGAGCTTCACTCCGATGTATCACCGTAGGTTACTGCGCCCTTCCCTCACAACACCCCTCTCCACCAGCGGACCCCCCCCCCCCCATACAAACACTTCCATTGTATTTATAGGATAAGTGATGACTTCCTGACCAGTTGCTGCTGGACGTCTGTGAGCCAGCACTGGAGATTCCCCCCTGGTCAGTCCTACGACGCCTCCTTGAATTTCCTGTTCAGTGTCTTTCAATTTCTAAATGAAAATACCATGCAAAGGCGGCTGTGGACGTCGTCAGCCTCCGGTCAGGGGCATGGCGGAGGTCTGCTTTTCATAATAGAGTCTTCCCGGACACTCCATGTAAGCAGACAGGCAAATGAGGAATGACCCATCCAGTAACCAGAACCTTGGAAGTGACTCTCATCATCCACCCCATAGGTCATAGTCTGTTCATGTGTCCTGTGCAAAAACAAAGCACAGCCTGAGCGTCTACGTGTACAGTCATAACATTAGAACCACCTCCCTCGTACTGTGACCGATTGAGGTGGCCTGGACTCCACAGGGCCTCTGAGGACTCCTGCGCTATCACATCCTGTAGGCTGCTCGGTGCAGCCTCCATTGATCCCACAGATGATGATTGCATTGAGAATTGTAGAATTGTCATCTCTTTGTCATGTTCTTTATTCCTGGACAGGTGTTACTCTGATGAAAGAGGGCAGTGCCATTAGTGGGCACCACTGCCATGTAGAGAGGTACTTGTCTGTTCAGTGGTTAGGTACGTGGCACGTGTCACTTCCACATGATGCCAGGACCCAAGGTTTCCAGCAGAACTTTGCCTCCTCCGGCTCGTCTTCTTCCCTTAGTGCACCTGCTGCCATCTCTTCTCCAGGCTAGTTTCACACTAGCGGTAAGAGATCCAGCAGGTCTCTGAATCCGGTACCCGAATGCTCGCTGCGCGCTACATTCTATGTCCGTCCAATTCTTAGTATATTTACTGGGTTGCGGCTGAATCTCTCTTATAGTTGATGAGGTCGGTGGGCATTCAGGTGCTGTCCGGCAGTGCCGGATCCAGAGAGCTCCGGTAGGCTGTTCCTTGCCGGATCTCTTACCGCTAGTGTGAAACTAGCCTAAGTGATGCACACAACTGGCCATCCACATGATGTAACTTGATTCATCAGACCAGGCCGCCTTCTTCCCAAAGTCCATCCTGGTTCAACTCTTACCCAGGTAAGAGATGAACGTGCACCCACCCGTTCAAATGATGTAACATGATTCCTCAGACTAGCCTGCCTTCTTCTGAACTAGTGCCATCTCTTCCCTCGGTAAGTGACGCACATGCACCCTGCCATACGATGTACTGTAACTTGATTCCTCAGACCAGGCTATCTTCTTCCCATAGTTCTGGTGCCATCTCTTGGTGACACACGTGCACCCGGCTGTCCACATGATGTAATGTGATTCATCAGACCAGGCCGCCTTCTTCCCATAGTCCATCCTGGTTCATCTCTTACCCAGGTAAGAGATGCACGTGCAGCTACCCGTTCGAATGTTGTAACATGATCCCTCAGAAAGGCCGCCTTCTCTCGATGTGCTGCCATCTCTTCCCTCGGTAAGTGACGCACAGGCACCCTGTCCTACGATGTACTGGTGCCATCTCCTAGCCAGGTGACACACATGCACCCAGCTGTCCACATGATGTAACGTGATTCATCAGACCAGGACGCCTTCTCTGATTGCCCACGTTCTGGTGCTCACTTTTGGAAGTGGACAGGGGTCGGCGTGGGCACTCTGACCAGTCTGCTCGGCCCCATACGCAACAAGCCACAATGTCCTGTGTGACCTGACACCCTAATATAGTCGCCAGCAGTAACGTAGTCAGCAGTTTGCTCTACACTATCTCTTCTTGCTGTGCAGATTGTAGACTTGTGACGTTGCGGTGACCAGAGGTTTGGTGTCGCGCTGCTACCTGCGTGACCCGAAACACTTTCCCTATTTATTTGTATTGATGGAAGCAGCAAAAACGCTCAACTCCATTCAATCAGAAACCGCATCATGTGACTTATTTGCCTCTAGTCGCCGCGTCGCTCTGACTATTGTGGATGTAGAGGTTTTACCATGTGAGTTTCCTGTGACACCAAAAGCAACTCAGCAGTATTACGCCAGATGGCAGCACTCTGTCTGCCCAGACCTGTCACTGAGGGGCACAGGACCACCAGTGATGAATCCGTGATCTACCTATAGCTGCTCTCCTGGGATATACACAAGGACCTGGCTCCTCTATAATGGCGGTGAAGCAGCAGATATTTGATTTGCAAATCTTAGATAATTACCTCTGGGTTTTGGCTTCTTCTGTTTCTCCGATTTGACTGCATTCAAATGAATCACATCCTAATCCCGTCTTCATCTGCAGCATTGATCGGGGCGATCGGATCCGAAATATCACAATTCAGGAGGGGCCATGGGCTACCTGTCTGTATGCAGAGAGAGAGCAGAAGGGTGCGCCTGCGTTAGTGGGGGTTAGTGGGTTACTATGTGGCTATCCTTTATACTTCCCTCTGTCAGTCTGGTGATTGGTGGGTTACTATGTGGCTATCCTCTATACTTAACTCTGTCAGTCTGGGGGTTAGTGGGTTCCTACATGGCTATCCTCTATACTTTCCTCTGTCAGTTTGGTGATTGGTGGGTTACTATGTGGCTATCCTCTATACTTCCCTCTGTCAGTCTGGGGGTTTGTGGGTTACTATGTGGCTATCCTCTATATTTTTCTTTTGTCAGTCTGAGGGTTAGAGGGTTACTAGGTGGCTATCCTCTATACTTCCCTCTGTCAGTCTGGGGGTTAGAGGATTACTACGTGGCTATCCTCTGTGCTTCCCTCTGTCAGTCTGGGGGTTAGTAGATTACTACGTGGCTATCCTCTATACTTCCCTCTGTCATTCTGGGGGTTAGAGGATTACTACGTGGCTATCCTCTATACTTCCCTCTGTCAGTCTGGGGGTTAGAGGATTACTACGTGGCTATCCTCTATACTTCCCTCTGTCAGACTGGGGGTTAGAGGGTTACTACATGGCTATCCTCTATACTTCCCTCTGTCAGTCTGGGGGTTAGAGGGTTACTACGTGGCTATCCTCTATACTTCCCTCTGTCAGTCTGGGGGTTAGTGGGTTACTACGTGGCTATCCTCTATACTTCCCTCTGTCAGTCTGGGGGTTAGAGGGTTACTACGTGGCTATCCTCTATACTTCCCTCTGTCAGTCTAGGGGTTAGAGGGTTACTACGTGGCTATCCTCTATACTTCCCTCTGTCAGTCTGGGGGTTAGAGGGTTACTACGTGGCTATCCTCTATACTTCCCTCTGTCAGTCTGGGGGTTAGAGGGTTACTACGTGGCTATCCTCTGTGCTTCCCTCTGTCAGTCTGGGGGTTAGTGGGTTACTACGTGGCTATCCTCTATACTTCCCTCTGTCAGTCTGGGGGTTAGAGGATTACTACGTGGCTATCCTCTATACTTCCCTCTGTCAGTCTGGGGGTTAGAGGGTTACTACATGGCTATCCTCTATACTTCCCTCTGTCAGTCTGGGGGTTAGAGGATTACTACGTGGCTATCCTCTATACTTCCCTCTGTCAGTCTGGGGGTTAGAGGGTTGCTACGTGGCTATCCTCTGTGCTTCCCTCTGTCAGTCTGGGTGTTAGAGGGTTACTACGTGGCTATCCTCTATACTTCCCTCTGTCAGTCTAGCGGTTAGAGGATTACTACGTGGCTATCCTCTATACTTCCCTCTGTCATTCTGGGGGTTAGAGGGAAATTACGTGGCTATCCTCTATACTTTCCTCTGTCAGTCTGGGGGTTAGAGGATTACTACGTGGCTATCCTCTATACTTCCCTCTGTCAGCCTGAGGGTTAGAGGGTTACTACGTGGCTATCCTCTGTGCTTCCCTCTGTCAGTCTGGGGGTTAGAGGATTACTACGTGGCTATCCTCTATACTTCCCTCTGTCAGCCTGGGGGTTAGAGGATTACTACGTGGCTATCCTCTATACTTCCCTCTGTCAGCCTGGGGGTTAGAGGATTACTACGTGGCTATCCTCTATACTTCCCTCTGTCAGCCTGAGGGTTAGAGGGTTACTACGTGGCTATCCTCTGTGCTTCCTTCTTTCAGTCTGGGGGTTAGTGGGTTACTATGTGACTATCCTCTATACTTCCCTCTGTCAGTCTGGGGGTTAGAGGGTTACTACGTGGCTATCCTCTATACTTCCCTCTGTCAGTCTGGGGGTTAGTGGGTTACTACGTGGCTATCCTCTATACTTCCCTCTGTCAGTCTGGGGGTTAGAGGGTTACTACGTGGCTATCCTCTATACTTCCATCTGTCAGCCTGGGGGTTAGAGGGTTACTACATGGCTATCCTCTATACTTCCCTCTGTCAGTCTGGGGGTTAGTGGGTTACTACGTGGCTATCCTCTATACTTCTCTCTGACACCAATTCTTATTACTATTGGCAGGTCCTCCTCTACAAAGTTCAAGTACAAATCCCCAGAAAACAGCAATATCCTGTCCGTGTGAGCGTCAGATGGCGGCACTTTCCTGTCCGCACCTCCCGGGGCCCGGCTCAGCTGTCCTCATTGATCTGCAGGTCTCAGTTATTGGAGGAATCGAAGGGCCTCTTGACCCAGCAATTATTGTTCTGGCAGCCGCTGCTCACTTATATAACCTCATTATGTTTGGGAAGCCGCCTCACGGGGGGGCCGCAGGCCGGAGCGGTGATAATTACCGCCAGTCAGACCTGCTTTATGTGTCCTGTACTTGATAAGCACCGCGGCCTCGTTATTTGTGTTTTATCGCGGTCAGCGACCTAACGAGTAGAACGCCCCCCGTCGCTGCAGAGGTGCCGGACCCGCGTCCACGGCACGGCTCATCCAGTCAGTGGGGTTCATCCGTTAATCTGCCAATGGCAGAAAATTGGCCTTTTCCAATGGCGTTCCTTCTGGAGTCTCGTAACGCCGCGCTCACCATTTATCCGGGATCTGCAAGTGATCCGCGGATTTGTAGTTTGTACTCCTGCGGCCCGCGCGCAACGTGATATCCTACCGTGGTTTCCGTGCGAAATTCATTGCAATAGGTGACGTGGATTGCACGCCGAAACGTCCACGCGGGACGAGAGTTCAACGCAAAAATCTGTTTTCGTGCATTTCACCCTATGAATGGCGAACTGTGAAATCCACGGCGAAAACCCACAATCAAAATGGCCTATGGCGGATTCTCAATTTCCGTGCAGATTTCATCTTCCGCCTCCTGTGCCGCAGCTGCACGTGAAGCCACCTGATCCGGCCGCCGCCTGCTTACGTGACAAGGTGGTTGCGGCTTTAAATCAGCGCCTGTTGTATAGTTGATGCTCCGATAATGAAATCGCTTCCACTGTGGAGGACAATTAATAGCGAGCACTTCATGAGCCGCACGACACACTGAGCTCTGCTTTACCAGAGCTGTCGATACGAGGCGTCTGCGTTCTCCGGGGGCTGTCATGTTATGTCACGTCGTAACCACTTCATGACCTCAGGCTCGGCGGTGATCTATGGGAGTCCTGACGATCGGATCCAGGCTCCGCGAGGCTTCGTCCACTTCATATTCCCTTCTGAGAAGCATGAGGCTTAAAGGGCAACTCCACCCGAGTGTAAACACCGCAGACAAGAAAAGATCTACTGTTAGAGTACCGACTAAACATGACCCGGAGGGATCCGCCCCAGACTCCCTCAATATCCCACTTTCCTTGGTCTTGGATGCTGAGAGGGGTAGTCACCCAGCTTTCCCGAGACCTTCATCCTGCAGACGTATTGTGAGAGCAGGTGACTGTTGTGTATTAAAGGGGAATTCCACCCGCACCTGAGCACAGGACACCATAGGCTCTGACAGTATCCGCAGGTCCGCTCTCCGGGACACTCGTCGCGGGAGACAAGTCTGAGAGTTACTGGAAATTAATGCTGACGGTTTCCACTTTTAGGGGAGGGTTTTGTTGTGACCTCGTTTGATGTCATATGTTTAATGCCGACTCTTTGTCTTATTTTACAGCTCTATGAGCTCGATGACGACCCCAAGCGGAAGGAATTCCTGGATGATCTCTTCAGCTTCATGCAGAAAAGAGGTGAGTGGCGGCACAAGAGCACAGGGATGAAAATGTTATGAAGTATTAGTAAGGAAGAACTCCAACTGACAATGATTGCATTACATTACTTATCCTGTACTGATCCTGAGTTACATCCTGTATTATACTCCAGAGCTGCACTCACTATTCTGCTGGTGCAGTCACTGTGTACATACATTACTTATCCTGTACTGATCCTGAGTTACATCCTGTATTATACTCCAGAGCTGCACTCACTATTCTGCTGGTGCAGTCACTGTGTACATACATTACTTATCCTGTACTGATCCTGAGTTACATCTGTATTATACTCCAGAGCTGCACTCACTATCCTGCTGGTGAAGTCACTGTGTACATACATTACTTATCCTGCACTGATCCTGAGTTACATCCTGTATTATACTCCAGAGCTGCACTCACTGTCCTGCTGGTGAAGTCACAGTGTACATACATTACTTATCCTGTACTGATCCTGAGTTACATCCTGTATTATACTCCAGAGCTGCACTCACTATTCTGCTGGTGCAGTCACTGTGTACATACATTACTTATCCTGTACTGATCCTGAGTTACATCCTGTATTATACTCCAGAGCTGCACTCACTATTCTGCTGGTGCAGTCACTGTGGACATACATTACTTATCCTGTACTGATCCTGAGTTACATCCTGTATTATACTCCAGAGCTGCACTCACTATTCTGCTGGTGGAGTCACTGTGAGCATACATTACTTTTCTGAAGCCACTTGAATCACAAATGGGTAATATTTGTTAGAATTTGTGGTTGTTTCCTTGTTATGTATTTTTACAGGTAGTCCTGTCCCTCTGCACTTTGATTGACAGGTCCAGGTATGATAACGTATACACTGCCTGTTCCTGTCAATCAAAGTGCGGAGCAGCAGTTGCAAAGGGAACCGAGCCTCTAAGTGTAAGGGCAACGCCCCCGTTGCTCCTAGAGGCTCATTTGCATATATTAAAACAGCAGTGTATATTGAATAATTTGGAGGGGGGGGGGGCGATTATATCCGGAAAAAAAAAGTAAAATTAAAAATATATATTTAATATCTATGAGAAAAAAAAGATATCGAGAAAAAAGGATAATGTCCAGAAAAATACAAAAAAAAGATCCTCACACCTCCTACTATAATACTGCTAATGTGCGCTCTGCGCTGTCCCTTTAATTGACGACATTGCTATAACTCCATTTTGCAGGGTTCGGCGCCGGTTCTGTTTGTTCTTCTCATTGTCTTCTCCATATTGGAGGGGAGTCGATGACAAAGAACAAAGCTCGGTGTCCCTGATGTCTCTCATCGCGCTGCGCGGCGCCCGGCTGTTTGTACAGCGCAGGCAGCAGGATCCCAGCTATTGTGTCTGTATCATGTAAACATAGGGAGGCTGAAAAGGGCGTGCACACCTGCTGCACAGAGACTGACACCCATGTGCACTAAAACAGGAGCCCCGCAATGGTGCTCAGCAGGGGAGGGCCCGTGTTGAATGTCTACAGCAGGGTCCTCGGGACCCACCTACCAGTCATGTTTACAGGATTTCCTTAGTATTGAGCAGGTGATATAATTAGTGTCCATGTATCAGGACTTACCACAGGTATTCATTCTGTGGGATATTCTCAAACCCTGACGGTAGGTGGGTCCCGAGGACCGGAGTTGAGAAACCCTGTACAGGATGGAAGCCATAACTGCTCACAGCTCAGCTCCCACAATGCACCACTCCCTGGTGTGGTAGCAGCGACCAATGCTGGTCCACATCAATGTCAAACCCAAGAAACAGAATATGCAGATTGGATGGGGGAGGGGGTCGTACGTGGGAATATATCGGGACTTGTGCCCCACAGAGCGGAAATAAACGGGGAAGTGAAGGAAGGTCGGATTACCCGGCTCTCCCTGCTCTTTTGGGGTTTCACTTTATGTCCTTTATCATTCTTCTTTAAACATAGAGGTCCTGTCTGCAGCGTGAGCCAAAACATGGAGCCCCGGGGGTGAGATCAGCTTTCATGTGATATGTGCACCTCAATCCAGGAGCAGCTACTGATAGATATCACCGTATACAGGGGGAATATCAGGAACTGCAAAATATCAAACCCTGGACACAGTCTGTGTGACCCTGACCAGAGCTAGAAACCTACAGTACCTGACATACAGAATATTACTGCCTCCTGTGTACAAGAATATAACTACTATAATACTGCTCCTATGTACAAGAATATAACTACTATAATACTGCTCCTATGTACAGGAATATAACTACTATAATACTGCCTCCTATGTACAAGAATATAACTACTATAATACTGCTCCTATGTACAAGAATATATCTACTATAATACTGCTCCTATGTACAAGAATATAACTACTATAATACTGCTCCTATGTACAAGAATATAACTACTATAATACTGCCTCCTATGTACAAGAATATAACTACTATAATACTGCCTCCTATGTACAAGAATATAACTACTATAATACTGCTCCTATGTACAAGAATATAACTACTATAATAAAAAGAAAATTGACAAAGAATATAACTACTATAATACTGCTCCTATGTACAAGAATATAACTACTATAATACTGCTCCTATATACATGAATATAACTACTATAATACTGCTCCTATGTACAAGAATATAACTACTATAATACTGCTCCTATGTACAAGGATATAACTACTGTAGCACTGCCCCTATGTACAAGAATAGAACTACTGTAATACTGCTCCTATGTACAAGAATATAACTACTATAATACTGCTCCTATGTACAGGAGTATAACTACTATAATACTGCTCCTATGTACAAGGATGTAACTACTGTAGCAGTGCCCCCTATGGGTAGGTGTGTGCGGCAGTGTCTTGCGGTTGCTCAGGATGTGATTGTTTACGTTGTGCACTGATCTGTCGGGTGACTTCCTCCTTGTTTGCTGTTGACTTTCTCTTTACCATATTTGCTTAGCAAACTCTCATGCAAAGCTTCCCACGTCAGCCGCGCTCAGGACTTGTGTTCTGGATAAATGTATTCGGACACGTATCACATTCCTGGTGTTATCCGCCCCATATACCGCGAGGACTGCGAATACATACGCTCCGCAAACTGTGACATTCTGTGTAAATACAACAGACCGTATCACTCATGATAGGATTAGATACACGGCTCATTGGACTGTATCACATATGATAGACTTAGATACAGCAGTACATATTTTACACATCAGATACGGTTCAGGTTTATGGTCGTGTGTGCAGGTGTTCTCGGCGCAGCTTGCGGGGTGAATAGTGCGGTACGTTGCTTTTCTGCCCATTTCTAGGAGGTGTGGTATTTACTCTGGGACTCTGTGGAGACAAACATTTGCTCATCTATGTCAAATACGGACACAAATCCTTCTGTCTATTTAATAGTGCCCCCTCGTCAGTATGGGGCGGCAGGTGTCACTCCTCGCTCACACCCCTAACCTGTGGGAAGTGCTTTTATTAATGGCCGCTCCACACCTCTCCACCTGTGATGGACGCTGAGCATTAATGGCCGCTGTCAGAGCCCCGAACAGTACTGTGTCTGGTACTGTTCGGGGCTCTGTGACTATCCTTGTTATGGGGTACTGTGTGTGTCACTGTTGGGGGGCACTGTGACTATCCTTGTTATGGGGTACTGTGTCTGGCACTGTGGGGGCACTGTGGCTATCCTTGTTATGGGGTACTGTGTCTGGCACTGTGGGGGCACTGTGGCTATCCTTGTTATGGGGGTACTGTGGGGGCACTGTGGCTATCCTTGTTATGGGGTACTGTGTCTGGCACTGTGGCTATCCTTGTTGTGGGGGCACTGTGGCTATCCTTGTTATGGAGATATTGTGTCTGGCACTTTTGGGGGGCACTGTGGCTATCCTTGTTATGGGCTACTGTGTCTGGCACTGTTGGGGGGCACTGTGGCTATCCTTGTTATGGGGGTACTGTGGGGGCACCGTGGCTATCCTTGTTATGGAGATATTGTGTCTGGCACTGTTGGGGGGCACTGTGGCTATCCTTGTTATGGGGGTACTGTGGGGGCACTGTGACTATCCTTGTTATGGGCTACTGTGTCTGGCACTGTGGCTATCCTTGTTATGGGGGTACTGTGGGGGCACTGTGGCTATCCTTGTTATGGGGGTACTGTGGGGGCACTGTGGCTATCCTTGTTATGGGGGTACTGTGGGGGCACTGTGGCTATCCTTGTTATGGAGATATTGTGTCTGGCACTGTTGGGGGCACTGTGGCTATCTTTGTTTTGCTGGTCGGGCACTGGCACTGTTATGTGGTCCCTAATGTCATTTCTGGGTTCTGTGTCCAGTGACACCCCCTTTCTGCACACTGACGCCCCCTGTGCCGGGGCATACTTCGGGGGCCACATTTCCTGCCTTGTATTGGTCAGCCGCAGATTTCCTCACTTACAGGAAGAGACTCCTGAGGAGAAAATGTTTACTGCTTCTCCCGGTGGCAGATGATGGGAGTTGCCATCCTGAATTGTCTGCACAGATATCTATACTGTGTATCTCCAGTTCTCTGTACAGCACCAGCATGTTCCGCAGCACTGTGCACCGATTGTCATCACTCCCATCATCCCTGACCCCAGGAGCTCACCGTGACTCCTTGTGCTACTCCCATCAGCCCTTTACCTGCTGTGCAAATCCTCACTGGACACAGGCAGCGGCAGGATTATCTAACCTTCTGGATTATCAGACATTCTAGATTGTCAATTGTTCTGGACTATCTGATATTCTCAGAGATTCTGGATTATCACACCTTCTGGAATATTAGACATTTTGGATTATCTGACATTCTAGATTCTCCCATGTTCTGGATTATCTACGATTCTAGATCAGGGATCAGCAACCTTTGTCACTCAAACTGTGGTGAAACTACGACTCCCAACATGCACACCTCTTTGGCTGTTCTCAGAACTCCCAAAGGAGTGAATGGAGCATGCTGGGAGTCGTAGTTTCAGAACAGTTGGAGTGCTGGAGGTTGCTGATCCCTGATCTAGATGATCAAATGTTCTGGACTATCTGACAATATACATGATTAGATTTAAGGGATTGCCAGATGTTCTAGATTATAAAATGTTCTGGATTATTTTACATTGTAGATTCTGTATTATTGGTCACAGAAACTGAAGCTTCTGCCTGTTGGGCCATTCTTTATGGTATTGCTTTTCTTCTGGATTACCAGATTTTCTTTGTTATCTGACCCTCTAAATTATTAGATGTTCTGGATTATCTGACATTTTAGATGATCAGACATTTCGGATTGTCAGAGGTTCTGGATTATCTGATATTCTGGATTGCTGAAGGTTCTGGATTTCCAGAAGTTCTGGATTATCTGACCTTCTAGATTATCAATTGTCCTGGGTTACTAGATGTTCTGGATTATCTGCTCTTCTGGGTTGTCTCACATTCCAGACTATCAAACTCTCTGGATTTTCACATGTTAAGGATTACTAGGTGTTCTGGATTATCAGATAAACTTGATTGCCAGGTGTTCTGGATTACGAGAGGTTCTTGATTATTGGTAAAAAAAAAAAAACTGAAACTTCTGCCCCTTTTACCATTCTTTATCGTATTGCAGTTCTTCTGGATTACCAGATTTTCTGTATTATCTGACTTTCTAAATTATTGTTTTTTTCCGGATTATCTGACATTCTAGATCAGGGACGCTCAACCTACGGCCCTCCAGCTGTTGTAAAACTACAACTCCCACCATGCCCTTCTGTAGGCTGATAGCTGTAGGCTGTCCGGGAATGATGGGAGTTGTAGTTTTGCAACGGCATGCCTGTTCTAGAAGATCAGATATTCTGGATTGCCAGATGTTATGGATTATCAGATGGCGGACTGTATTTAGCGCCAGGGTGCTGTATTGGTTCCGGCAGCGTCCTGTTAACCCCTTCACGCCCGGAGCCGCTCTCTTTCCATGTATCGATCGGATTCATTATGTTACAAGCTGCAGGTGAATAATGAGGACGCAGCAGTCGATACAAGCTTTAACCTCTGACCTCCCGCCCCCGTCCCCTGCGCCCCCCCCCCTCGTCCCCAGCGTCCCCCCTCCCCCCACATTGCCAAGAACAATTAGGCTCTTCCTGAGATGCGCGGGGCCATTCATTACACATGGCGGTGTCGGGATTAATGAGCGCAGCTCGATATCTGGAGAAATCCGGCCAGAGGTTAATGTTCTGCTAATTAACGGGAAAACGGGAGCGCTGCCCGCCATCAGGAGCGCAGCCTCCGGGGGCGCCGATCTTCTACACTCCTGCATGTCTTCTACTCCGCTCACATCCAAAGCTGCAGCCACACCCGGCAGCGGTGTGTCCTGCTAATAGAATTGCGAATACAGCTTTGGATGTGACCGGAGTATAAGATAATAAAATAAACGTGTAACCAGAGGCGATCGAGTCCCGAGGTCCCTGCGGCCTCTAGGACCCAGTCACAGGGGTCCAGGGAGCTGAGATAGAGGGAGATGTTTGCAGGATTGCCTGGGAATCCACTGCTGAAAAGACTGAGGCTCCCTGCAGCCGCCACTAGGGGGAGCTCACTGCATACAGAAGGTGCAAATGCAAGGAAAAATCTGGAATGCAGGAGCTCCCCCTAGTGGAGCTTTGTGGTAGTAAATCGCTGCTCTGATCTAAAGAGAAGCCAGGAGACAAGAAATGCGCCACCCAGCTTTCCCGGGCTCCTGGCGGTATGTGCCTGCGTGGCACTGCGGTGTCCGGTGTGGTTATCGCACACGTCTGCCGCGTCAAAATCCACTAATGAAGTGAAGTAACAGCGCAGATTTCCCGGTGACAATTCACATTACAGCCGCGCTAAAATCAATCGCGCATTGATTTCCATTGTGTCTTCTTATTTGTTTTCTTCCCTAGCCCCGATCTGCGCTCAGCGGCCGCCGCGTGCGGAGCGTCAGCTAATGGGGCGAGAAGTAGGGCAGGCGGAGCGGGGTGCGTGTACCCTGCGCCACCGCCGCCGCCCCAGGGAACATTTATATAATAAGTCACAATATCGACAGCCGCGCGGTGTGTCCTGGGAGCTGACAACCGCCGCTTACGTAAGACGGCGCGCCGTTGTCACCCCCACAACCCGCAGCACCTGACCCATTTTTTTTTATACCTCCAGTCGGGGTTTGCAGTTATTGCACCTTAGATTGCAAGATCTCTGCTTGCTGTCAGTGACTGGAAACATCTGTTGCTTGTATCATGGACTGGTTTTGTCACAGTGTATCAGTGCAGAAACGTCTTCTCTGCGAGCTGAGGCGCCGGCAGCCAAAATCGCAGCTCTTACCTGGGCTGACACAGCGCAGCAAACCTTCAGCCATGGTGGAGTGCAAAGAAACGCGTTTTCATTTGTTGACAGCAAGCAGAGATCTTGAAATTGGTAAGCAATTGAAACTGAAAGTCTCTGTTGTTGATACTGGGATTACGGTGCAGGGTGACAACCACCGACGACATCCACTGGGTGGTATACAGGGGGCGTCACCTCGTTTTTGGATTGTGCGGGAGTCCCGATCCATCGGAGTGTATTCCACGTCCCATACATCGGTATTCACACATGGCGGACTTACTGACGCGTTTTAGACTGTACTAGTCCTTAATCTGCGTGTCACTGTATAACTAGACAGTAGCTTGATGACAACCCCTGCGCAGGGTGGCCGGTTTGGTTGTCACCCACCTTTTTGCAGGAGGTCCTTAAGTTTTTTCTCAGGTCAGCTTTAGCCAACGCATTTCAGGAATGTTGTGTCATACAAAGTATACAGCTATGAAGAGACTACAACAACCATTATGCCCTAACTGTGACATAGCTTCTCAGCTAAACTCCTTAGTTCCATGTTTATTGCAGAACTAACGCATTTCAGGAACGTCCTAGTATACAGCTGTATGATACAACCTGTGTCTCTCTAGCTGTGTGGAAAATACATTTCCCGTCATGCCACGATAGACATGAGCACCTCCCAGCTAAAATCCTCAGTCCAGCTGTCATATCAGCACACAACGCGTTTCATGAATGGTCTGCACCATCCATAGGATTTAAGAATGGCATGCTAAATGGAGCTCTCCAGCTGTCGTGAAACTGCAACTCCCATCATGGCCTGACAGACTGTGACAAAGCTTCTTAGCTAAACTCCTCGATTCAGTTTTCACATCAGCTACCAACGCGTTTCAGGAATATGCCGTGCCTCCCATAGTCTACAGCTCTCAGCTCTCCAGCTGTCTGAACACTACAACTCTCATTGTGAGTTCAGACTGAGGTATCATTTCTTAGTTAAATTACTCAGTTCAGCGTTTATTGCGGGAACCAACGCGTTTCAGGAATATGTTGTCTCTCCCATAGTCTACAGATTTACAACCTCTGGTTTTCCAGATGTTAGAACACTACAACTCTCAGCATGGCAGGACAGACAGGGTATCATTTCTTAGCTTAACTCCTTGGTTCAGCGTTGATTACTCTACCAACGCGTTTCAGGAATATGTTGTGTCTCCTCTAGTTTACAGCTATTTGAACACTATATCTCTCATTATGGCAGTTCAGACAGAGGTATCATTTCATAGTTAAATTACTCAGTTCAGCGCTGATTACAGCAGCTAACGCGTTTAAGGAATATGTTGTGTCCCTCATAGTCTACAGCTTTACAACCCCTGGTTCTCCAGATGTTAGAACACTACAACTCTCAGCCTGGCAGGACAGACGGGTATCATTTCTTAGCTTAACTCCTCGGTTCAGCGTTGATTACTTTACCAACGCGTTTCAGGAATATGTTGTGTCTCCCATAGTCTACAGCTATTTGAACACTACATGTCTCATTATGGCAGTTTAGAAAGGGGTATCATTTCTTAGTTGAATTACTCAGTTCAGCGTTCATTGCGGGAACCAACGCGTTTTAGGAATAAGTTTGTTTCTCCCATACTCTATAGCTATTTGAACACTACATCTCTCATTATGGCCGCTCAGACAGAGGTATAATTTCTTAGTTAAATTACTCAGTTCAGCGCTGATTACGGCAACTAGCGCGTTTAAGGAATATGTTGTGTCCCTCAAAGTCTTCAGCCCTACAACCTACGGTTCTCCGGCTGTTTGAACACTACAACTCTCAGCCTGGCAGGACAGACAGGGGTGTCATTTCTTAAACTCCTCAGTTCAGATTTCATATCAGCACACAACGCGTTTCAGGATTGTGTCGTAGAGAGAGCTCTACAACCTGTGGCTCCAGCATGTTCCTGGCAGCGTCTGTACAGCGTTGGATGGCACATAGGTTGCATGTGACCCTCGTCCGGTGCTGGAGGACACACCGCCGGAGCGACAGGGTTAACGCGTCGGAGCCCGAACTCCAAGATTCATGAAGCCGCTGTGATCACTTCATTATCTCCTTCTCCAGAGCTAATTAACTCAATCTTCATTCACGCACAGCAGATAAGGGCACTAATTAAACCGCGCAGCCTAATTTTGCTGCCTGTGTCTCAGCTCCACTTTCCTTGCAGAAAATAAATCACATCTCGCCCCCCCCCCCCTCGCCCGCCAGGCTGACAGTCAATGGATGGATGGAATCCGCAGGAGATAGAGCGGGCTGCCTGATAGCATCGATTAGCTCTGCAAAATGAGAGAACTTTCTCCTCGACTTCAAGTTCTCTTCTTCAAGACTGAAGATCCTACTGAGTCACCACGAAGGAGGCGACCGCCGTCCGGGCCATTACAGTCAGAGGCCCCAGTGCCGCACCTCCCACCATATTGGAGAAGACCACTTTGGCGGCGACATGGCACCCCGGTGGGGGCGTTATTTGTACATATTGCCCTCAACCGTCTGCCCCCAGACCTGCACGGATGCCACCGCTCGGCCCGGGAAGGAGATAAGCGAGGCCATCGCTGCAGAATGTAGCACAGAGGAGAGGGGCCGGGGTGTTATCCCCTTCCCGTATACTCCGCGCCGGCCGCCATATGACATATTGGTTAACAGTATCTCTTTGTCCTAATGTAAGAAACCTGATATCGGTCAGAAATTCGTGTCCCGGCTGCATGCCCCATAAAACCAGGGGGGAGGAGGAGGGGAAAATAGCAAGTCCCTGTAAACCCATAAAGGGGCCCCATCAGCGGCTGGGAAGGCCGTGTTACCCGGCAAAGCCAGGATCTCAGGCCCATGTGAAGTGATCACACCGCCTCACGTGTACGTGTGACCAGAGTGTGAGGAGCGTAGGGAGGGACAGACGGTGGAGGTGTGAACTGTGTCCTACAGGCTGTGATAACATGGAAGAGCCCATGTCTGGAATCACCAAATTCCAGAGGACTATCCCCCTCTTCAGGTACAGAAGACCAAGACATGACCGCCTCACTACCAACAGCAGTATTACCACCACTGCCACCAGCAGTATTACCACCACTGCCACCAGCAGTATTACCACCACTGCCACCAGCAGTATTACCACCACTGCCATCACCAACATCACCACTACTACCACCAGCAGTATTACCACCACTACCATCACCAACATCACCACCACTACCATCACCAACATCACCACTACTAACATCACCAACATCACCACTACTACCACCAGCAGTATTACCACCACTACCACCACTAACATCACCACCACTACCATCACCAACATTACCACTACTACCACCAGCAGCATTACCACCACTGCCATCTCCAACATTACAGCAACTTCCATCACCAACATCACCACCACTGACATTATTGGTAGCACTGAAACTACCATCAGTGCCATCAACACCGCCCTCTCTGCCATCACCACCTCCACCACTGTCTCTGCCATCAACACTGCTCTCTCTGCCATCATCACCACCTCCACCACTGCCCTCTCTGCCATCACCACCTCCACCACTGCCCTCTGTGCCATCACCACTGCTCTCTCTGCCATCACCACCTCCATCACTGCCCTCTCTACCATCACCACCTCCACCACTGCCCTCTGTGCCATCACCACTGCTCTCTCTGCCATCACCACCTCCATCACTGCCCTCTCTGCCATCACCACCTCCACCACTGCCCTCTCTGCCATCACCACCTCCACCACTGCCCTCTGTGCCATCACCACTGCTCTCTCTGCCATCACCACCTCCATCACTGCCCTCTCTGCCATTACCACCTCCACCACTGCCCTCTCTGCCATCACCACCTCCACCACTGCCCTCTCTGCCATCACCACCTCCACCACTGCCCTCTCTGCCATCACCACCTCCACCACTGCCCTCTCTGCCATCACCACCTCCACCACTGCCCTCTCTGCCATCACCACCTCCACCACTGCCCTCTCTGCCATCACCACCTCCACCACTGCCCTTTCTGCCATCACCACCTCCACCACTGCCCTCTCTACCATCACCACCTCCACCATTGCCCTTTCTGCCATCACCACTGCTCTCTCTGCCATCACCACCTCCACCACTGCTCTCTCTGCCATCACCACCTCCATCACTGCCCTCTCTACCATCACCACCTCCACCACTGCCCTCTGTGCCATCACCACTGCTCTCTCTGCCATCACCACCTCCATCACTGCCCTCTCTGCCATCACCACCTCCACCACTGCCCTCTCTGCCATCACCACCTCCACCACTGCCCTCTGTGCCATCACCACTGCTCTCTCTGCCATCACCACCTCCATCATTGCCCTCTCTGCCATTACCACCTCCACCACTGCCCTCTCTGCCATCACCACCTCCACCACTGCCCTCTCTGCCATCACCACCTCCACCACTGCCCTCTCTGCCATCACCACCTCCACCACTGCCCTCTCTGCCATCACCACCTCCACCACTGCCCTCTCTGCCATCACCACCTCCACCACTGCCCTCTCTGCCATCACCACCTCCACCACTGCCCTCTCTGCCATCACCACCTCCACCACTGCCCTCTCTACCATCACCACCTCCACCATTGCCCTTTCTGCCATCACCACTGCTCTCTCTGCCATCACCACCTCCACCACTGCTCTCTCTGCCATCACCACCTCCACCACTGCCCTCTCTGCCATCACTACTTCCACCACTGCCCTCTCTGCCATCAATATGTCCACCACTGCCCTCTCTGCCATCACTACCTTCACCATTGCCCTCTCTGCCATCAATATGTCCACCACTGCCCTCTCTGCCATCACTATGTCCACCACTGCCCTCTCAGCCATCACTACCTTCACCACTGCCCTCTCTGACATCACTTCCTCCACCACAGCCCTCTCTGCCATCACTGCGTCCACCACTGCCCGCTCTGCCATCAATATGTCTACCATTGCCCTCTCTGCCATCACTTCCTCCACCACTGCCCTCTCTGCCATCACTACGTCCACCACTGCCCTCTCTGCCATCACTACGTCCACCACTAACCTCTCTGCCATCACTACGTCCATCACTGCCCTCTCTGCCATCACTACATCCACCACTGCCCTCTCTGCTATCACTTCCTCCACCACTGCCCTCTCTGCCATCACTTCCTTCACCACTGCCCTCTCTACCATCACTATGTCCACCGCTGCCCTCTCTGCCATCACTACCTCTACCACTGCCCTCTCTGCCATCACTGCCTCCTCCACTGCCCTCTCTGCCAACACTTCCTCCACCACTGCCCTCTGTGCAATCACTGCCTCCACTACTGCCCTCTCTACCATCACTACGTCAATTACTAACCTCTCTGCCATCACTACGTCCACCACTGCCCTCTCTGCCATCACTGCCTCCACCACTGCCCTCTCTGCCATCACTTCCTCCACCACTGCCCTCTCTGCCATCACTGCCTCCACCACTGCCCTCTCTGCTATCACTGTCTCCACCACTGTCCTCTCAGCCATCACTACGTCCACTAGTGCCCTCTCTGCCATCACTACGTCCACCACTGCCCGCTCTGCCATCACTACGTCCACCACTGCCCGCTCTGCCATCACTACATCTACCACTGCCCTCTCTGCCATCACTTCTTCCACCACTGCCCTCTCTGCCATCACTGCCCTCTCTGCCAACACTTCCTCCACCACTGCCCTCTCTGCCATCACTACGTCCACCACTGCCCTCTCTGCCATCACTTCCTTCACCACTGCCCTCTCTGCCATCACTACGTCCACCACTGCCCTCTCTGCCATCACTACGTCCACCACTGCCATCACTACGTCCACCACTGCCCTCTCTGCCATCACTACGTCCACCACTGCCCTCTCTGCCATCACTACGCCCACCACTGCCCTCTCTGCCATCACTACGTCCACCACTGCCCTCTCTGCCATCACTACGTTCACCACTGCCCTCTCTGCCATCACTACGTCCACCACTGCCCGCTCTGCCATCACTAGGCCATCACTGCCCGCTCTGCCATCACTACGTCCACCACCGCCCTCTCTGCCATCACTTCCTTCACCACTGCCCTCACTGCCATAACTACGTCCACCACTGCCCTCTCTGCCATCACTGCCTCCACCACTGCCCTCTCTGCCATCACAACGTCCACCACTGCCCTCTCTGCCATCACTACGTCCACCACTGCCCTCTCTGCCATCACTACGTCCACCACTGCCATCACTCCTCCACCACTGCCCTCTCTGCCATCACTACGTCCACCACTGTCCTCTCTGCCATCACTGCCTCCACCACTACCCTCTCTGCCATCACTACGTCCACCACTGTCCTCTCTGCCATCACTGCCTCCACCACTACCCTCTCTGCCATCACTACATCCACCACTGCCCGCTCTGCCATCACTACGTCCACCATTGCCCTCTCTGCCATCAATATGTCTACCACTGCCCTCTCTGCCATCACTTCCTCCACCACTGCCCTCTCTGCCATCACTGCTTCTACCACTGCCCTCTCTGCCATCACTGCTTCTACCACTGCCCTCTCTGCCATCACTACGTCCACCACTGCCATCTCTGCCATCACTACGTCCACCACTGCCATCTCTGCCATCACTACGTCCATCACTGCCATCTCTGCCATCACTACATCCACCACTGCCCTCTCTGCCATCACTACGTCCACCACTGCCCTCTCTGCCATCACTACGTCCACCACTGCCCTCTCTGCCATCACTACGTCCACCACTGCCCTCTCTGCCATCACTGGTGAAAACTCATGACAAATCCAAAGCAGAACTGACCTACTACAGATTGGAAAAGCCTCGTGCAGAGCAAATCAGCGTCCATTCACAGCGACTTCCTCCCTCCCAGCTCCTATGGTCAGCACATTCAGGTCTTGCTCACACGGCAGTGTCTGCTCAGTATTTGGTCAGTGATTGTTCTCCCAGAGCAGAAGATGGACCAAAACACAGAAGAGGAGCAGATCTTTTGTTTTATACTGTCTCTCTGTGGCGGATCTGCTCCTGGTTGTAGCTCACAATCACTGATGGAAAACTGAGGTGGGAATGCGGCCTAATGGGCAGTGAAAGGGTTGACGGTTCGTCCCTGGATCCGGCCTGGTGTCTGCGGTCGCTTGCAGTTCTGGGAAGATGGCGGCTGTAAAATGACTGAGTGTCCGGTGCTGAGCTCATCTCCATGATCCGGGATGGGCTGCAGCCGTACATTCCTGTAACCCCCGGGGTGCCGTATAGCAACAGACACCGCATTGTGAACAGATGGTGCACAGATCAGACACTGCCACGTGGATCTGAACACCTGGAGGTCCAGTACTGAGGCCCAGGGGCTGATATCAGAACCGCCAGACCCACTACAGCACTTACAGCCTGGTACATGGTGATAGACCAGGGATGGATCAGAACCAGATATCCCAGCACCTACAGCCTGGTACCTGGTGATAGAGCTGAGCTGGATCAGGACCATGGTACCCCCGGCACCTACACCCTGATACCTTGTGATAGACCAGGTCTGGATCAGAACCAGATATACCCAGCACCCACAGCCTGGTACCTGGTGATAGACCAGAGCTGAATCAGAACTATGGAAACACCACTAGCACCTACAGCCTGATACCTGGTGATAGACCAGGTCTGGATCAGAACCAGAAACACCACATCACCTACAGCCTGGTACCTGATGATAGACCAGGGCTGGATCAGAACCAGAAACACCACAGCACCTACAGCCTGGTACCTGGTGATAGACCAGAGCTGGATCAGAACCAGATATCCCAGCACCCACAGCCTGGTACCTGGTGATAGACCAGGGCTGGATCAGAACCAGAAACACCACAGCACCTACAGCCTGGTACCTGGTGATAGAGTTGAGCTGGATCAGAACCATGACACTTCCCAGCACCTACACATAAACCACATCTAGCCCAGCATCTAGTGATAGAACTGGATCAGAACCATCACACCTTCCCCAGCTCCTACACAATACCAGCCTGGTACCTGGTGGGCCAGAACCGTGATACCCTATAGTCTACATCTGACCTGTCACTAACATCAACCGGCTGCTGCACCTTCCGGGAGCCATCCCTCCTATTCACAGGATGATGGGGGTAGTGATCCCGAGCTCCTGGGATTTCTTCACACTGATTCATTGATTCTTCTTTCCTGTAAATGAACCACAAGTCACAGAAAGTGAAGATTATAGAAGTCCAGAGGACGCTCTGTAGAGCTGCCGAGCCGGCGTATCTAAGCCAGTCATGTGTGATACTGCCTGCTGAGCTGTATGTCTAAGCCTGTCATATGTGATACTGCCTGCTGAGCTGTGTATCTAAGCCAGTCATGTGTGATACTGCCTGCTGAGCTGTAAAACTAAGCCTGTCATATGTGATACTGCCTGCTGATCTGTGTATCTAAGCCAGTCATGTGTGATACTGCCTGCTGAGCTGTGTATCTAAGCCAGTCATATGTAATACTTCCTGCTGAGCTGTGTATCTAAGCCTGTCATATGTGATTCTGCCTGCTGAGCTGTGTATCTAAGCCACTCATGTGTGATACTGCCTGCTGAGCTGTGTATCTAAGCCTGTCATGTGTGATACTGCCTGCTGAGCTGTGTATCTAAGCCACTCATGTGTGATACTGCCTGCTGAGCTGTGTATCTAAGCCTGTCATGTGTGATACTGCCTGCTGAGCTGTGTATCTAAGCCTGTCATATGTGATACTGCCTGCTGAGCTGTGTATCTAAGCCAGTCATGTGTGATACTGCCTGCTGAGCGATGTATCTAAGCCAGTCATGTGTGATACTGCCTGCTAAGCTGTGTATCTAAGCCAGTCATGTGTGATACTGCCTGCTGAGCTGTGTATCTAAGCCAGTCATATGTGACTTCCTGCTGAGCTGTGTATCTAAGCCTGTCATATGTGAAACTGCCTGCTGAGCTGTGTATCTAATCCCATCATGTGTGATACTGCCTGCTGAGCAGTGTATCTAATCCTATCCTGTGTGATACTGTCTGCTGAGCTGTGTATCTAATCCCATTTTGTGTGATACTGTCTGCTGAGCTGTGTATCTAATCCCATCATGTGTGATACTGTCTGCTGAGCTGTGTATCTAATCCCATCATGTGTGATACTGTCTGCTGAGCTGTGTATCTAATCCTATCCTGTGTGATACTGTCTGCTGAGCTGTGTATCTAATCCTATCCTGTGTGATACTGTCTGCTGAGCTTTGTATCTAATCCTGCCCTGTGTGATACTGTCTGCTGAGCTGTGTATCTAATCCCATCATGTGTGATACTGTCTGCTGTGCTGTGTATCTAATCCTATCCTGTGTGATACTGTCTGCTGAGCTGTGTATCTAATCCCATCATGTGTGATACTGTCTGCTGAACTGTGTATCTAATCCCATCATGTGTGATACTGTCTGCTGAGCTGTGTATCTAATCCGATCATGTGTGATACTGTCTGCTGAGCTGTGTATCTAATACTATCCTGTGTGATACTGTCTGCTGAGCTGTGTATCTAATCCTATCTTGTGTGATACTGCCTGCTGAGCTGTGTATCTAATCCCATCATGTGTGATACTGTCTGCTGAGCTGTGTATCTAATCCTATCCTGTGTGATACAGTCTGCTGAGCTGTGTATCTAATACTATCCTGTGTGATACTGTCTGCTGAGCTGTGTATCTAATCCTATCTTGTGTGATACTGCCTGCTGAGCTGTGTATCTAACCCCATCATGTGTGATACTGTCTGCTGAGCTGTGTATCTAATCCTATCCTGTGTGATACAGTCTGCTGAGCTGTGTATCTAATCCTATATTGTGTGATACTGTCTTCTGAGCTGTGTATCTAATCCTATCCTGTGTGATACTGTCTTCTGAGCTGTGTATCTAATCCCATCATGTGTGATACTGTCTGCTGAGCTGTGTATCTAATCCTATCCTGTGTGATACAGTCTGCTGAGCTGTGTATCTAATCCCATCTTGTGTGATACTGCCTGCTGAGCTGTGTATCTGATCCAATCATGTGTGATACTGTCTGCTGAGCTGTGTATCTAATCCCATCATGTGTGATACTGTCTGCTGAGCTGTGTATCTAATCCCATCATGTGTGATACTGTCTGCTGAGCTGTGTATCTAATCCTATCCTGTGATACTGTCTGCTGAGCTGTGTATCTAATCCTGTCCTCTGTGATACTGTCTGCTGAGCTGTGTATCTCATCCTATCCTGTGTGATACTGTCTGCTGAGCTGTGTATCTAATCCTATTCTGTGTGATACTACCTGCTGAGCTGTGTATCTAATCCCATCATGTGTGATACTGTCTGCTGAGCTGTGTATCTAATCCTATACTGTGTGATACTGTCTCCTGAGCTGTGTATCTAATCCTATCTTGTGTGATACTGCCTGCTGAGCTGTGTATCTAATCTATTAATATGCGATACAGTCTTCTGAGCTGTGTATCTAATCCCATAATGTGTGATACTGTCTGCTGAGCTGTGTATCTAATCCCATCATGTGTGATACTGCCTGCTGAGCTGTGTATCTAATCCCATCATGTGTGATACTGTCTTCTGAGCTGTGTATCTAATCCCATCATGTGTGATACAGTCTCAGTAGTCAGGCCTGTGGTTACACATCTATAAATCACACATTACTGCTGGATTTTCGGTGGGGGGCCGGTAATAGGATCTTTGGTTCCCGGGCCCCCAGTAGCTGCAGCGGCCCCTATAGCAGACTGATAGGGGGGAAAGGTCAGCAGCCCGGGCCCTGACCCCCGACCCCCAGCCTCATTAATCACAGCCTGACAAGGGTCCAGACGTCCTCCATGTGGGTGGATCAGTTTCACTGCAGGCGATGGGGCGAGGGCAGTTGTGCCCACATTCTCCACACGGGGGCGAGCAGCAGGAAGGGGTCATTGTATGCGTCACATGTGCACCCCCTACTGTCACCCCTGAATAACATATAAACCCACATGCAAACTTATACCCTACACTGCCTACTGGGCTCCCCTCCCCCTCAGATCACAACCACAGCATTCATTTTGCATCTACATCATACAGCTCTGCCCATGTGTCAGTCTTCACTGTGCTTCTGGCATTCTATTCATGAACCAGGAAGCTACAAAGTTATAAAATCAACCCATGAAGGACCCCCGAGTAACGTCCATTCTGTCAGTGGCGAACATGCCGCACAGGTTACGTCTGCATTCAGTGGTGGGAACTGATCCAGAGCTGCATTCATGAATAGAATGCCAGAACTACAGTGAAGACTGACACACAGGCAGAGCTGTATGATGTAAATGCAAAATGAATGCTGTGGGGGAGGGGGGCGGAGATGAGTCAGGAGTGATAGTCTGCGGCATAAAAGGCATTGATTAATGACTGCTCTTCCTGTAATAATCCGGAATCTGACACTTTGGGAGCAGAAGACATGCGATGCCAGCCGCAGCCGTGCAGAAGTATTCACCCCCCGCCCAGATGTGCTGTAATCACATTACAGTAGCCTGCACCCCGCAATCTACATATCACATCCAGCTGTTTATACTGGGGGGCTCCATATCTCCGGGCACTCGTGGTTTAGGGGGCGCTCTAGCATGGACACCCCCTGCCAAAGCCTCCAGATGTTGGGGGTCCCTTGGATTGTTAAGGAAAGCAGCTGATTAAAAAGTTTGCCACCATTTTCAAGATCTCTGCTTGCTGCCAGTGAATGTTTGTTTACATCCATAAGATCCAGTGTAGACCGTCAGCAGCACAAAGGTGTGAATTGTTAAAATGTAGCAATGTTTGTTACAATGTATCAGTCTGGAGTCTCAGTCCAGTGAGCAGGACGGGTTGGTGTTCTCATTCACTGACAGCAAGCCCAGATACTAGTCCGTTAGAAAGTGACAGGACGTCAGGTTTCCCTGGGTCTGGACAGATAGACATATGAACGTCATGTCATGAGCTCACGGTCACCCCCCCTCCGTGCGCAGTGAGCGCGGCTGTCACCGTAATGAATGTGAGCGGCAGTTCCGGCGGTTGCTCGTCCAATTACCGTCTTCTCAATTCGTCAGCCGGACAGCGGTATTAGGCACCGTGAGCAATGGGCTCCGCCAGCAGCGCCGCCATCCCACCGACCTCCTCTAATTGTTATAGATGAGCGGTGGCGACCGCGAATACTGCGGACTGGAGGAAGAGGAGGCTCGTAGGCACTGAAGCCTTACCTTCGCAGAGCCCCCGTCACAAGAGCTAGCACTCTATCAGCTGTGTGTGAACAGCGTCTTAAATATATATCCACCCACGTTTATTATCTTAGGGGGTCATTTATTAAGATCAGTGTTTTAGCTGCCAGTCCTAATAACCACTGCGCTGGCGGGGGATCCTCCGGAGTTATGTAGGGGCTCCAGACTCTATATAACTTCCGCGCATCCACAAAATCCAAGCATAAACCCAAGCATAAACTTGATACAAAGGTGGCTGTATATATCTGTATGTAGTAATCTCCTGAGCTCCCTCTGGTGGTGACTCTATATATCTGTATGCAGTAATGTCCTGAGCTCCCTCTAGTGGTGGCTCTATATATCTGTATGTAGTAAGCTCCTGAGCTCCCTCTAGTGGTGGCTGTATATATCTGTATGTAATAATCTCCTGAGCTCCCTCTAGTGGTGGCTGTATATATCTGTATGTAGTAATCTCCTGAGCTCCCCTAGTGGTGGCTGTATATATCTGTATGCAGTAATCTCCTGAGCTCCCCTAGTGGTGGCTGTATATATCTGTATACAGTAATCTCCTGAGCTCCTCTAGTGGTGACTATATATATCTGTTTGCAGTAATCTCCTGAGCTCCCTCTAGTGGTGGCTGTATATATCTTTATGTAGTAATCTCCTGAGCTCCCTCTAGTGGTGGCTGTATATATCTGTATGTAGTAATCTCCTGAGCTCCCCCTAGTGGTGGCTGTATATATCTGTATGTAGTAATCTCCTGAGCTCCCTCTAGTGGTGGCTGTATATATCTGTTTGCAGTAATCTCCTGAGCTCCCTCTAGTGGTGGCTGTATATATCTTTATGTAGTAATCTCCTGAGCTCCCTCTAGTCGTGGCTGTATATATCTGTATACAGTAATCTCCTGAGCTCCCTCTAGTGGTGGCTGTATATATCTGTATGCAGTAATCTCCTGAGCTCCCTCTAGTGGTGGCTGTATATATCTGTTTGCAGTAATCTCCTGAGCTCCCTCTAGTGGTGGCTGTATATATCTTTATGTAGTAATCTCCTGAGCTCCCTCTAGTCGTGGCTGTATATATCTGTATACAGTAATCTCCTGAGCTCCCTCTAGTGGTGGCTGTATATATCTGTATGCAGTAATCTCCTGAGCTCTCTCTAGTGGTGGCTGTATATATCTGTATGTAGTAATCTCCTGAGCTACCTCTAGTGGTGGCTGTATATATCTGTATGCAGTAATCTCCTGAGCTCCCTCTAATGGTGGCTGTATATATCTGTATGCAGTAATCTCCTGAGCTCCCTCTAGTGGTGGCTGTAGATATCTGTATGCAGTAATCTCCTGAGCTTCCTCTAGTGGTGGCTGTATATATCTGTATGCAGTAATCTCCTGAGCTCCCTCTAGTGGTGGCTGTATATATCTGTATGCAGTAATCTCCTGAGCTCCCTCTAATGGTGGCTGTATATATCTGTATGCAGTAATCTCCTGAGCTCCCGCTAGTGGTGGCTGTATATATCTGTATGCAGTAATCTCCTGAGCTCCCTCTAGTGGTGGCTGTATATATCTGAATGTAGTAATCTCCTGAGCTCCCTCTAGTGCTGGCTGTATATATCTGTATGCAGTAATCTCCTGATCTTCCTCTAGTGGTGGCTGTATATATCTGTATGTAGTAATCTCCTGAGCTCCCTCTAGTGGTGGCTGTATATATCTGTATGCAGTAATCTCCTGAGCTCCCTCTAGTGGTGGCTGTATATATCTGTATGTAGTAATCTCCTGAGCTCCCTCTGGTGGTGACTCTATATATCTGTATGCAGTAATGTCCTGAGCTCCCTCTAGTGGTGGCTCTATATATCTGTATGTAGTAAGCTCCTGAGCTCCCTCTAGTGGTGGCTGTATATATCTGTATGTAATAATCTCCTGAGCACCCTCTAGTGGTGGCTGTATATATCTGTATGTAGTAATCTCCTGAGCTCCCCTAGTGGTGGCTGTATATATCTGTATGCAGTAATCTCCTGAGCTCCCTCTAGTGGTGGCTGTATATATCTGTATACAGTAATCTCCTGAGCTCCTCTAGTGGTGACTATATATATCTGTTTGCAGTAATCTCCTGAGCTCCCTCTAGTGGTGGCTGTATATATCTGTATGTAGTAATCTCCTGAGCTCCCTCTAGTGGTGGCTGTATATATCTGTATGTAGTAATCTCCTGAGCTCCCCTAGTGGTGGCTGTATATATCTGTATGTAGTAATCTCCTGAGCTCCCTCTAGTGGTGGCTGTATATATCTGTTTGCAGTAATCTCCTGAGCTCCCTCTAGTGGTGGCTGTATATATCTTTATGTAGTAATCTCCTGAGCTCCCTCTAGTCGTGGCTGTATATATCTGTATACAGTAATCTCCTGAGCTCCCTCTAGTGGTGGCTGTATATATCTGTATGCAGTAATCTCCTGAGCTCCCTCTAGTGGTGGCTGTATATATCTGTTTGCAGTAATCTCCTGAGCTCCCTCTAGTGGTGGCTGTATATATCTTTATGTAGTAATCTCCTGAGCTCCCTCTAGTCGTGGCTGTATATATCTGTATACAGTAATCTCCTGAGCTCCCTCTAGTGGTGGCTGTATATATCTGTATGCAGTAATCTCCTGAGCTCTCTCTAGTGGTGGCTGTATATATCTGTATGTAGTAATCTCCTGAGCTACCTCTAGTGGTGGCTGTATATATCTGTATGCAGTAATCTCCTGAGCTCCCTCTAATGGTGGCTGTATATATCTGTATGCAGTAATCTCCTGAGCTCCCTCTAGTGGTGGCTGTAGATATCTGTATGCAGTAATCTCCTGAGCTTCCTCTAGTGGTGGCTGTATATATCTGTATGCAGTAATCTCCTGAGCTCCCTCTAGTGGTGGCTGTATATATCTGTATGCAGTAATCTCCTGAGCTCCCTCTAATGGTGGCTGTATATATCTGTATGCAGTAATCTCCTGAGCTCCCGCTAGTGGTGGCTGTATATATCTGTATGCAGTAATCTCCTGAGCTCCCTCTAGTGGTGGCTGTATATATCTGAATGTAGTAATCTCCTGAGCTCCCTCTAGTGCTGGCTGTATATATCTGTATGCAGTAATCTCCTGATCTTCCTCTAGTGGTGGCTGTATATATCTGTATGTAGTAATCTCCTGAGCTCCCTCTAGTGGTGGCTGTATATATCTGTATGCAGTAATCTCCTGAGCTCCCTCTAGTGGTGGCTGTATATATCTGTATGTAGTAATCTCCTGAGCTCCCTCTAGTGGTGGCTGTATATATCTGTATGCAGTAATCTCCTGAGCTCCCTCTAGTGGTGGCTGTATATATCTGTATGCAGTAATCTCCTGAGCTCCCTCTAGTGGTGGCTGTATATATCTGTATGTAGTAATCTCCTGAGCTCCCTCTAGTGGTGGCTGTATATATCTATATGCAGTAATATCCTGAGCTCCCTCTAGTGATGGCTGTATATATCTGTATGTAGTAATCTCCTGAGCTCCCTATAGTGGTGGCTGTATATATCTGTATGTAGTAATCTCCTGAGCTCCCTCTAGTGGTGGCTGTATATATCTGTATGCAGTAATCTCCTGAGCTCCTCTAGTGGTGGCTGTATATATCTGTATGTAGTAATCTCCTGAGCTCCCTCTAGTGGTGGCTGTATATATCTGTATGTAGTAATCTCCTGAGCTCCCTCTAGTGGTGGCTGTATATATCTGTATGTAGTAATCTCCTGAGCTCCCTCTAGTGGTGGCTGTATATATCTGTGTACTATGCAGTAATCTCCTGAGTTCCCTCTAGTGGTGGCTGTAAATATCTGTATGTAGTAATCTCCTGAGCTCCCTCTAGTGGTGGCTGTATATATCTGTATGTAGTAATCTCCTGAGCTCCCTCTAGTGGTGACTGTATATCTCCGTATGTAGTAATCTCCTGAGCTCCCTCTAGTGGTGGCTGTATATATCTGAATGTAGTAATCTCCTGAGCTCCCTCTAGTGGTGGCTGTATATATCTGAATGTAGTAATCTCCTGAGCTCCCTCTAGTGGTGGCTGTATATATCTGTATGTAGTAATCTCCTGAGCTCCCTCTAGTAGTGGCTGTATATATCTGTATGCAGTAATCTCCTGAGCTCCCTCTACTGGTGGCTGTATATATCTGTATGCAGTAATTTCCTGAGCTCCCTCTAGTGGTGTCTGTATATATCTGTATGTAGTAATCTCCTGAGCTCCCTCTAGTGGTGGCTGTATGTATCTGTATGTAGTAATCTCCTGAGCTCCCTCTAGTGGTGGTTGTATATATCTGTATGCAGTAATTCCCTGAGCTCCCCCTAGTGGTGGCTGTATATATCTGTATGTAGTAATCTCCTGAGCTCCTTCTAGTGGTGGCTGTATATATCTGTATGCAGTAATCTCCTGAGCTCCCTCTAGCGGTGGTTGTATATATCTGTATGCAGTAATCTCCTGAGCTCCCTCTAGTGGTGGTTGTAAATATCTGTATGCAGTAATCTCCTGAGCTCCCTCTAGTGGTGGCTGTATATATCTGTATGTAATAATCTCCTGAGCTCCCTCTAGTGGTGGCTGTATATATCTGTATGTAATAATCTCCTGAGCTCCCTCTAGTGGTGGCTGTATCTATCTGTATGCAGTAATCTCCTGAGCTCCCTCTAGTGGTGGCTGCAGGTTGGTAAAAACTATAATGAAATTCTATATCTGAGGATTTGGAGCTCTGTATCAGTAAGACTGATCGGACCCCTGTAAAGATACGTGTTATTCAGGACAGAATTTGAATAGATGCAGATTGTGTTCAGACGCAGACATTGTGCACAGAAACTTCTGCCTCTCTCTATTAGACTTTGAATTTCAGTTTTGAAGACTTGATTGCTGTCAGTGAAAGCAGCTTAGGAGTGGAGCTTGGTCCCCTTTAAGAGACAAGCCCTTTATAGAGCCTTATTGGCAATGCTTCATGGGAACAGAATATGCAGTGAGGGGGATACCAGAGTCAGATGGTGGGATAACTAAGAATCTCTCCCCTGCCCTGGTAGTTTGTTACAATGTATCAGTGTGAAGTCCAGACTGTAGAACTGACAGAGGATTGCCTAGACCAGATACAAATGTAACAACCCCTCAGCTGTGAGACATTTCAGGCCAGGACACGTTTCAGTCTTTCTTTTCCACGGAGTGTCGGGGCTCATCCGCTGCGCCTTCCCTCCGGGGGATGGGGTCCCATGGTTATTGGACACTAGGACTGATAAGCCCCTCCATTAATCAGTCTGAGCAGACAATGGCTGCCTCCTATAATGGGGGCTTTGTGAAGATTTGTGGGGGGTGCGGGGCCTCGTCGCTCTCTATTAGACAGCTCCCATTGTCTGCACCTCCTCATAGAGATGTCGTAGGATTAATGCCCCTCAATCCATAGTCTCATCCATCTTCAGCCGGCATCCAGCGCCCGCCCGGGTCACCCACGACAAGGCCGCACAATAGCCAGGCCAGGGGTCACAGGATGTAATCGTGTTAGGATCTAATGGGTACAGAAAGGCCGCATTGTAAAGTGGGACCCCGAGACCCTGAGCGCCCATGAATCACCCCGTAATCACTGATTGACAACCCATAAGCTGGGACTGACCATGGCACGGAGCAGTGCCGAGAAACTTAAAGGGCAACTCCATCCCCCGAGCCATATCCTGACGGAGTGTTCATGACAACCAGTACTTACATCATAAAGATGAATTACAGGTTGTCACAGCCCCGCCCCTTTCTAATCTCCATGAGAAGTCCTTTATTGCACACGTGTCGGGTGGGCAGACGCTTTTCGGATTTTACTGATCCCCTCGCCCAGGACCATAACCATCAGATCTGTACGGAGAGTCTTCACTCTACAGCTGGCTGACAACCCCTGTGGGCATTTTATGGCAGTCATATTGGTTGTCACTCAGCTTTCCAGCTCTCCTGTCATTTGGTAATGTGTCGTACCATTCAGGGTTGGGTGACAACCAGCGCAGAGGTGTTATAGCGGCCATACTGGTTGTCACCCAGCTTTCCCATAACTAAGAGGTATCTGAAGTTGTCAGGAGCGGTTGGCCCCAGGGCACTGAGAATACGCCGTATCATTGTCGCTGTTTTCTCGCCGCTATCCTCTTTATTACGGCGTAAAGTCAGTAAGGCGGCGTCCGGAGCGAAGCGAGCGGAGATAAACTTGATATGGAAGGAGCACATCCATCATGTGACCGGCGCGGGACGGCGATGGATGCCTTATCAATACTCAGATACCGTCATCCTCCTCCTGCCGCTCGCAATCTTTACCGTATCGCACAGCGCGCTTCGTTTTCTCCCTCTCACCAAGTCGCCGTCTATAAATCACATCCACAATGGAAATCAATATATGGATGAGCGGGGGAGGGGCGGCGAGTACAATGTAATCTTTACCGGATTTTACTGTGTGGGGGGGGGCGGCGCTCACGGACTCCACTCCGACTTTCGCTGGAGTTAGTTTGCAGATTATGTCCTCATTGGCGATCTTTGTGGCGCAGTTTCCTGTGGATACGATTTTACGACTGGATTTCATGTTCACCAGACTATAGCGCCATTAAGGCTCCTGCAGTGGTCGTCACCGCATCATCCAGCTTTCCCGAACCACTGAATCATTGCTCAGGGTATCGGGAAAGCTGGGTGGTGAGTCTTATGGGAGCTGTGGCCCAGATATCACTGAGAAGCAGCGGAGTAGACTCAGTATCCCATGAGTCCCACGTTACACCGCAGATCTCACCGCCACGTTCCATTATCGGAGGTCTCACTGACAGGACACGCCCCCAGATGGGAAACATATCCGACAAAATCCAGCGTTCTGGGAAGTGTTAACGGATTGTGGTCAGACTGGTGTAATTGGGACGGATCTTTTGCTCGCGTGGTGTCTGCAGCTCCTCAGCCCGAGCTCCCAGGGACCACAGACGAGGCCTGGATACCTCAGCAGGGAGTATCACACATTGTAGGATTAGATACACAGCTCAGCAGGGAGTATCACACATGGTAGGATTAGATACACAGCTCAGCAGGGAGTATCACACATGGTAGGATTAGATACACAGCTCAGCAGAGGGTATCACACATGATGGGATTAGATACACAGCTCAGCAGGGAGTATCACACATGATGGGATTAGATACACAGCTCAGCAGGGAGTATCACACATGGTAGGATTAGATACACAGCTTAGCAGGGAGTATCACACATGGTAGGATTAGATACACAGCTCAGCAGGGAGTATCACACATGGTAGGATTAGATACACAGCTCAGCAGGGAGTATCACACATGGTAGGATTAGATACACAGCTCAGCAGAGGGTATCACACATGATGGGATTAGATACACAGCTCAGCAGGGAGTATCACACATGATGGGATTAGATACACAGCTCAGCAGACAGTATCACATATGATAGGATTAGATTCACAGCTCAGCAGACAGTATCACACAGGATATGATTAGATACACAGCTTAGCAGGCAGTATCACACATGATATGATTAGATACACAGCTCAGCAGATAGTATCACACAGGATAGGATTAGATACACAGCTCAGCAGGCAGTATCACACATGATGGGATTAGATACACAGCTCAGCAGATAGTATCACACATGATGGGATTAGATACACAGCTCAGCAGACAGTATCACACAGGATAGGATTAGATACACAGCTCAGCAGACAGTATCACACAGGATAGGATTAGATACACAGCTCAGCAGACAGTATCACATATGATAGGAATAGATACACAGCTCAGCAGACAGTATCACGAGTTATATGATTAGATACACAGCTCAGCAGACAGTATCACACATGATGGTATTAGATACACAGCTCAGCAGACAGTATCACGAGTTATATGATTAGATACACCCGGAGCCATGGTACCTAATAATGTTGGGAGGGGGCGCACTATGGTATAGTGCTGTGGATCTGAACCCATGGACAGTGCCGACCATATTGCCCCTCGGCCCCCATTACATAGATTCCTACCGCTTGTCTGCTCCCCCCAAACCGCGCCAGAGGTCATCTTCTATCTCCCCGCAGACGTTGGCGGTGTAGATCCGGCTTTGGTATTGACCGTCCTCCTCATAAATCCCGGCAGCTCAGAAGGAGAAGCGCAGGTTAATTATTACAGGTCAGACACTTCGTTAAAACTCCACAAAGACAAGAATCGCTCGGAGATTATCAGACAACATAAAAGAAGAGGGAAAGAGAGATTTGACAGATTCAGCGGAACTTTGTCCATAAATGCGGGCGCCGCTCGTCTCCTAATTATCTTTGCTGCAGAAAACGGCTCAATGACGAACACTTAACCCTTCATTGGTCAGTTGGCGGTGGGATCTTGTACTTAGGAGGCCTCACGTTAGGTTTTGGGCTGTTGGGTGAAAAGAAACATGGCCGCCTTCCCATAGGGACAGTAACGTTGCTCAACCAAACTTCTAAATGGTTAGTCAGACATGCTGTACGTGCTGCTGTCACCCACTGGATTCAGAGGCAACTCAGGATAGATTTCCAAAAATCTGATTAATACAGCAGCAAGACAGTGAGTCATGTGACGTGTCATGTGACACAGACTGCTGAAAAGTGAGTGGTTGTTACAATGTATCCAGAGCGTTAGACAGGACTTGTCCCCATGTGGGCAGCAGGCACTGGGATTCTCTCATCTGCACTATTAATCAGATTTTCTATAGTAGATGTTTTTCAGGCTGGAGATGCTCCGGTGTCTGATATTCGTCCATTACATATGATCCTGTTTTCTTCTCAGGGACGCCGGTGAATCGAATCCCCATAATGGCAAAGCAAGTTCTGGACCTGTACACGCTCTACAGACTGGTGACGGAGAAGGGCGGACTGGTGGAAGTGATCAATAAGAAGATCTGGAGAGAGATCACCAAGGGCCTGAGCCTCCCCACGTCCATCACCAGCGCAGCCTTCACACTGAGAACACAGTAAGTTGCCCCTTGGCCCAAAGGCTGACCGTTCACCAGTCATTTAGATGCAGATCGAGATGGCCGAATGCAGATATCTTCTCAGTATATCCTGTGATGTAAACAGGCTGGACCTTGTATGTGTAGCAATCGGGACAGAGGATAGTCCACATTGATACATTGTAACAAAGGTTCAGCGGTATGAACAGGGCGACTTCAGCCTCGTTTTTTTTTGAGTTCCCTGATTTTGAAGAAAAACAAAGTCCGTGAGAAAGTTGCGTTATACAATAGTAAAAGTTGGATATTGGTGGTAGTAGTCCTGTGCCTCCCGGCACAGATAATAAGACTCTTCTTTCTCCCTTCTGCTTAGATACATGAAGTACCTGTATCCCTACGAATGTGAGAAGAGGGGTCTCAGCTCCCCCGGAGAGCTGCAGGCCGCCATCGACAGCAACAGGAGAGAGGGGCGCCGACAAGGCTTCGGCTCAGGGCTCTTCAGTTACTCACCTGTGGGGACCCCAAATGTCCTGACATCCCCAAAAATAAGCATTCCCACCCTGTCAGTCTCCACACACAACGGAGCGCAAATCAGCCAGATGCCAATTATAAAAAAAGGTAGGTGCCAGTCTGAAGAATGTGCTGTGCCGCTCCATCCTGACTTTTTTCTTAATGCCCATTTATCCCTCTAGTATTCGTTCTGCTGCCCATTTAACCCCTCTGGCAGTCATATTGCCCACTTGCCCCTCCAGCAGTGATCCTATTGCCCCCATTTCTCCCCCTGGTAGTTGTCCAGTCACCCATTTGTCCCCCTGGTAGTCGTCCTGTTGCCCATTTGTCCCTCTGGTAGTCGTCTTGTCACCCCTTTGTCCCTCTGGTAGTCGTCCTGTTGCCCATTTGTCCCTCTGGTAGTCCACCTGTCACCCCTTTGTCCCTCTGGTAGTCGTCTTGTTTCCCATTTGTCCCTCTGGTAGTCATCCTGTTGCCCATTTGTCCATCTGGTAGTCGTTCTGTCACCCTTCTGTCCCCCTGATAGTCGTCTTGTTACCCATTTGTCCCTCTGGTAGTCCTCCTGTCACCTATTTTTCCCTCTGGTAGTCGTCCTGTTGCCCATTTGTCCCTCTGGTAGTCGTCCTGTTGCCCATTTGTCCCTCTGGTAGTTGTCCTGTTGCCCATTTGTCCCTCTGGTAGTCGTCCTGTTGCCCATTTGTCCCTCTGGTAGTCCTCCTGTCACCCCTTTATCCCTCTGGTAGTCGTTCTTTTGGCCATTTGTCCCTCTGGTAGTCATTTTGTTGCCCATTTGTCCCCCTGGTAGTCGTCCTGTTGCCCATTTGTCCCTCTGGTAGCAGTTCTGTTGCCCATTTGTCCCTGTGGTAGTCACCTTGTTGCCTATTTGTCCCTCTGGTAGTCGTTCTGTTGCCCATTTGTCCCCCTGGTAGTCGTCTTTTTACCCATTTGTCCCTCTGGTAGTCCTCCTGTCACCCCTTTGTCCCCCGGGTAGTTGTCCTGTTGCCCATTGAACCCCCGGCCATCATCCTGTTGCCCCCCCCTTGAAGTCGTCTTTACATCTCGGCTACTCCTGGGTGCTGGTGCACACGTGGCACGGGCTCATACTGTGTATACTGATAGATCTCTCCTATTATTCCAGAGGATGGCCTGCACCCATCTGCACCCCCTCACCGAATCAGCATCCCCGTAGCCCTGCCCGGGCACCACGCAGCAACAGCCCAGGCCGTACAAGCCATGCAGGCCGCAGCCCTGGAGCAACTCCGCGAGAAGCTGGAATGTGGGGAACCACCGGAAAAGAAGATGGCGATGATGGCGGAGGAACAGCAGAGGTTAATGCAGCACGCGCTACAGCATAACCTGCTGGCCATGGCGGCTCACATGCCCATGAAGATCAAAATCAACAACCGAGGTAAGTCACAGTCACACGACATATCTGATAATCATCTGACGCACGCACGTTACACACCAGAGGTCCGCCATTCCCTCACAGCTCCGGTGTTTTTCTCTCTCCAGACGACAGACAAGAGACAGCGATGAACCTGTCTGCCTCCACCATTAGCAGCATCAACATGTCGATGGAAATAAATGGAGTTGTGTACGCAGGTAAGTAGCCGCCTCTCAGGTCGCTTTCAGGAAATCCAATAAGTTCCAGCGAGTGCCGGAGCGCGCTATAAAATCCATTGTAATGAACACAAGAAGTGGATGGGCTGACAGCGAGTTCCTTAACCCGTGTGAAGTCTTGCAGGACACAGTGCTCTCCAGACTACAACTCCTAGCATGCCAGCGAGCCATTGTCTTGCATTGTGCCGGCCTCTGTAGCGCCCCCTCCAGACACTGAGCTGTAGCGTCACCTGCACAGGATGGCTGGAGATGAGTCAGTGCAATGAGTGGCTAATAAGGAGTTAATATTCTATACATTTCTGTGATTGACGCAGTCCCACTTAACGGATAAATAAACTCAATAAAATCGTAAATTATAATTTTCCAGTTTAAATTATATTATTTCGTTTTTTAATTTATCTTTTTTCCAGTTAAAAAAGTTACAATTTTGTAATAGTTTTTTCCCACAATTTACAAAGTATCCATTTCTGTATTTTTTTTATTTTTTTTATTTCTACTTTACAAATGACCTAACAATCAGATTCCCGGTAAATTCTGGACAGATGCTCCATGGCCAGTGTGGGTCCTGGAGAGGAGGACTAATCCCTACGCTCACTGGTTCTTGGCTTCACTGTAGAGTAAATGGAAACTTCTTTCCAAAAATCTCTTAGTAGATGTCTGACCTCAACTGGTCCTTAAGTTTCTTTTTGGCCATGCATTTGGTTGTCACCCGGCCCCCAGGGCCATATGACCGCTCTCCCGTATGACCAAATAACTGAGCTATGGCAGCTGTAATGTTGACCATGTTGATCATCCCCCAGGGATGGTGGAGTAGTATAGCACAGGAATGAAGGTCTCGTGTTATACGGGGTAGACACTTCTATCATTTTTGTGATACAAGTCTTTTTCTTCTTCCGCCCCCAGGTGTATTATTTGCCCACAGAGCAACGTCAACTTCAGGGTCAAGCACAAGCTCCGTCAACAACAACGAGCGCTCCAGTCCGTCTACAGCACAAATCCCTCCACAGTCATCCTCATCGCAAGGACACACTCCACCCAGGTCTTCCCCGTGAGTCCGCGCTGACCCTCATCCAGAGCCCCTTATACCCACATCTCACATCCTCATCCAAGGAAGGGTGGGCTTCTTCGGAGGTGAGGAGGACTCTTCTTTATGCAGAATAGACAGGTTTGGAGCAGGAGGACGCAAGGGTCAAGCAGTGATACCACAGGATCATGCGAAACGGTTGGGTCTCTGCTTCAACGTTCAAATACTGCTGGAGATGCTAAGCGTTCATCATGCAAGAACATGGCCTACAGCATTCAGCCTACCGCCTGCTCCAACCACCC
Organism: Bufotes viridis; assembly: GCA_033119425.1. Classification (NCBI taxonomy): domain Eukaryota; kingdom Metazoa; phylum Chordata; class Amphibia; order Anura; family Bufonidae; genus Bufotes; species Bufotes viridis. The sequence continues at coordinate 16,123,867 of CM065589.1, read as the reverse complement.
TACCTCTAAATCAACCCACTTGGAGTTTGTTATACCAAAGACTGAGCCAGGTGCACTTACCTCTGTACAGTTACTAAGATCCGTATCTCCACGAAGATTCTCCTTCTTCTGGGCATGGGGCATTGCTGTCGTTACTTTTCAACAGGTCACGTCCAGCAATCAGACAGTGGAAAAGATGAACTCGTAAAATGTAGCTTTTACCAAAGATATAAAACAAAGGGTTAATTTATTCAGTCCTAGCGTATGGAGTAGAGTAGATGGCGTGTTTTTTTATGATTATTTTAAATCTGTGTTTGCGGAATAATTGCCTTCATAGTAGCGGGCGCCGGTTTGCTATGAAATCTTCCAGTGACGATCTCGTGTGACTGTGGTGAAGATGAAGGCAGAGTCACAAGAGGGAAGCATTGGAGATAACCAAAGATCCAACAAAGCCTTCTCAGTGGAAACCTCCAGAACTGTGACACCTGCCTCAGATACCAAAGGAAATGGGGTCTGGCTAGAGACCCCAACTCAGCAGGGTGAGAGGTCCACCTCAACATGTACTCTGTGGTACCAGGGAGATACGCTATGGAGAGCTGTCATGTCCTTCCTCAAGGAGCCTACATATATTAGGGATGATGGTGCCAGTATAATATGGAGGAAGAGAGGATAGAAAATAAGAATTGCTATCACTGTATGAATTAGTCTTATCACTCAGGAGGACCCGGGCACTGTGGCATTGACGACAAACCTGCATTTTCTACATTTTTGACTTTTTTTGTTCATCATTTATAGGATGTGAAATAATCAATACAGTACGGTCATGTCAGCACACATGAGAAGGATCTAAAGCCAAATGTGACACAGGAACTGCACCAATTCCCTCGACCTGAAGTTAAAATCCAGTATGGCTGATCCCAGTATTCCTGACAGCAAATGGTGGGGAACAGTCCCCATATAATATATGGTCAGTATCATCCATCAAAAATTATCTAGGCAGGCTTTTAGATTTAGTTGAACTTAAAGTTCTTTGAACATTGAAATCCTTGAACTTCCAGCTGTTGTCTTTAGACTCTTGAGAGACCCAACTGTAGGAAAGACAAGTCCTTAGACTCGACTAGACCCAACTGTAGGAAAGACAAGTCCTAAGACTCGACTAGACCCAACTGTAGGAAAGACAAGTCCTAAGACTCGACTAGACCCAACTGTAGGAAAGACAAGTCCCTAGACTCGACTAGACCCAACTGTAGGAAAGACAAGTCCTTAGACTCGACTAGACCCAACTGTAGGAACGACAAGTCCTTAGACTCGACTAGACCCAACTGTAGGAAAGACAAGTCCTTAGACTCGACTAGACCCAACTGTAGGAAAGACAAGTCCTTAGACTCGACTAGACCCAACTGTAGGAAAGACAAGTCCTTAGACTCGACTACACCCAACTGTAGGAACGACAAGTCCTTAGACTCGACTAGACCCAACTGTAGGAATGACAAGTCCTTAGACTCGACTAGACCCAACTGTAGGAACAACAAGTCCTTAGACTCGACTAGACCCAACTGTAGGAAAGACAAGTCCTTAGACTCGACTAGACCCAACTGTAGGAAAGACAAGTCCTTAGACTCGACTAGACCCAACTGTAGGAACGACAAGTCCTTAGACTCGACTAGACCCAACTGTAGGAACGACAAGTCATTAGTCTCAATGAGACCCGGCTGTAGGCATGACAAGTCCTTAGACTCTACTAGACCGAAAAGACAAGTCCTTAACTCTACTAGACCCTACAGTAGGAAACACAATTCCTTAGACTCTATGATACCCAGCAGTAAGAAAAGCCATCCAGCAAACAAGATGCGTCTCTACAGAAGGCCGTGATCAAGGTCATGTACGACCGAAACGTTGGACATTGTAAAATTATTTCAATCCTGAATGGATATGAATAAATAATTTCATTAAGTAACCAATAAGCGAGTGCCGTGGTTTCTTCTATAATTTCCTGCACCTCCCTACCACTGGGCATCGGAACATACAAATTTGAGTGTCATCCAAACTTCTCTTTATATCGCTTAGCCTCTACTAGACCCAACTGTAGGACAGACGAAGTCCTTAAATTCCATGAGACCCAACTATGGAAAGACAAGTCCTTAGACCCTACTAAAACCAACTGTAGGAAAGACAAGTCCATAGATCTACTAGACCCGACTGTAGGAAAGACAAGTCCTTACACTCCATGAGACCCGGCTGTAGGAATGTCCTTAGACTACTAGACCTAACCATAGGAAACATAAGTCCTTAGATTTCATGTGACTCAACTTTAGGAGAGACCTGTAAACTCTACAAGATCCAACTATTAGTAAAACCTGTACTTAGACCCTATAGGGCCAGACTGTAAGGAAATTATATCTAAGAAAGACCAGAACTTAAGATGACCATGCAGATCCACTGCAATCTATTGACAATCTAATGATGTCAATGATCATCCATAACCATGGAAAATTTGGATTAGCCATTTTGGATTTTTTCCTCCAATCCTTTTTAGTTCCCTCCACAATGTTCTGAGAAAAATCTTCTTCCAATGCGGGTTTGGTTCAGAATTGGTGCCACCTGGGTCCTTATTTTCATAGCCCCAATATAACATATTCATTTACTTCTACATTGAACCAGCCGCCATGAGTGAAGTCAACAGGCGGTTGCCCTCGGACCGTCTTGTTGTGTCTTGACCTTTAGCCTTCTCATGAAAGTCTTCATTCTTGTGGCCTCCTCGTCTCATTAGATTAAAGGCTTCCGAGTTCTGCATTGAGAACCTTTTTTTTCAACGCCATCTAAATCATCCCCTTCGTACGTCTGCTCCATGTGGACCCCCGACCCCCGAGCACCCGACCTGCCTTGTGGCCGCTGACCTTTTCACAGCTCGGTAAAGAGAAAATCAATGCATCTGTCAGACTGTGCTGTCTTAATCACTGATGATACAGAGCGGTCTGTGATAATGCTGCTTCTCTCTCGGCACTTCAGCAGGCTTACCTTCCCTCCGCGCCTCGCGCCTCTGTTTCGTGCAGTGATTGCCATTTACCTAATGGAGCGGCAAGACGCATCTACCAACCTCCCGCAGATTTATCAACAGATCGTACCAGTACTCCCCGAAGGCTCTGAGGGCCTTTCTTAACCATGGCCATGGGTAGGTGACCACAATATTAGTTAGGTAGATCTCCGGTGATCCTGGAGAGTCTGATGACCCACCCAAAAAATCTTCGGCCTTCTGCTGTGATCCCCTTCACTTCCAGGCTGCAGCTGTGTCCTTACAGTGTGACCACCCCCCAGCACGTAGACCCCCTCGCCCAAGTCTCTTCCCAATGCCACTGATACTACAACTCCTATCCTCACCACCAATCAGCCTTTGTAGGATGCACACCAGAGGAACCACATCATTGCCCATTCTCCAGTATCAGCCTTTTCCAGCACGGTCTGGTGCACCTCACCCGACTCCTCACCGCTCTGCGCCCGTCGGGCACCTGCTGCAGACTGAGCCACGAGATTTAGTTTGTTTTTATCCAAATACCAAAGAAGGGAATATCCGAGATGATGTCTACCTCATTCTGATCTATTTATGTGATGTTCTGGTGGGAAGGACGGGATGCAAACTGACAACCGCTCCCAACCTGCCCCTCCGAGCCCGTGTCTCTCCATATTGGTCAGGGGACTCATGTACAGGCCTCCATGGAGGAAGGACTCTGATGGGCTGAAGAGCTTACGACTCATCAAGTGGAGAGCCGAAGCCTACCCCTGGGGCAGGACGGTGCTCTTATGTGTCAGCACGGGTGGCTCTGGTGATGGACCATTGTCTCCAAGCACTGGAGATACAGAGTGGGAAGGGTTAAGACAATGGGCAGGCTGTAATGACTGGTAGAGCCTGGCGGGAGTTGGCACCGATACATATTGCAACCTCTCCATGGTATAACCAAAGCCACAGTACCTGAACCTCTCCTCCGTTCTGGACACCCGCGGGCGGGACGCCCCCCGCATGTACCTGGATAATGGCGGCAGCCGCCCCGCATTATACGATGAAGGACATGGAGTTTATTACCAGCCATTCAACCAAAGATCCGCCATGTGCACATTTCATGGTCATGCTCTTGGCACGGTTACGGGGGGGGGACTTCAGAACGATGTAATTATTGTTTTTTATGCTTTTTTTTCTACTTCAGCCATTTTTTTCTTTCCTTCTTTTGCTGTTTTCCTCGTAGCATTTAGTCTCTCCTTTAGGACGCTCCGCACAGCCGCATTGCAGGTTCTGTTCCTCTCCGTAGACTGATCCGCATTGTAGTGACTATCTGTTCACAGCTCTGCTATGTCGGTAGATGTAAATCCTTTACTTATGCTCCAGTTACATCCAGAGCTGCATCCACAATTCTGCTGGTTTCCAGTTGGCTCTCAGGCTGAAGGAACCGCACACCCTTCTGGTTCAATGTCTGTATGTACTGAGCATGTCGTGCAGTGGTGCATGGAGGGACATGTCATACCTGGTCTTCACACCAGTACTAGGTATCCCATAGAGCACCAGGGTGCAGTGCATTCTGGGTGCTGGACTGAGCGGTTACCAGTGCATCCGCCGGCCCAGTGACTGTCGCACTATATTACTGCTGCCCCCGTCAGAACCTGGAATGTGGCTCTGAGCTCCAGTTTTCCTTTGTCAGTCTAAATCTTTTTCTTTGATCCAGTATATTAGGTACATGCTGGATTGTGGTGCTCAGGGGAATAGAGAAACCAAAAAAAATCACAATAAACGATGAAATATTCCTGGTGTCGCTGTGTCGCTTTTATCTGGACTGATCCCCAATTATACCATAAGAATCAATGGATGCAACACCGCAGACAACCACTAGGGGCAGGGCACAGGTGCTGCAGCCAAAGGAACCAGCAGGAAAACTGAGGACAGCAGGGCAGATTGTCAGGCAGTTGTCAGGTCCCCTGCTCCTGGCTCATTACCCTGAGGGGCAACATACAGCACAAGAGAAAGCCCCCCAGTGTAAGACATGGCTGCCAGGGCATGTAGGGGGTAAGTGGTCGGGTGAGACTCCAGGAGATCCCGGATTATCTGTAATCAATCTACTCATACCCGGGAGAGGAAAAAACTGCAGCCCCAAAGCTGGACAGCAATCTAATTACAATACAGAGTATAGTGCGGTGCAGGGAGTATAGTGAGGTGCAGGGAGTATAGTGAGGGGCAGGGAGTATAGTGAGGGGCAGGGAGTATAGTGAGGTGCAGGGAGTATAGTGAGGTGCAGGGAGTATAGTGAGGTGCAGGGAGTATAGTGAGGTGCATGGAGTATAGTGAGGTGCAGGGAGTATAGTGAGGTGTAGGAGGTATAGTGAGGTGCAGGGAGTATAGTGAGGTGCAGGGAGTATAGTGAGGTGCAGGGAGTATAGTGAGGGGCATGGAGTATAGTGAGGGGCAGGGAGTATAGTGAGGCGCAGGGAGTATAGTGAGGGGCAGGGAGTATAGTGAGGTGCAGGGAGTATAGTGAGGTGCAGGAGAGTATAGTGAGGTGCAGGGAGTATAGTGAGGTCAGGGAGTATAGTGAGGTGCAGGGAGTATAGTGAGGTGCAGGGAGTATAGTGAGGGTGCAGGGAGTATAGTGAGGTGCAGGGAGTATAGTGAGGTGCAGGGAGTATAGTGAGGTGCAGGGAGTATAGTAAGGGGCAGGGAGTATAGTGAGGTGCAGGGAGTATAGTGAGGTGCATGGAGTATAGTGAGGGGCAGGGAGTATAGTGAGGTGCAGGAAGTATAGTGAGGTGCAGGGAGTATAGTGAGGTGCAGAGAGTATAGTGAGGTGCAGGGAGTATAGTGAGGTGCAGGGAGTATAGTGAGGCGCAGGGAGTATAGTAAGGGGCAGGGAGTATAGCGAGGGGGAAGGAATATAGTGAGGCGCAGGGAGTATAGTGAGGGGCAGGGAGTATAGTGAGGTGCAGGGAGTATAGTGTGGTGCAGGGAGTATAGTGTGGTGCAGGGAGTATAGTGAGGTGCAGTGAGTATAGTGAGGTGCAGGGAGTAGAGCGAGGTGCAGGGAGTATAGTGAGGGGCAGGCCATATAGTGAGGTGCAGGGAGTATAGCGGGGTGCACTGTGCATGGAGTATAGTGAGGTGCAGGGAGTATAGTGAGGTGCATGGAGTATAGTGAGGGGCAGTGAGTATAGTGAGGGGCAAGGAGTATAGTAAGGTGCAGGGAGTATAGTGTGGTGCAGGGAGTATAGTGAGGTGCAGGGAGTATAGCGAGGTGCAGGGAGTATAGCGGGATGCAGGGAGTACAGCGGGGTGCAGGGAGTATAGTGAGGGGCAGGGAGTATAGTGAGGTGCATGGAGTATAGTGAGGGGCAGGGAGTATAGTGAGGTGCAGGGAGTATAGCGAGGTGCAGGAAGTATATCGGGGTGCAGGGAGTATAGTGAGGGGCAGGGAGTATAGCGAGGTGCAGAGAGTATAGCGGGTTGCATGGAGTATAGTGAGGGGCAGGGAGTATAGCGGGTTGCATGGAGTATAGTGAGAGGCAGGGAGTATATTGGGGTGCAGGGAGTATAGCGGGGTGCAGGGAGTATATCGGGGTGCAGGGAGTATAGCGGGGTGCAGGGAGTATAGCGGGGTGCAGGGAGTATAGCGAGGTGCAGGGAGTATAGTGAGGGGCAGGGAGTATAGCGGGGTGCATGGAGTATAGTGAGGTGCAGGGAGTATAGCGGGGTAGGAGTATGCGGGGTGCAGGGAGTATAGCGGGGTGCAGGGAGTATAGCGGGGTGCAGGGAGTATAGCGAGGTGCATGGAGTATAGTGAGGGGCAGGGAGTATAGCGGGGTGCATGGAGTATAGTGAGGTGCAGGGAGTATAGCGGGGTGCAGGGAGTATAGTGAGGTGCAGGGAGTATAGCGGGGTGCAGGGAGTATAGCGGGGTGCAGGGAGTATAGTGAGGTGCAGGGAGTATATCGGGTGCAGGGAGTATATCAGGGTGCAGGGAGTATAGCGGGGTGCAGGAAGTATAGCGGGGTGCAGGGAGTATAGCGGGGTGTAGAGCTGTGGTGACGCCATTTTTTCTCTAGCATTAGTCCCTGGTGTTTTCCTCTAGCCGCTTCCTCACGTCTCACAGTCCCAGGTTCAGGACTCCGTTTCTCTCCTCCATAAAGGGGATGTCTCACTAAGTGGCATTTATCATGTAGATAATCAGCCGCTGGAGGGCCGCAGGTTGCTGACCCCGCTCTACATGATAAATGCCACTTACTGAAGCGAGACGCCCCCTTTAATGCCCGTGATTTGCGTTCTTCCACTGCGGTTATGTCTGGGCACAGTGCCCCCTACCCGGGCACACAGGGTCACCTACGGCCTCTTAGGTAAACTGGGGCAGATATTTGGTGGCCTACTCTCGGCTCCGCTGCTGGGGCATTCATTCATTGATTTATTAATTAATGTATTCATGAATTAATGGTGACAATGATGGGGGTTGTGGTTCTTGTTATGGCTGTCTCCGCTGAACATGCTGATGCCGCCCTCCCCCCGGTAACACTGCAGAACCCTGTAATCCGCAGCTAATTTCTGGCAGCCACTCGATAGCAGGCCTGGTATTGACGGGGACGGCTGTGATTAAGGCTCCGCTCAATAGAGAGCTCTCCGGCTGATAACTGCGAGCATCGAGCGCAGCCCGGGGTCGATATCTGCTTATAAGGATATGATTAGGATGCTGCCAGCTACTCAGGGACACTCCGCTCCACGGGCCCCGCACAGTATTCCTAGACAGGGACCCGAAACTAAGCAGGAGTAGTGTCCTATCTGGTGGGAGTAATCCTACGCTACGATGTCAGACTGTGACTGATCGTATCCTAGTATTACTCACAGGAATATTCCCCTGAGCAATGATACTCCCAGGAAAAATCATCTCCTAATAATCCTAATCATACTCCTAATAATACTATCCTGAGCATGATACTCCTCATAATACTCCTCCTAAATAATTATAATCCTTATGATACTCCTAATAATACTATGCTGAGCATGATACTCCTAATAATACTCCTCCTAAATAATTATAATCCTAATAATACTATCCTGAGCATAATACTCCTCCTAAATAATTATAATCCTAATGATACTCCTAATAATACTATGCTGAGCATGATACTCCTAATAATACTATCCTGAGCATGATACTCCTAATAATACTCCCCCTGAATAATTATAATCCTAATAATACTATCCTGAGCATGCTACTCCTAATAATACTCCCCCTGAATAATTATAATCTTAATGATAATCCCTGTAGCGATGATGCTCTTCCTAATAATACACCCCTGAGAAATGATACTCCCAGTAATACCCCCCTAAGCAATAATACATCCAGTAATACTTCCATGAAAAATCATCTCCTAAAAATACTCCCCCTGAACAATGATACTGCCATTAATACTCCCCCTGAATAATTATAATCCTAATGATACTCCTAATAATACTATCCTGAGCATGATACTCCTAATAATACTCCCCCTGAATAATTATAATCTTAATGATAATCCCCTGAGCGATAATACTCCTCCTAATAATACACCCCTGAGAAATGATACTCCCAGGAATACTCCCCTAAGCAATGATACTTCGAGTAACACTTCCATGAAAAAAAATGATCTTTTAAAAATACCCCCCCCAACAATGATACTCCTAATAATACTCTCCCTGAATGAATATTATCTTAATGATACTCCTAAAAATACTATCCTGAGCATTGATACTCCTAATAATACTACCTTTGAATATATATAATCTTAATGATACTCCCCTTAACAATGATACTCATATTAATACTATTCTTAGCATTAATACTCCCCCTGAATAATTATAATCTTAATGATAATCCCCTGAGCGATGATACTCCTCCTAATAATACACCCCTCAGAAATGATACTCCCAGGAATACTCCTCTAAGCAATGATACTTCCAGTAATACTTTCATGAAAAATAATATCCTAATAATATTCCCCCTGAACAATGATACTCCTAATCATACTCCCCTAAACAATGATACTCCTAATAATACTATCATGAGCATTGATACTCCTAATAATACTCCCTTTGAATATATATAATCTTAATGATACTCCCCTGAACAATTATACCCATAATAATTATATTTTTAGCATTAATACTCCTAATAATACTCCCCCTGAATAATTATAATCTTAATGATACTCCCCTTAATACTCCATTGAACAACATACTCCTAATACTACCCTGAGCATTGATGCTCCTAATAATATTCCCCCTGACTATATATAATCTTAATGATAATCCCCTGAGTGGTGATACTGCTCTTAATAATACTCCCCTGGGAAATGATACTCCCAGGAAAACTCCCCTAAGCAATTATAGTTCCATGAATACTACTTGAAACATTTTACTTCTAATACTTTCCTTAATAATTATAATTCTAATGATACTCCCCTGAACAATAATACTCCCAGTAATACTCCCCTGAATAATAATTCTCCCTGAACAGAATAATAATAATAATATTACAGGTTATAGCTACTAGAGAGGGGTCGTTGATCCAGGGAGTTATTCTGATGCCTGATTGGAGTCGGGAAGGAATTTTTTATTCCCCTTAAGTGGGGAAAATTTGGCTCTACCTCACAGGGGTTTTTTGCCTTCCTCTGGATCAACTTGTAGGAAACAGGCCGAACTGGATGGACAAATGTCTTTTTTCGGTCTTATATACTATGTTACTATGTTTTTTAACAAAGATACCCCCATTAATACTCCTCTGAACAATATTATTCCCAGCAATACCCCCTCAAAAATTATACTTCCAGTAATGCTTCTATGAGCAATGATACTCCCAGAAATACTCCCTTAAACTATAAAAGTCCTAATAATACTCTCCTAAATAATGATATTCGTAATAATTCTCCTCTGAACAATGATGCTCCTAATAATAGTCCCCTGAACAATCATACCGTCAGTAATACACACTAGAACAATAATTTACCCGGTAATACTACCCTGAACAATGATAATCCCAATAATACTCCCTTGAGCAATGGTACTCCCAGTAATACTTCCCTGAACAATCATAATCGTAACAATACTCCCCTGAACAATGATACCCCCAGTAATACTCCTTCAATAGGGATCACAGCACTCTCTCCTTTCTCTGACTTAATGGGTGCACGTCAGGGGTAATGTCCAATGCTCCACCACAAGGACTTTTCACTGTATATAAATATCAGACAGCACTCCAATGAAATTTGATGCTTTTTGAGTTTTATTTCAGCCGGACATAGTTACAGGCAACGTTTCGGATTTGGGAACAAACCCGCCGGATCAATCCTCCATAGCAGCCTTATGGCCTGATGAAGGGTTTGTTCCCAAATCCGAAACGTTGCCTGTAACTATGTCCGGCTGAAATAAAACTCAAAAAGCATCAAATTTCATTGGAGTGCTGTCTGATATTTATTTATACCCAGTAATACTCCCCTAAACACTAATATTCCTCAGAAAAATGATACACACAATAATACACCTCTGAATAATGATTTTCCCAGAAACCCTCCTTGAACAATCACTTATTTAGTAGTACTCCCCTGAACAATGATACTCCCATAATACTCCCCCGAACAATTATACTCAAAATAATACTCCCCTGAACAATTATACTCAAAATAATACTCCTCTGAACAATTGTACTCCAAATGGTATTCCTCTGAAAAATGTTATTCCTAATAATACTCCCCTAAACAACTATAATTCTAATAATACTCCCCAGAATAAAAACACTAATATTAATACTCCCCTGCACAATTATACTCCAAAGTAATTATACCCAAAGTAATACTCCTATAAACAATACTTCTGGTAATACTTCCCTGTACAATGATATCTCGTCATGCCCCTTAAACAGTGACACTTCAAATAATATTCTTCTGAAATATAATACCCCCAATAATACACCCCTGAGCATTTTCTCCAGTAATACTTCTTTCAGCAATGATACTCCCAGTAAAACTCCCCTGAACAATTTTTTCCAAGTAATACTCCCCTGAACAATGATGCTCCTAATGGTACTCCCCAGAACAATAATACCCTGCACACGACCGTTGTTGTTTTGTGGTCCGTTTTTCACGGATCCGTTGTTCCGCATCTGAGGGTTTTTTTTCTCTGATTTAAGTCCTCTTCCGTTCCGTTATTGCACAAAACATATCCATATGGTTTCCGTATGTGATCCGTTTTTTGAGGATCGTATATGGAAACAGTAACTTATTAATCACCAAACACCTGAGCAATATGGGCTGGGCATAGCATGTCTACAGTACGGATCCGCAAGATACGGATGACATACGGATGTGTTCTGTGTGCGTTTCGTGTTTTTTGCGGACCCATTGACAGCACAATTTATTAAATTACAGTCCCCTGGGCAAAAAGCTTGGAGAATTAGAATTAGAAGGGTATTGGAGAAAGTGAAAGTGGCGATACCATTTACGGTAGAATCCGGGATTTTGAGTGATCTATCCAAGGAGGGGCGCCATAAATATAAAAGGATTCTTTTGCTAAGGCCTCATGCACACGACCGTATGGCTTTAACAGTATTTTGCGTCCCGCAAAAAAACGGATCCGTAAAAAATACGGATGACGTCAGTGTGCATTCCGTTTTTTGCGGAACGGAACAGCTGGCCGCTGATAGAACATTACTCTCCTTGTCCGTTATGCAGACAATAATAGGACAATTTCTATCTTTAAATGGAGTACCTTCCATTTTTTTTGCCGATCCATTGAAATGAATGGTTCTGGATACGGAAAGCAAAAAACGGAACGTAAACAGGAAAAAAAACGGATGTGTGCAAGAGGCCTAAAGTTTATGTTTTTGGCAAGACTCTAGATTGCACGGGCTCGGTTTTCATCCGATGCTCCAAGTATAGGTACATGGCGAAATCTCGTTAATAGGATCAAAAGTTATGAAAAAAATCTTATATAAACAAAGAAATGCCGGGGATAAAAGGTTTAAGATTTGGGGAAAATGGGAATCTTAAAGATTCCAGCCTCAACCTTTTCATTATCCCCGTTCCACTTTGTTTGTCGGTGGGGAGGGAGACGCATCGCAAAGGTGGGGGGGTTCGGGAGGATCTAGAATGGAATGGGTACTGGGCGCCGGTCTGATAGACTTTGATGTGGTCTGAGGGGATTCTGGTATATGTCCCACTCTCCTGGTGCCAAGGCCAGGGTATGAAGAATGCTGCCCCCCATTGGTCCAGATTACAGTCGCCACCTGTCGCACAGTGATAATTTGTTCCAACGTGACAGACCCCCACTGCACATTACCTCCTGACACCATTATCAGCAGCTGACACCAGTGTATCTGTAGGGTGTGGTTGTCGCACCCAGGCCCTGCACTGTACGAAGACACCAGTGTTATAAATGGCTTGTGATAGGACTTGCAAAAGTTTCTACACCCCCTCATTTAAGGAGGTACTAGGTACTTCTACACCCTTCTCGGAGATGCTGAGTGCCAGGATTAGATACCTGGACTTGGCGTGTGTTATATGCCAGAGACCCCCACGGCATCTGCATCTAAAATATGTCGGCCCCGCTATCACCTCGCCGGTGTGGCCGGCAGGATCCGATACTCATTGCTTTGATACTGTTCTGACCCTTAGCCATTGCAGGGTCCTCGGCACCTGGGGGGTTAATCCGGGGGAAGCAGCGGTTTTAATAAGGCCGCGGTACATTAATTAGAGCTATTACCAGCCGCTTGTCTTGGCTCACAATAAACTGCGAGGAGGAAGGAAAAGCAAAGAGGAAAAAATGACTTAATTAAAAGCGGAGAGAGGAACGTAATTAGTGTGAGTAAGGATGGGGGGAGGGGGTCAGAGACTAATTTACAGTTAATAGCGCTATCAGAACAAGTATAAACAGAAGGAGATCTGCCCATCTGGTCCGGGCACCAGCAGCGAACAGCTGGGCTCCAACATCGCGGCCTGCAAATTCTAACTAACCCTATACTGATCTGATGTAGGCAGAATACAAGCCCTCAGCCTGGCCCATCTGGACTACTGTAACCTAAAATACTATAGACAGGTATATAGAAAACGAGTCCTCAGCTCTGCCCAGCTGGACTACTGTAACCTAAAATATTATACAGTAGATAGGTGTATAGAATACGACTCCTCAGCTCTGCCCAACTGGACTACTGTAACCTAAAATACTATAGACAGGTATATAGAAAACGAGTCCTCAGCTCTGCCCAACTGGACTACTGTAACCTAAAATACTATAGACAGGTATATAGAAAACGAGACCTCAGCTCTGCCCATCTGGACTACTGTAACCTAAAATATTATACAGTAGATAGGTGTATAGAATACAAGCCCTCAGCCTGGCCATCTGGACTACTGTCCCCTAAAATACTATAGACAGGTATATAGAAAACGAGTCCTCAGCTCTACCCAACTGGACTACTGTAACCTAAAATACTATAGACAGGTATATAGAAAACGAGTCCTCAGCTCTGCCCTTCTGGACTACTATAACCTAAAATACTATAGACAGGTCTATAGAAAACGAGTCCTCAGCTCTGCCCAGCTGGACTACTGTAACCTAAAATACTATAGACAGGTATATAGAAAACGAGTCCTCTGCTCTGCCTATCTGGACTACTGTAACCTAAAATACTTTAGACAGGTATATAGAATACGACTCCTCAGCTCTGCCCAACTGGACTACTGTAACCTAAAATACTATAGACAGGTATACAGAAAAGGAGTCCTCAGCTCTGCCCATCTGGACTACTGTAACCTAAAATACTATAGACAGGTATATAGAAAACGATTCCTCAGCTCTGCCCTTCTGGACTACTATAACCTAAAATACTATAGACAGGTCTATAGAAAACGAGTCCTCAGCTCTGCCCATCTGGACTACTGTAACCTAAAATACTATAGACAGGTCTATAGAAAACGAGTTCTCAGCTCTGCCCAACTGGACTACTGTAACCTAAAATACTATAGACAGGTCTATAGAAAACGAGTCCTCAGCTCTGCCCATCTGGACTACTGTAACCTAAAATACTGTAGACAGGTCTATAGAAAACGATTCCTCAGCTCTGCCCATCTGGACTACAGTAACCTAAAATATTATAGACAGGTATATAGAATACGAGTCCTCAGCTCTGCCCATCTGGACTACTGTAACCTAAAATACTATAGACAGGTATATAGAAAACGAGTCCTCAGCTCTGCCCATCTGGACTACTGTAACCTAAAATACTATAGACAGGTATATAAAATACGACTCCTCAGCTCTGCCCAACTGGACAACTGTAACCTAAAATACTATAGACAGGTATACAGAAAACGAGTCCTCAGCTCTGCCCATCTGGACTACTGTAACCTAAAATACTATAGACAGGTCTATAGAAAACAAGTTCTCAGCTCTGCCCATCTGGACTACTATAGCCTAAAATAATATACAGTAGATAGGTGTATAGAATACTTGCCCTCAGCCTGGCCATCTGGACAAGTGTAGCCTAAAATACTATAGACAGGTCTATAGAATACGAGTCCTCAGCCCTGCCCATCTGAACTACTTCATCCTAAAATACTATAGATAGGTCTATAGAAAACGAGTCCTCGGCTCTGCCCTTCTGGATTACTGTAGCCTTAAATACTATAGACAGGTCTATAGAAAACGATTCCTCAGCTCTGCCCTTCTGGACTACTATAACCTAAAATACTATAGACAGGTCTATAGAAAACGAGTCCTCAGCTCTGCCCATCTGGACTACTGTAACCTAAAATACTATAGACAGGTCTATAGAAAACGAGTCCTCAGCTCTGCCCAACTGGACTACTGTAACCTAAAATACTATAGACAGGTCTATAGAAAACGAGTCCTCAGCTCTGCCCATCTGGACTACTGTAACCTAAAATACTGTAGACAGGTCTATAGAAAACGATTCCTCAGCTCTGCCCATCTGGACTACAGTAACCTAAAATATTATAGACAGGTATATAGAATACGAGTCCTCAGCTCTGCCCATCTGGACTACTGTAACCTAAAATATTATAGACAGGTATATAAAATACGACTCCTCAGCTCTGCCCAACTGGACAACTGTAACCTAAAATACTATAGACAGGTATACAGAAAACGAGTCCTCAGCTCTGCCCATCTGGACTACTGTAACCTAAAATACTATAGACAGGTCTATAGAAAACAAGTTCTCAGCTCTGCCCAACTGGACTACTATAGCCTAAAATAATATACAGTAGATAGGTGTATAGAATACGAGCCCTCAGCCTGGCCCATCTGGACAAGTGTAGCCTAAAATACTATAGACAGGTATATAGAATACGAGTCCTCAGCCCTGCCCATCTGAACTACTTCATCCTAAAATACTATAGATAGGTCTATAGAAAACGAGTCCTCGGCTCTGCCCTTCTGGATTACTGTAGCCTTAAATACTATAGACAGGTCTATAGAAAACGAGTCCTCAGCTCTGCCCTTCTGTAACCTAAAATACTATAGACAGGTCTATAGAAAACGAGTCCTCAGCTCTGCCCAGCTGGACTACTGTAACCTAAAATACTATAGACAGGTATATATTGTTAAGGGGGCGGGCTGCTGTGGAGGTCAATATTAAGGCGGAGGGGCGCTGTGAAGGTCACTGTTAAGGGTGGTGCACTGTAGGGGTCATTTTTAAGGAGGCAGGCTGCTGTGGAGGTCAACATTAAGGGGGCGAGGTACTGTGGAGGTCACTGTTATGGGTGAAACTGTGGATCTCTTTTAATTACACACATAAACATTAAATGAAATAATTAAACTATACCCGTGCAGAGCCGCGTCATCCTGCTAGTAATAAGGACAGGTATGCGGCCTCCAGCCCGGCCATTAGACTACCGGAACGTAGATTACACGGCTTGAGTGTGGGATGATGAGGATTGTAGTGTGCTTCTCCGAGACTGGACCGCACTTGGCTCAGCTACCACATATATGAGAGGACTCCCGGCGCGCTGGGCGGCGGATTTGCGGGGATTATCACCAGGCAGGATGTGTCACTTTATTGTAACTGAGTTTATATAAGGGTATTGATTGCTAAGTGACCCTTGACCCTACAATAACGCTTCCCATTCTGCGCCCTCCCCACCCCCTCCCAGTTGTCCCGGCGACTAGAATGCCCACGAATCTCATCAATAATCAGGTCTGTTAACCCCTTCCTGGTATGACAGCATTTAATGAAGACTGGAAGCTCTTGAGGGGTCAGCACCTGCCACGTGTTGATGGGGGACGTAGTCACACCCCAGCCGTGGTGCTGTGGGGGGCCCAAAAACATGGTTGGTGGGGGCCCTGGAACATTTTGCATTCGGGCCCCAGAGTTTCAAGTTATGCCTCACAAGTATGTATCACCGGTCCTGAGTTCTGATTGGCTGCGGCAATGTTCACTCTCCAGGAAGGGAGGGGGTTAAAGAGTCAACGTAACGGGAAGCGGGGCGTAAAGGCGCCAAACTGGGGGATTTTCACAAGCAAATGAGATTTTTAACACTATCATATCCAGATTATCTACTGCAGGGGGGGGGGGCAGGGTGCTGTGTTATGTAGCAGAGCTCAGTTTGCGCACTTTTATTTAAATGCTACAAAAAGTCACAATTATCTGATATTTAATATAATTATATATCATGCATGCTGGGAGTTGTAGGTACCCGTCAACTGGAGGTAACGGACCCCTGGCATACAGGATATAGTGTTGCGCTATGGGAGACGCAGTGGTCCAGCATTTATATGGTTTTCATGGATTTTCCCCACTTTTTATGAAAGTGACCCCCATTACTCATGTGGGATTAGATAGTGAGCTCCTGGGGACAGGAATGAGAGGTGGGGACAAGGGTGAGTGATACATCATGTGTGAGATAGGGAGCGGACAAGGATGATGGGAGTGATCGTCCGTATACACTGCTACAGACAATATGTGACATACATGACTCTATTAGCATCCTGGACTCTGCTGCCACCTGCTGCACACTGCCGGTACTACAGGCACTGTTGTGGTGCAGTCCTGGAGCCAAAGGGTGAAGGTGATCAGATGAAAGCTGGCTCACAGCTGAGGGTTTGTAACAGTGTAGTGAAGGAATCCTCTGTGAGCTAGCAGGAAACACCAGGGGTGAGATAATGCAACGATAAGTGCCCCCGTCAAGTTTATTTTTGGATATAAAGATATCAGGTATAAAAGTGACCAAAAACAAGAACTAACCGTGCCCTCTGGTATTCTGTGATGGTGGGCTGCCCTAAGGTATCAGGTTCCTATTTACCTGTATCTAAATAACTCTATCTCCCCCACCATACTTTACACTGCAGGTATCAGATTCCGCTGTTCCTGTAGCTACATACCTCTATCTCCACCATACTTTACACTGCAGGTGTCAGATTCCTCTAGTCCTGTAGCTACGTACTGCTATCTCCTCCACCATACTTTACACTGCAGGTGTCAGGTTCCTCCAGTCCTGTAGCTACGTACTGATATCTCCTCCACCATGCTTTACATTGCAGGAACTAGGTTCCACTTTTCCTGTTGCTACATATTTCTATCTCCTCCACCATGCAGGTTTCAGATTCCACTTTTCCTGTAGCTACATACCTCTATATACCCACCATGCTTTACCCTGCTGGTATTAAATTCCACTCTTCCTGTAGCTACAACATACCTCCTCCATATCTCCTCCACCATGCTTTACACTGTATGTCTCAGGTTCCTCTATTCTTGTAGCTACATACTGATATCTCCGCCACCAGATCTCCTGGATCTTGTTTTGTAGACATGTCTTCCAGCATCTTGTGTTCTCCGGCTGATCTCCTTGGACGGTGTTGGTCTCCTCCTGGATCTTGTTTTGTAGACATGTCTTCCAGTATCTTGTGTTCTCCGGCTGATCTCCTTGGACGGTGTTGGTTTCATCCTGGATCCTGTTTCGTAGACACGTCTTCCAGTATCTTGTGTTCTCCGGCTGATCTCCTTGGACGGTGTTGGTTTCATCCTGGATCTTGTTTCTTAGACATGTCTTCCAGTATCTTGTGTTCTCCGGCTGATCTCCTTGGACGGTGTTGGTTTCATCCTGGATCTTGTTTCTTAGACATGTCTTCCAGTATCTTGTGTTCTCCGGCTGATCTCCTTGGATGGTGTTGGTTTCATCCTGGATCTTGTTTCTTAGACATGTCTTCCGGCATCTTGTGTTCTCCGGCTGTTCTCTTTGGACGGTGTTGGTTTCATCCTGGATCTTGTTTCTTAGACATGTCTTCCAGCATCTTGTGTTCTCCGGCTGATCTCCTTGGACGGTGTTGGTCTCCTCCTGGATCTTGATTAGTAGACATGTCTTCCAGCATCTTGTGTTTTCCGGCTGATCTCCTTGGACGGTGTTGGTCTCCTCCTGGATCTTGTTTCGTAGACATGTCTTCCAGTATCTTGTGTTCTCCGGCTGATCTCCTTGGACGGTGTTGGTTTCATCCTGGATCTTGTTTCTTAGACATGTCTTCCAGTATCTTGTGTTCTCCGGCTGATCTCCTCGATCGTGTGTTGGTCTTCATCCTGGATCTTGTATTCTTAGACATGTCTTCCAGTATCTTGTGTTCTCCGGCTGATCTCCTTGGACGGTGTTGGTCTCCTCCTGGATCTTGATTAGTAGACATGTCTTCCAGTATCTTGTGTTCTCCGGCTGATCTCCTTGGACATGTTGGTCTCCTCCTGGATCTTTTTTCGTAGACATGTCTTCCAGCATCTTGTGTTCTCCGGCTGATCTCCTTGGACATGTTGGTCTCCTCCTGGATCTTTTTTCGTAGACATGTCTTCCAGCATCTTGTGTTCTCCGGCTGATCTCCTTGGACGTGTTGGTCTCCTCCTGGATCTTTTTTCGTAGACATGTCTTCCAGCATCTTGTGTTCTCCAGGTGATCTCCTTGGACATGTTGGTCTCCTCCTGGATCTTGATTAGTAGACATGTCTTCCAGCATCTTGTGTTTTCCGGCTGATCTCCTTGGACGGTGTTGGTCTACTCCTGGATCTTGTTACTTAGGAATGTCTTCCAGCATCCTGTGTTCTCCAGGTGATCTCCTTGGACGGTGTTGGTCTCCTCCTGGATCTTGTTTCGTAGACATGTCTTCCAGTATCTTGTGTTCTCCGGCTGATCTCCTTGGATGGTGTTGGTCTCCTCCTGGATCTTGTTTCGTAGACATGTCCTCCAGCATCTTGTGTTCTCTGGCTGATCTCCTTGGACGGTGTTGGTTTCCTCCTGGATCCTGTTTCTTAGACATGTCTTCCAGCATCTTGTGTTCTCCGGCGGATCCTCTTTGGACAGTGTTGGTTTCATCCTGGATCTTGTTTCTTAGACATGCCTTCCGGCATCTTGTGTTCTCCGGCTGATCTCCTTGGACATGTTGGTCTCCTCCTGGATCTTGTTTCGTAGACATGCCTTCCGGCATCTTGTGTTCTCCGATTCCGCATCTTGTGCTGCTGATCTCCTTGGATGTTTGCTCCTGGACTTGTCCTTCCAGCATCTTGTGTTCTCTGGCGATCTCCTGGACGGTGCTGGTTCCCTGATCCTGTTTCTTAGACATGTCTTCCAGCATCTTGTGTTCTCCGGCTGATCCTCTTTGGACAGTGTTGGTTTCATCCTGGATCTTGTTTCTTAGACATGCCTTCCGGCATCTTGTGTTCTCCGGCTGATCTCCTTGGACATGTTGGTCTCCTCCTGGATCTTGTTTCGTAGACATGCCTTCCGGCATCTTGTGTTCTCCGGCTGATCTCATTGGACGGTGTTGGTCTCCTCCTGGATCCTGTTTTGTAGACATGTCTTCCAGCATATTGTGTTCTCCGGCTGATCTCCTTGGACGGTGTTGGTCTCCTCCTGGATCTTGTTTCGTAGACATGTCTTCCAGCATCTTGTGTTCTCCGGCTGATCTCCTTGGACATGTTGGTCTCCTCCTGGATCTTTTTTCGTAGACATGTCTTCCAGCATCTTGTGTTCTCCGGCTGATCTCCTTGGACATGTTGGTCTCCTCCTGGATCTTTTTTCGTAGACATGTCTTCCAGCATCTTGTGTTCTCCGGCTGATCTCCTTGGACATGTTGGTCTCCTCCTGGATCTTTTTTTGTAGACATGTCTTCCAGCATCTTGTGTTCTCCAGGTGATCTCCTTGGACATGTTGGTCTCCTCCTGGATCTTGATTAGTAGACATGTCTTCCAGCATCTTGTGTTTTCCGGCTGATCTCCTTGGACGGTGTTGGTCTACTCCTGGATCTTGTTACTTAGGAATGTCTTCCAGCATCCTGTGTTCTCCAGGTGATCTCCTTGGACGGTGTTGGTCTCCTCCTGGATCTTGTTTCGTAGACATGTCTTCCAGTATCTTGTGTTCTCCGGCTGATCTCCTTGGATGGTGTTGGTCTCCTCCTGGATCTTGTTTCGTAGACATGTCCTCCAGCATCTTGTGTTCTCTGGCTGATCTCCTTGGACGGTGTTGGTTTCCTCCTGGATCCTGTTTCTTAGACATGTCTTCCGGCATCTTGTGTTCTCCGGCTGATCTCCTTGGACATGTTGGTTTCATCCTGGATCTTGTTTCTTAGACATGCCTTCCGGCATCTTGTGTTCTCCGGCTGATCTCCTTGGACATGTTGGTCTCCTCCTGGATCCTGTTTTGTAGACATGTCTTCCAGCATATTGTGTTCTCCGGCTGATCTCATTGGACGGTGTTGGTCTCCTCCTGGATCCTGTTTTGTAGACATGTCTTCCAGCATATTGTGTTCTCCGGCTGATCTCCTTGGACGGTGTTGGTCTCCTCCTGGATCTTGTTTCGTAGACATGTCTTCCAGCATCTTGTGTTCTCCGGCTGATCTCCTTGGACGGTGTTGGTCTCCTCCTGGTCCCCCATGTTGGTTATATGTGCAGCTCTCTGTAATGGTCGCCTCCTGTCCTGTGACCTCAGTGGTGGTGAGAGCTTCTTTTAGGCCCCGGGTGGAAGCTCTGGCTTTTGAGGGCCCCCATACATATTAGAGTATTTTCGGCAGATCCCGCAGAGAACGGCAGGTTCGGCCAGCAGTCTAATGTGTGTGGGGAGCTCCCGACTCTGCCCTGACAGATGATGTTGGGGTAAAGACGGATATTTTCGCCTGATCCTTTGGTTCTCCCGGGAGATAAGCCGCCGCCAGAGATGTCTATCAGCGGCTTCGGTGGAGCCAAACATGTATGTCATACCTCCCAACCGTCCCAGATTCGGCAGGACAGTCCTGGATTTCGGTGTCTGTCCCGCGATCCCGGAACAGCCTAGGTATGTCCCGCTCTCAGCTGATTGTAATGGTGAAGCAGGAACCGTCCTCTCCCCACTTCACCATTCCTCTCAGCTGAGCTGTGATCATCAGAGGAACCAGGTGAGTATTTACTGTTTGTTTTTTACTTCCTGTGAAGGAGGTACATCTGGGCATAATTACTCTAAGGGGGCACATCTGGGCATAACTACTCTGAGGGGGCATATCTTGGCATATCTACTGTGGAGGGGCACATATTGGCATATCTACCCTGAAGGAAGCATATATCTGGGCATAACTGCAGTGAGAGGACATATCTGGGCATAACTACTGTGGGCATAACCACTATGAGAGGCACAATGTGTGTGTGTGTGGGGGGGGGGGCCGTGGTCATTACTACTGTGTGCTGGCACAAAGGGGGAATATATACTATGTGGGGGCATTAAGTGGACTGGGTGTGTATAGTTATTATTTGGGCGGAGTTGGAGGCGTGGCCTGGTATGAAAAAAAATTTGCCGTGGCGCACTAAACACACCGCACATGTTGTCCCTCTGCAATTTTCTAAAGTTGAAAGGTTTATGTTTGAGGGAATCGGGAGAGAGAGCTGTCAGCAGAAGAATTGCCAACAGCTATTCAATGTTATGGTGGCCTTCCTGCACTTTGTGTTCTCTGACTGATCTTCCTGGACAGTGGTGGTCTCCTCCTGGCACCCCCATGTAGATATCATGTGTGCTTCTCTCTCTAATGGTCGCCTCATTCAGTGTGACCTCAGTAGTGGTGAGAGCTTCCTGTAGGTCCCAGGATGAAGATTGGGCTTCTTAGAGACATCTTCCTGCACCTTGTGTTCTTTGTCTGACTTTCCTGGACAGTAGTGGTCTCCTCCTGGCTCCCCCATGTAGATGTCATGTGTGCGTCTTCTCTCGAATGGTCGCCTCCTTCACTGTGACTTTAGTAGAGGTGAGAGCTTCCTGTAGGTCCTGGGGATTAATTTCTGCTTTCTTAGAGACCTCTTCCTGCATCTACTGTTCTCTGGGTGATCTTCCTGGACAGTGGTTGTCTCCTCCTGGCACTCCCATCTAGATGTCATGTGTGTCTGTCTTTCTAATGGTCGCCTCCTGCACTGTGACCTCAGTAGTGGTGAGAGCTTCCTGTAGGTTCTTGGATAAAGTTTTGGCTTCTTAAAGATGTCAGCATCTTGTGTTCTCTGACTGATCTTCATGGACAATGGTGGTCTCCTCCTGGCTCCCCCATGTAGATGTCATGTGTGCCCCTCTCACTAATGCCTGGCTTGTTCACCGTGACCTCAGTAGTGGTGAGAGCTTCCTGTAGGTCCCTGGATGAAGTTTTGGCTTCTTACTAGTAACATCTTTCAGTATCTTGTCTGATCTTACTGGACAGCAGTGGTCTCCTGGCGGCTGGCACCACCATGTAGATGACGTGTGCCCCCTGCACTGTGACCTCAGTAGTGGTGAGAGCTTCCTGTAGGTCATGGGCTAAAGTTCTGGCTTCTTAGAGACATCTTCCTGCATCTTGTGTTCTCTGACTGATCTTCATGGACAGTGGTGGTCTCCTCCTGGCACCCCCATGTAGATGCCATGTGTGCCCGTCTCACTAATGGTTGACTTGTTCACTGTGACCTCAGTAGTGGTGAGAGCTTCCTGTAGGTCCTGGTATATAGTTCTGGCTTCTTGTAGACAACTTCCAGCATCTTCCCTGACTCGCCGTGCTGGGACAGCCTGTTCTGGAGTCCTCTCCACTTGTAGATGATCCTCCTGACATTGGAAGTATCGGTGATGATTTTTCTCCAGATTCATCAACATCTCGAACCTTCCACGCGAAGCGTCAGAGAGCTCTGTGGATCTTGGTGACGCCGCACATCTCGTCCATATGGAGTCTGAAGGGCCAGGTAACCTTCTGCTGGTGACAGCACTGAACTGGCTTGGACCAGGAAACTTCACAGGAACATCTCAGGTGCTATCTGGCGCCAGACTTCCTGTGAGATTGACACGCTCCTCTCTGGAAGGGTTAATGGCTATGGAGGGGTCTCACAGGGGGGGTGGCAGCAGGAAATCTTTCTGCTCGTCGTCAGTGGAGTGGTGTTAGGAGGAAACTAGTGGGAGATTGATCCGGGCTGTAATTGGGTCTCACTCTTCTGCCCATCACTGTCAATATAAATCCCAGCAGGGAGCCGAGCGCAGAACGAGGTGCAGCCTGGACGCCACTCGGCCGCGGTCACATGACCATAGCCGGGCCTCTGCTTAATTATAAAGCCTCAGATCCTGGTCTCAGTGGTAGATGGACCCTGATCAATCACTGCCCGAGATCAGCGGCGCCAGATGTCAGGACGGAAAAGTCATCCGATACATCATCAGTAATAATCCTAAAGAAGAGCGGACAGTGAACCGCTGTATCTAAGCCTATCACGTGTGATACTGCATGCTGGGCTGTGTATCTAAGCATATCATGTGTGATACTGCATGCTGAGCTATGTATGTAAGCCTTTCATGTGTGATACTGGCTTCTGGGATGTGTATCTAAGCCTTTCCTGTGTGATACAGTCTGCTGAGCTGTGTATCTCATCCTATCCTTTTGTGATACTGTTTACTGAGCTGTGTATCTCATCCTATCCTTTTTGATACTGTCTGCTGAGCTGTGTATCTAATCCTATCCTGTGTGATACTGTCTGCTGAGCTGTGTATCTAATCCTTTCCTGTGGGATACTGTCTGCTGAGCTGTGTATCTGATCCTATCCTGTGTGATACTGTCTGCTGAGCTGTGTATCTAATCCTATCCTGTGTGATACTGTCTGCTGAGCTGTGTATCTCATCCCATCCTGTGCGATACTGTCTGCTGAGCTGTGTATCTAATCCTGTCCTGTGTGATACTATCTGCTGAGCTGTGTATCTAATCCTATCCTGTGTGATACTGTCTGCTGAGCTGTGTATCTAATCCTATCCTGTGTGATACTGTCTGCTGAGCTGAGCATCTAATCCTATCCTGAATGATACTGTCTGCTGAGCTGTGTATCTAATCCTATCCTGTGTGATACTGTCTGCTGAGCTGTGTATCTAATCCTATCCTATGGGATACTGTCTGCTGAGCTGTGTATCTAATCCTGTCCTGTGTGATACTGTCTGTTGAGCTGTGTATCTAATCCTATCCTATGTGATACTGCCTGCTGAGCTGTGTATCTAAGCCTATCCTGTATGATACTGCCTGCTGAGCTGTGTATCTAATCCTATCCTGTGTGATACTGTCTGCTGAGCTGTGTATCTAATCCCACCATGTGTGATACCGCTTGCTGAGCTGTGTATCTAATCCTATCATGTGTGATACTGCTTGCTGAGCTGTGTATCTGATCCTATCCTGTGTGATACTGTCTGCTGAGCTGCGTATCTAATCCTATCCTGTGTGATACAGTCTGGATCTCTGTATATGAGATACATATGCACACAAAAGTTTATTTTTTCTGTTTCTGTTCAGTTTTTGCGGATTCTGTTTGCGGTCTGTATGCGGAACCATTCACTTCAATAGGTTCGCAAAAACAACGGAAGGTACTCCTTATGTGTTCCGTTTCCGTTTTTCCATATATCCGTTCCGTTTAAAGATAGAACATGTCCTTTTATTGCCCGCAAATCAAGTTCCGTGGCTCCATTCAAGTCAATGGTTCTGCCAAAAAAAGGAATGCATCCGTATGTCTTCCGTATCCGTTCCGTTTTTGCAGAACCATCTGTTGAAATTTTTATGCCGAGCCCAATTTTTTTATGTACTTACTGTTTAAACATTATTGTATGCTTCCGTTTCCGTTTGCGATCCGCAAAAAACAGATCACAAATGGAAACCAAACCGAACGACGGAAGCGGAACGGAAACACTACTGAAACAAAAAAAACTGAAATACTGATCCGTTTAAAACGGACTGCAAAACCATACGGTCGTGTGCAGGAGGCCTATAGCAGTGTTTGGTCTCCTCTCCTGCCCTCGCTCTCTGGAGCACTCCTCGGTGTATGTTCACATGGGGGGACTGCCGCAGAACCGCACACATCTGCTCTATTCAATGGGGTTAATCTGCGTGAACGGAAACCATGTCAGCTGCCTTGTCAATAGCAATCAAATAAAGACAAACAAAAATTATGGTGCTATGAAAAATGTGGTATTTTTAAGAAAAAATGCTGTAGTGCTACAGTGATATCCCGATGTGGTCACAGCAGTCTGTCGGGACATTCACTATAGGACCATGGTGGTCAGAAGTACATTCAGCTTAGAGTTATAGGTGGACAGGGTCGATGGTTTATCCATCTCCCAATCCCTGGTGGTCTATGGTTTATCCATCTCCTCATACCTGGTGGTCAGTGGTTTATCCATCTCCTCATACCTGGTGGTCAGTGGTTTATCCATCTTCTCATACCTGGTGGTCAGTGGTTTATCTATCTCCCGATACTTGGTGGTCAGTGGTTTATCTATCTCCTCATACCTGGTGGTCAGTGGTTTATCCATCTCCTCATACCTGGTGGTCAGTGGTTTATCTATCTCCCAATCCCTGGTGGTCAGTGGTTTATCTATCTCCCAATCCCTGGTGGTCAGTGGTTCATCCATCTCCCGATACCTGGTGGTCAGTGGTTTATCCATCTCCTCATACCTGGTGGTCAGTGGTTTATCTATCTCCCAATCCCTGGTGGTCAGTGGTTTATCTATCTCCTCATACCTGGTGGTCA
This sequence comes from Bufotes viridis, assembly GCA_033119425.1. Taxonomy (NCBI): domain Eukaryota; kingdom Metazoa; phylum Chordata; class Amphibia; order Anura; family Bufonidae; genus Bufotes; species Bufotes viridis. The sequence continues at coordinate 16,097,883 of CM065589.1, read as the reverse complement.
GTGGTTTATCTATCTCCCAATCCCTGGTGGTCAGTGGTTTATCTATCTCGCAATCCCTGGTGGTCAGTGGTTTATCCATTCCCTCATACCTGGTGGTCAGTGGTTCATCCATATGCCGATACTTGGAGGTCAGTGGTTTATCCATCTCCTCATACCTGGTGGTCAGTGGTTCATCCATATGCCGATACTTGGTGGTCAGTGGTTTATCTATCTCCCGATACTTGGTGGTCAGTGGTTTATCTATCTCCCGATACTTGGTGGTCAGTGGTTTATCTATCTCCCGATACCTTGTGGTCACTGGTTTATCTATCTCCCAATCCCTGGTGGTCAGTGGTTTATCTATCTCCTCATACCTTGTGGTCAGTGGTTTATCTATCTCCTCATACCTGCTGGTCAGTGGTTTATCTATCTCCCAATCCCTGGTGGTCAGTGGTTTATCTATCTCCCCATACCTGGTGGTCAGTGGTTTATCCATCTCCTCATACCTGGTGGTCAGTGGTTTATCTATCTCCTCATACCTGGTGGTCAGTGGTTTATCTATCTCCCAATCCCTGGTGGTCAGTGGTTTATCCATCTCCCGATACCTGGTGGTCAGTGGTTTATCCATCTCCCCATACCTGGTGGTCAGTGGTTTATCCATCTCCTCATACCTGGTGGTCAGTGGTTTATCTATCTCCTCATACCTGGTGGTCAGTGGTTTATCTATCTCCCAATCCCTGGTGGTCAGTGGTTTATCCATCTCCCGATACCTGGTGGTCAGTGGTTTATCCATCTCCCGATACCTGGTGGTCAGTGGTTTATCTATCTCCTGATACCTCGTGGTCAGTGGTTTATCTATCTCCTCATACCTGGTGGTTAGTGGTTTATCCATCTCCCGATACCTGGTGGTCAGTGGTTTATCTATCTCCCGATACTTGGTGGTCAGTGGTTTATCTATCTCCTCATACCTTGTGGTCAGTGGTTTATCTATTTCCTCATACCTGGTGGTCAGTGGTTTATCTATCTCCCAATCCCTGGTGGTCAGTGGTTTATCCATCTCCCGATACTTGGTGGTCAGTGGTTTATCCATCTCCTCATACCTGGTGGTCAGTGGTTTATCTATCTCCCAATCCCTGGTGGTCAGTGGTTCATCCATCTCCCGATACCTGGTGGTCACAGTCACAGGTATATCAGTCTCCTAATCCCTGTTGAGCTGGGGTACAGTCAGTACCTGGTTGATGGTAGAGAACAATATAGTCATCATGCACCTGTTGATCTGTTGCGAGTGTTTGGTCCGGGGGGATTTCGGATTCTTGTATATGAGAGATTTCCAATCCTTCCTTCTATTCCCCGATGTCACCTCATTACAATGTAGATTCATGACTTGAGCTTACGATGAAGTCAAACGGGCCACCAAACCTCTGGGTCAGCCATGTTGTGGAAGGCCGTCGTCGGGGTAAGTTCTGGCTTGTTTCTTTCTGGGGCTGGTGGATTACTATTGCTGATGTGTAGGTAGAAGATGCCCTGACTTCTCCAGTGAGACAGAATGGACCTGACATTGTGTCACCCACAACCTCATGAAGCCAGGCCCAGAGAGATGAGGACATCTGGCCGAACCACCAGAAACCCCAAATTGGACAAACCAAAGCAAGCTGAGGAGACAACATTGGAAACCAAATCATATTATTACTAGAGTTCAGGACGGCAGGACGACGAGACAGGAGACAATTGAACCCAAACATAGACCACCACGAGAAGACACGAAAACATGACCAGCAGCTTCAACGAGAAAGAGACAAATCTAAGTCTAGAATCACTGAAGACAACCTCCATGGGAGGCCAAAGGATCTCAACCAGGAAGATTGGGTCTGGAGCTGCTGATGAGGCTGAAGAAAAGCCACCAGAACCAGTCTCTGATCATGGACAACTTACGTAACCAAATATAGGAGCCACTACAGTCATGGCCAAAATCGAACTGCATCTCCTGAATCTTGACAAACCTCTTGTCTTCTTGTGCTGTTGAACAGACTAATCAAAAGTCCCTTATCTGGAGGACCTGCGAGCATGGCGGCTAGTCACTGCCATGTTTTAAGGTCCTAAACTCCAGCTGCAAATTCTTCCGCATTCTATAGAAGAACCTGGAACCAACATCAGAACTTGCCTCGTAGATGTCACCATCATCACCTTGAACCTCATTACGAGAGGATGAGACCACGAAGAGTTTATTAGAGAGTAAAGTATAAGACGCAGCAGGAGGAGACCTCAGTATCCCACTGATGAAGCCGTCACATTTGTGTCCTTTCACAAACAACCTATTAATCACTTTGATTTAACCCGTTGTCTTAGCTCGCGCCACCGCAGAATGCCCCTCCCCCCCCCCGGGTGATCGGGAGAGATAAATCATTAGAGATGAATAATGTCCTATATAGCACCCAGCACGGATCAATTAACACTTCGTTAGGCTCCGTTGCTTGCCAAGCTTTTCCTAAATCACCTTTTGTTTCAATGTCCTCTCCTAATTAAAACTCTGAATAGAATCCATCGCTCGGCCGCGGATCGTTTTAAACGCCTTTTTATGGCCGCAGTTAATGGGGAAAATAGCGCAATAGTATCCAGGAGAAAGGCGTAAGACTGCAGTAGATCTATGGCCAAGGTGGTGGCACCCCAAGAAATCACAGGTAAAACGGACAGCGGCGCTTGGTTATGCATTGGAGTCTCCATCCATCTGGATGCCACTAGATGTAAAAACATGGCCGCAGCCATACCCGTCCATCCAGCCACAATTAGTCAGGCGTTGGATGAGGAGGACGTCAGGACTCTCTGCGGTCAAGTTTTGCCACTCCATAATAATTTCATTGCCGTCCCCTGTTGGGCCAGGGTTGCTGTCATACTGAAGTTCTTCAAACTATGGTCACAAAGTTGATGAAGCGTGGTCCTCCAGAGAACACGTCTCCAGTGATGGTGGCTTTACGGCCTCCAGCAGATGCCTGGTACCTTCGCGAGCACCCGATCGGACTGATTAGGAGTGCCGAGTACAAATCCTTCTACTGGTATTGAGCATGGTGACTTCAAGCTGGTGTGTGGCTGCTTAGCCATAGAGACCTTCCTTCTTAGACCTCATGCACACGACCGTATGTATTTTGCAGTCCGTAAACCCTGGATTTGCCAAATACAGTTACCGGCCGTGTGCATGCTGTATATTTCGCAGATCCAGAAACCGGCCAAGAATAGGACATGTTCTATAATTTGCGGGACGGACACATGGATGTGGAAAGCACACGTCTTTTGCAGTCCCATAAAAATGAATGAGTCCTTGTCCGAACAACAACAAAAGAAAGGATCGGACATGGACAAAAAATTAGGCCGCGTGCATGAGTGGTGGATAGGACAGCACCTTCCTTTACAACTGGCCCATTCCCAGGTTCTATGGAGACTAATGGGTTGAGGTGTAGTCCACATAGTGTACAAGGGTGGACAGTTGGTGGTGGATAGGACAGCACCTTCCTTTACAACTGGCCCATTCCCAGGTTCTATGGAGACTAATGGGTTGAGGTGTAGTCCACATAGTGTACAAGGGAGGACAGTTGAGGCGGTATACATGGAACTTGGGTCGGTCATATGTGAAGGTGCCATCTTGAGCCCAATGCTTTAGATGTCACCTTGCTCCTTGAAGGACAGCAAAATTTGACACTTGCTTGCATTTATTTTATTGCGCACTTACCAGATATTGTTGTGTGTTTAAGAATTGTCTTACAGTGGCCGGAGATTTCACGGCATCATTGTTTACGTCTTAAGAGGTTGAGGGTCGTAGTAACTAGTAGAGAGGACGATGGTCGCTTCGGTGAAGCGCTCCCATATGATTATGAAGACTTGCAGTGGTTTGGGACTTGCCTGGTACCAGGTTCAGTCACTGAATATGTGGCCCGTCCAACAGCTGTTCCTCATGGAGCGTCTGAGGGTTTACGTTGGCGGTAATTAAGGCCCGGTTCAGTCGGTTACCTGTGCAGGAAGGTCAAGTGCTAGGTGGATAGATTGATCTGAATACGTAGTCTATAATGGTGACATCACGATTTTCCAAATATAAATTCAAATTACCGTACATATTTATTATCATGGGGACTGGTGGAGGTCCATCACGCTCAACGATACCACGTTCACATAGTGTCCCTCTGCCGTCACACCCCCCAGAGATCAGCTGTAAACCTGGCGGTAAGTGTTCAGTGTCCCTACAGCACCCCCACAGATGAAATGAAGCATTACTCGTGTCCCTTCACATCCATGGGTTGTCTTTGTCAAGGCAAGGATGGATCCTCCAGGACAAGAAAACCCCTCCAGATCCATTTAAAAATCCTCAAATTTAGGCTCTCGTCAGTACTTGGAAGTAGGACTGAAAAGGCTTTTCCAAAGCTGGACCCAAACTACCTGCTGTTCCTACTGCTGCCCCATCAATCAGGCTGTACGTTTGTGAAGGTCCCTACTCATCCAGGTCATGGTAGATCAGTAGTAATAAGAAGGTACACCGCTGAGTCCTGACCACACGTGTCGGTTCTTCTATGCTGGACCAAGACTCAGCTGTGTACCTGTATCTTAAAAGGGGTCCTCTCACTTCAGCAAATGGCATTTATCATGTAGAGAAAGTTAATACAAGGCACCTACTAATGTATTGTGATTGTCCATATTGCTTCCTTTGCTGGCTTGATTCATTTTTCCATCTCATGATACATTTCTTGAAAACCATGGTTACGACCGGCCTACAATCCAGCAGTGGTGGTCGTGCTTGCACACACTATAGGAAAAAGCGCCAGCCTCTCTGGTGGCCGGGACCGCGGTAGTGCACATAGGCCCGAAGTTTTTCCCACAGTGTGCAAGCACGGCCACCGCTGCTGGATTGTACGGTGGTCATAACCATGGAAACGAGACATGTATAATGAGATGGAAAAATGAATCAAGCCAGCAAAGGAAGCAATATGGACAATCACAATACATTTGCAAGTGCCTTGTATTAATCTTATCTACATGATAAATGCTATTTGCTTAAGTGAGAGACAACCCCTTTAAGGACAAAGGACGCTTGGTTGATGACACAGAGGAGGACTGGTAAAATTTCAAAATATTCATATTAAGTTGGAGAAACCGAGCTTGAACATCTATTGTCTGCCACTAACAATGCTGTTCTAACTCCTCTCCTGAGGCAGTTTAATCACACTTAAAGGGGTATTCCCATCACAAGGATCACTGTTAAATCTGTTAATGATTTAACAGTGATCATTTTTCTAAATATATGTAATTAACTAATTCCCACCCATTAGGAGAAAATGGATCTATACTTACCTGATTGTTGTCTTCCGTCTCCCCTGGTTACGGCCACCGCTCTTCTCTGGAATTGCGGTGGCAGTGCTTGCGCAGAAAATTTCTTCTTTTCTCCTGGCCGCGCCGCGCGCAGTCCTGAACGCGCACGCTGAGCATGCGCCATGGTGACTTCTTCCTGGCCAGTATAGTATACTTGCCAGGAAGAAGTCACCATGGGGCATGCGCGGCGGTGTGCGCGTTTAGTCCAGCGCGCCCGGCTGGAAGAAGACTTCAATCAAAATGAAGCCCGCCCCCTGCCAGGAAGTGGACAGCGCGTCGGGAGCAGGTAAGTATTAAACGGCGTGATGGGAATACCCCTTTAATAGCTTCAGTCATGCAAATTGCAATCAACATCTTCCCTCCATGAGCTCCTTAACAGATTCAGCAAACAGAGTCACCAGTATTTAATGCCGGAGATTTCTTGTACAAGTCTTTCTAATAGAGAAAGTCAGTTGGATGACTAGCGAAACGTCTACAAGAGAAAACGCAACAACTACTGATATATCACTATTAATAATAACTTATAAGTTGTGGTGAAAACTGTGCCAACAAAAAAAATCACAAATGATAAAAAATTTGCACGTTTGGCGCAATTTTTGCAGTAAATCTATGCTTGCTCTAGCAGCCATAGTGCACCTCGGTATGCTTATGCTTGTGACGAACCAGACCAACAGATGCTAACGAGCCGGCGACCTGAACCATAAACCCAAGGAATGGCAACGTCGGCCCTGGTATAAAATCCTCATCAGGTTTAGGATCCGAACGCAACCGAATAACAAAAAGGTCAAAAGTGTGACGGTCCCTTAGATCTGAGTTGTCGTCGTGGAGTATTAATGTGCACACATATCGGACGGGGCTGAGGCCAGTAACAATGGGCTTCTGGTGTTGCTGAGTATAATGATAATTCGGGGAGAAATTATGACTTTTCTGCCCTTTTCACCTGCCGGACCCATAAAAAAATCTCATTTGGCGAAGCGGGCGGCTTTGTGCAGCGTCCAGCATCGATCTCCTGCCCCATGCATCTACCTACAGTTAAACTTCTGCGGACAAGTTGGTATTTTCTCCTGCAGGATTAATTATAAGTATTGACGAGTCCGGGGCGTTATTTGCATAGGAAGCGTTAATGAGAAGAAATTCAGCTTCAGAAAAGAGCCCGAAAGAAAGGCGAGAGAACAAACACCCGGCTCCAAAATCAATGGTGATTTGCACTGTAGAGATGGCGGTGGCGTCTGAAAGCGTTCCTGCTAATCAATGCAGGTGGGAAGCTGCCCAGGGACCGTCTTTAAGAATCTCACGGAGGGATCGGACACTTGGAGACCTCTGGATTTGAAGTCTGGAGGACACTCGGGGGATCTTTCCCAAGGACAAAGCTTTTGCCGCCTGAGGGTCTTTAAAATGAGTCCGACAATGAGATGGCGGATGATTATAGATGAGTCCAATGTCATCAGCCGCAAAGCCACGACTCTTATCATCTCACAGGGAATGCTCGCACTGATGGGTGACATTGCCGGTAGATAGGCGCCACCTGCTCTAAAGTGAGATGACTTCGGTGCAGAAGATAATGGTACAGGTTACGGGGCGGACAGCATGCAGCACACAACTTTTCTTACACAGGTATCTGTTCCGCCTTACCTCCACCACGTAATGATATGCCCCATTTACATGAGATTTTATTCATTTCCATTGCTATCACAGCCTATACCGTAACACCGTACAGAGATCGCCATCATTCACATCAGTCACAAACTTATTTCTCAGACGCATGCACACCAGAGCAATTTTATAGGAAGTCAATTAACCTACCCGTATGTACATCTAAATAATAGAAAGAAAAAAAAACACTGTATGCAAAAAATGCCTCCAAACCAAGACCAAATAATACCGCCATATATTGCCTGAATAAGACATAATAATACAGCTACTGATTAATACCTCCATACAATGGCTGAACAAACCAGGCCAAATATCACAACTATACAGGGACTGAAAATTACCACCATAGGGTGACTGAATAATACTGCTATATAGCTAGTAACTAATACTGCCAAACAGTGACTGAATAACGCCTCCAAACCAGGACCATATAATGCCACTGCACAGTGGCTGAATATTACTGCCATACAGGTACTGAATAATAGCTCCATAGAGTGGGTTAATAATTCCTTCATACAATAACTGAATATTACCACCTTACAGTGACTGAATAATACCTCCATACTGTGACAAAATAATAACACCACACCAAGACTAAATAATAGCACGCCTACAGTGAGTGAATAATATCACAATTCAGAGACGTTTCCTTCAAGATACAGCAGAGAGACTTTTGGAGCGCTGCCCTCACGATTTTGCCGTTCCAATACTTCCCGGTCCTACACCCCCCAGGGGTACAGTGTATCGTCTTTCCGAGGCGATCTTGGCCTACATAAAGGAATTTCTTTAATAGAGATGAAACTTTTTTCAGTTGCCCAATTCTTCTTCATCCGACAAGAAGGATGGATCATTAAGACCCTGCACTGAATGCCAGGAACTGAATATTATCATGACCCAAAAAAGAACCGGTGTCCACTTCTCATCTTAGTAGTAGTTTATCAAGTTATAGAGGACTGTTATTTTTAAGCAGGTTCTGTGTTCGGCCTAGAACCTAATCCGGATTAAAGAGCTGAGACGAACAAAGACTGCTTTTCACTTCCAGGACTGTCACTACCAGTTATTGGCAGGTGTGCACCTAGCCTTTCTACTGCCTGAGGCGAAAACTGAAACCTAACCCCTTCCCTTCAGCCCTACTGTTAAAGACATACTTGGAAAACATTACATACAGAGCTAGAAAACATACAGGGTAACACAGCCCCACATATGCACCTCTTATATCCAGTGATGTCTCCTCCTTCTAAAAACCCATTATTACCACCACTTCCTACTTTCGGTGTCAGCAGCACATAGCTCATGAAGGAAGTCATGTGTGCTGAGCTAGCTTGCTGGGTATATAAGATGTGTGATAGGCTGTCTGCACACATATCCCTCGCTGGGTATATAAGGGTGTGATAGGCTGTCTGCACACATATCCCTCGCTGGGTATATAAGGGGTGTGATAGGCTGTCTGCACACATATCCCTCGGTGGGTATATAAGGTGTGTGATAGGCTGTCTGCACACATATCCCTCGGTGGGTATATAAGGGGTGTGATAGGCTGTCTGCACACATATCCCTCGGTGGGTATATAAGGTGTGATAGGCTGTCTGCACACATATCCCTCGCTGGGTATATAAGATGTGTAATAGGCTGTCTGCACACATATCCCTCGGTCGGTATATAAGGTGTGATAGGCTGTCTGCACACATATCCCTCGGTGGGTATATAGGGAGTGTGATAGGATGTCTGCACACATATCCCTCGGTGGGTATATAAGGTGTGATAGGCTGTCTGCACACATATCCCTCGGTCGGTATATAAGGTGTGATAGGCTGTCTGCACACATATCCCTCGGTGGGTATATAAGGGGTGTGATAGGCTGTCTGCACACATATCCCTCGCTGGGTATATAGGGTGTGTGATAGGCGGTCTGCACACATATCCCTCGCTGGGTATATAGGGAGTGTGATAGGCTGTCTGCACACATATCCCTCGCTGGGTATATAAGATGTGTGATAGGATGTCTGCACACATATCCCTCGCTGGGTATATAAGGGTGTGATAGGCTGTCTGCACACATATCCCTCGGTGGGTATATAAGGGGTGTGATAGGCGGTCTGCACACATATCCCTCGCTGCAGTGGCGTACTGCCAATATAGGCAGACCACGCAGCTGCTATGGGGCCCCTGGCACGAGGGGGCCCAGAGCGCATTGAAGGCCCCGCCCCCTACATCTGTAGACTAGTAACTTATGGGGCATTGAAGGGGCCCGCCCACTTGTCTTCCGCACGGTCCCAGGCCCTGCTTGCTTCCCTATATTCAGTCAGATCAGGGCCCCCCCCCCCTCATTGTGTGCTCAAGTAGCATGTGCAGCTGATGTTCGGCGGCAGCAACCCTCCTCTGACCTGTCCATGATCCAGGCTAGCAGCAGGAGCAGCGCAGCAGGCTCAAGCAGACAGGTCTCTGCTACCATCTGCTACCCCGGGAATGAAGAACGCTCCGCTCCGGTCACTCAGTTGTGAACACAGGCAGGTTTCCCCCAGCATCTTCTCTGCAGGTACAGCCAGAATAAACAGTACTTGCCTGGCTGCCTGCCCCTGCAGTGTGTGCCAGTGCCACAGCCGAGCTGGCCACCCAAAGTAAGAGCAAAGTAGTCTTAAAAAAAGTTAATGTGGGAATTCTTGATGGGGGAAGGGCAGCAGCAAGCAGAATTCCTGTGGGGTTGGGTTGGGGGGCACTATAATCTCATAGAGTACTCAGGATGACAGTGTGCTCCCCTCCCTCCCATGAACTCTGCTTGCTGATAAAGGACAGTGTGCCCAGCAGCACATCCCCACTCAGTCACCTTGCAGTGGGGGAGGGGGGGGAGGGGTATGATTGGTGATCATACACACTAAGGGTCCATTCACATGTCCGTAGGTGTTTTGCGAATCCGCAAAACACCGCCGGCACCCCAATAGAAATGACTATTCCTGTTTGCTATTGCGGACAATAATAGGACATGTTCCATTTTTTTGCAGATGCAGACAACACACTAGGTGCAGTCGACATCTTTCCCATCCCCATTGAAAACTAACGGGTCCGCAAACGTTCCACATAATTGCAGAACAGATCCGGACCCATTCATACGGCCGTGTGAATGGACCCTAAGCAATAGCAGCAAGGAATTTAAATGGGTTATCCAATCCCTCTAATTCCCCCCAAAATGCCTGGGCACCTTAGCTTCCACCACTGCATCCCCACGTCACACGGATGAAAACATCCAGCAACGTGGGGGGCAGTCAATAGCAGGCCTTGATGGGAACGAGACTCCCTAGCGTCACCTGTGATGCTCATTTCCATTGCGGCCTGCTATTGCCTGCACCTACCCCCCTCGGGCATAAGTATTATCTGTATGCAGTGCCCGGGCATTTTGGGGGCCTAATGGGGGTTGGATAACACCTTTAACCCTTAGGATACCAGAGGATTTTTAGTTTTTGCATTTTAATTTTTCTTCCCTATCTTCCTTACCTTTTTTTTTTTTTTACCATTAACATATCCATATGAGGGCTTATTGTTTGCGGGACAAGTTTTGCTTTAATATGGCATACAATGTAGTAGTAAGCGGGTAAAGAATTTCAAATGAAAAACTGACCTGTGCACTTTGATACATATGTGGTATGTATATGTTGTACGTTGTAATCCTACTGACCAAGAGAATGGTTGTTTATATCTAAATAGTGTAAAAATAAATTAAAATTATGAAAAAAAAAATTTTTTATATCACCATATTCTGACCCCCATAACTTTTTATATATATACATTGTATTTCTTTATTGGCAAATAGGGGTGTGGAAGGGGAGGGGTCAAGCTAGGGAGTGGGATGGGACAGGGGTGGATAGTAGGCGGAGTTAGGGGGCCCAATTCAGATTCTTGCTATGGGGCACAATGATTTCTATGTACGCCCCTGCCTCGCTGGGTATATAAGATGTGTGATAGGCTGTCTGCACACATATCCCTCGCTGGGTATATAAGGGTGTGAAAGGCTGTCTGCACACATATCCCCCTGTGGGTATATAAGGGTGTGATAGGCTGTCTGCACACATATCCCTTGGTGGGTATATAAGGTGTGATAGGCTGTCTGCACACATATCCCTCGCTGGGTATATAAGGGGTGTGATAGGCTGTCTGCACACATATCCCTCGCTGGGTATATAAGGTGTGTGATAGGCTGTCTGCACACATATCCCTCGCTGGGTATATAAGGTGTGTGATAGGCTGTCTGCACACATATCCCTCGCTGGGTATATAAGGGGTGTGATAGGCTGTCTGCACACAAATCCCTGAGTGGGTATATAAGGTGTGATAGGCTGTCTGCACACATATCCCTCGGTGGGTATATAAGGTGTGATAGGCTGTCTGCACACATATCCCTCGGTGGGTATATAAGGGTGTGATAGGCTGTCTGCACACATATCCCTCGGTGGGTATATAAGGGTGTGATAGGCTGTCTGCACACATATCCCTCGGTGGGTATATAAGGGTGTGATAGGCTGTCTGCACACATATCCTCGGTGGGTATATAAGATGTGTGATAGGCTGTCTGCACACATATCCCTCGGTGGGTATATAAGGGGTGTGATAGGCTGTCTGCACACATATCCCTCGGTGGGTATATAAGGGTGTGATAGGCTGTCTGCACACATATCCCTCGGTGGGTATATAAGGGTGTGATAGGCTGTCTGCACACATATCCCTCGCTGGGTATATAAGGGTGTGATAGGCTGTCTGCACACATATCCCTCGCTGGGTATATAAGGGTGTGATAGGCTGTCTGCACACATATCCCTCGTTGCTATCATCTGTAAAAGAGGTGATTTATCAGAGTTGCAGGATAGGATGGTTATTGGCTTTCAGGTCAAGGGTGGAAGTGTTTTTAAACCTGCGCAGTGTGAACTGTTCATGCGCTTCTGAGGTAAAAGTGTATGCTGAGTGGACAAATAGCAGCATTGCAAATAAGAGACATGAAAAGATGTCATTGATGTGAGTGGTGAATGTCGACTATGAAGATGCGCGAGGGTGGACTGACACATTACAGTGTAGCAGCTCACTGCCAAAATGAACCAGGGGCACCAAACTCTAATTAAACTCTACTGCGTACTGAGCGCCAAAGCATACAGACGTCCCTGCACCTCTGCTAATGAAGTTGCATCAGCAGAAAAGGCTTCAATTTTCTCGGCAGTATCCGAATTGGACCTCCGCTGATTGGCAAAGGGTTGTCTTCTCCGATGAGTCACGTTTTATGGTTCATCAAATGGTGTCCAAGTACTACCCTGGCCCCCTAATTCCCCAGACTTGAACCCAATTGAGCATCTGTAGGACCACCTCGATGGCTGTGTTCACTCTATGGATCCTCCCCGTGCCCACTCCAGCAGCTTTGGGATGCGCTCCAGGACCAGGACTCTACTGAGTCCCCCCCAGCCCGCCTAGCCGCTGTCCGTGCCGCATTCAGCGGTTACTCTGGATATCAGCTGGTGGTGATAACGATGTGACTGATGTGTATTTAGACAACGTTCTGAAGTTCTCAGATGGATGTGCAGTTCTGAAATGGTCTCCATGCTGTTTAAGTTCTCACGTTTTTCTAGTCTGTCAGTTTAACCGTATCTATTCTTAAATCATTGGACGATATACCCTCTTAAGCCTGTATTACACAGCCTGATTCTGCAGGCGATGGTCGGTGAGAAATCGTTCCTTCCCGGCAATTGCCTTGTTTTGCTGTCTAATCAACCTGGAGTTAGACCCACGGCCCGCTTCTCTGGTGGCCAGGCTGGACAGAAGATGTCAGGGAGCTGGGTTCATGTCCACTATTTCTTCTCAGTTCCGACCATCCAGACTGCCCCATCAGGTCTTCTCAGCCTCTGCCTACTCCAACTGAGGCCTGGACTGAAATATCAATGGACTTCATTGCTGATCTGCTTCCAGCCATGGGCGTAGCTATAGGGGGTGCAGAGGTAGCAGTCGCTACCAGGCCCTAGAGCCTGAGGGGGCCCAAAAACCCTTGTGCCGCATAAGAAGACACACTGAGGGAATGGGGGCCCAAGCTGAACTCTTGCACCAGGGCCCATGAGCCATTAGCTACGCCCCTGCTTCCAGCCCAGAGATTCACTACTATCGGGCTGCTAGTAGATCATTTTTCCAAGATGGGTCATACTGTCCCATTACCTGAGGTACCCTCTGCTTCCCGCTTGGCTCAAAACCTTCTTCAGGAGAAATTTTTGTCTGCATTGCCCTTCTGTCTGCATTGTTGGAGATCATGGGGTGCAGTTTGTCAATAAGTTCTGGAGGACACTACCTTAAATATCCACCAAGATCACTGGTCCAAACTGCTACTTTGGACAGATTTTAGCCACAAAAACCACGTCTCCGGCAAGTCACCATTCAAGCTAAACAACCCAGTTACATATTGTCTTACAAAGGGTTGTCTGAGTACAAAAGAAAAATCACTCACATCATAAACATAATAAAATAAGTAATACTTACCTTACCAATGCCCCCCCCCCCCCCCATTTAAACACTTCCCAAAAATCCTGGAAAAAAATGTAACTTTATTTAATGGAAGGGATATGGTCCTAAGGAAAGGAGCTCCTTCTCATCGGGAACTTCCGCTAGAAGTATCCCCTCAATCCTATGGAAACCTCATCAGGGAGTGGCAACGATGGGGTGGTACTGTTCGTCACCTTGCCTGTTTTCACTGCTGTGTTCTGCCAGGTGCGGCATCTACTGCCTCTTGGAAGGAAAACCCCACAATCGTCACTGAAATAACATGAAACTGACAAAAGTAATAATAAATAAAACAAAATACTAAAAATCAGTGAATGAAAATCAGACATCGCTACAGAATAATTTATAAAAGAAAACTGATGAAACTGGCCGGGACACAAATGATGGCACCCATAGAAAAGATGGAAAATAATTTGACCATAGGGACATGTTAACTAAGGTGTGTCCTGGTTTTAGCAGCACTGGGGTCTTCAAACTTGTAATCGGTCAGTCTGCCTACTTAAAGGGAGTCTGTCACCACAAGTTGCCCTATAGACCGCTTACATAGAACTGTAGCATAACTATAGATCAGTCAAACGGTACCTTTGTCTTTTCTTGTTTGGATGTACACCAGGGGCAAAAACTGAGTCGTATTCATATGTAAATGAGGGCTCGCAGGTGCCCAGGGGCGACGTTTGGGCTGTAAGTGCCCAGGGGCGGCGTTCGGGCTGTTAGTGCCCAGGGGCAGCATTCGGGCTGTTAGTGCCCAGGGGCAGCGTTCAGGCTGTAAGTGCCCAGGGGCAGCGTTCGGGCTGTTAGTGCCCAGGGGCAGCATTCGGGCTGTTAGTGCCCAGGGGCAGCGTTCAGGCTGTAAGTGCCCAGGGGCGGCGTTCGGGCTGTTAGTGCCCAGGGGCAGCGTTCAGTCTGTAAGTACTCAGGGACGTCGTTCAGGCTATTAGTGCCCAGGCCGCTCTTCCTTCTTCTCACATAACCCCTCCCCAGCCTGTTGCTTTGCACGCCCTGCAAGCCTCTTACATCATCCAGTGTACTAGCCGAGATCCCGCCAGCGCATGCGCACTGTGATGACCATTGTGGGCAGCAGAATCGTTCCATAGAAATGAATGGAGGGTGGTTGCGCATGCGCAGTGTGCCCTCTGTTCATTTCTCCTCTCCGTTCTCATTGTAGGTGCGGGTCTCAGAGGTGGGACAGCGCCTCCTGTTGCCTCTGATACAGTGCCTCTTGCTGTGTCCGATACAGCACCTCCTGCTACCTCCAATACAGTGCCTCCTGCTACCTCCAATACAGTGCCTCCTGCTACCTCCAATACAGCGCCTCCTGCTGCATCCGATACAGCACCTCCTGCTACCTCCAATACAGCGCCTCCTGCTACCTCCGATACAGCACCTCCTGCTACCTCCAATACAGCGCCTCCTGCTACCTCCGATACAGCGCCTCCTGCTGCCTCCGATACAGCACCTCCTGCTGCCTCCGATACAGCGCCTCCTGCTGTGTCCGATACAGCGCCTCCTGCTACCTCCAATACAGCGCCTCCTGCTACCTCCGATACAGCGCCTCCCGCTGCCTCCGATACAGCGCCTCCCGCTGCCTCCGATACAGCGCCTCCTGCTACCTCCGATACAGCGCCTCCTGCCGCCTCCCATACAGCGCCTCCTGCTGCCTCCGATACAGCGCCTTCTGCTGCCTCCAAAACAGCCCCTCCTGCTACCTCCAATACAGCACCTCCTGCTACCTCCAATACAGCGCCTCCTGCTACCTCCGATACAGCGCCTCCTGCTACCTCCAATACAGCGCCTCCTGCTGCCTCCAAAACAGTGCCTCCTGCTACCTCCAATACAGCACCTCCTGCTGCCTCCGATACAGTGCCTCCTGCTGCCTCCAAAACAGTGCCTCCTGCTACCTCCAATACAGCACCTCCTGCTACCTCCAATACAGCGCCTCCTGCTGCCTCCAATACAGCGCCTCCTGCTGCCTTCAATACAGCACCTCCTGCTGCCTCCAAAAGAGCCCCTCCTGCTACCTCCAATACAGCGCCTCCTGCTGCCTCCAAAACAGTGCCTTCTGCTACCTCCGATACAGCGCCTCCTGCTGCCTCCGATACAGCGTGTTCTGCTGCCTCCAATACAGCGCCCCCGCTGCCTCCAATACAGCGCCTCCCGCTGCCTCCAAAACAGCGCCTCCCGCTGCCTCCGATACAGCGCCTCCTGCTACCTCCGATACAGCAACTCTTGCTGCCTCCAAAATAGCACCTCCTGCTGCCTCCAATACAGCGCCTCCTGCTGCCTCCGATACAGCATCTTCTGCTGCCTCCCATACAGCGCCTCTTGCTACCTCCAATACAGCACCTCCCGCTGCCTCCGATACAGCGCCTCCTGCTACCTCCCATACAGCGCCTCCTGCCGCCTCCAATACAGCGCCTCCTGCTACATCCGATACAGCGTCTTCTGCTACCTCCAATACAGCGCCTCCTGCCACCTCCCATACAGCGCCTCCTGCTGCCTCCAATACAGCGCCTCCTGCTACCTCCGATACAGCGCCTCCTGCCGCCTCCCATACAGCGCCTCCTGCCGCCTCCGATACAGCGCCTCCTGCTGCCTCCGATACAGCGCCTCCTGCCGCCTCCCATACAGCGCCTCCTGCCGCCTCCGATACAGCGCCTCTTGCTGCCTCCAAAATACAGCGTCTTTTTCTTCCTCCCATACAGCGCCTCCTGCTACCTCCAATACAGCACCTCCTGCTACCTCCAATACAGCGCCTTCTGCTGCCTCCCATACAGCACCTCCTGCTGCCTCCAATACAGCGCCTCCTGCTGCCTCCAATACAGCACCTCCTGCTACCTCCAATACAGAGCCTCCTGCTGCCTCTAATACAGCACCTCCTGCTGCCTCCGATACAGCGCCTCCTGCTGCCTCCAATACAGCACCTCCTGCTACCTCCAATACAGAGCCTCCTGCTGCCTCCGATACAGCGCCTCCTGCTATCTCCAATACAGCGCCTCCTGCTGCCTCCGATACAGCGTCTTCTGCTGCCTACAATACAGCGCCTCCCGCTGCCTCCAATACAGCTTTTGGGGCACATTTACTATAGCGTCTGAGCCTATAATACCTATAGCACCTTTTGAAGACATTTGTGACTTGTTCTCCTATATTGATTTTTTACACTAATTCAGACGTTTTCTAACTTTTGCACCTATTTTCTGATCTATTTATTTAGGTGCGCTTTATTTAGCACTTAATTTAGTCACAAAAACAGTCTAATTTGTACTCCACCCCAGGTCTGGTGTACTCTTCTCTTCCACGTTTGTTGTGAGTTGTGCCACATTTTGACTCAAAAATATGGAGACATGCGCCTAATTTCAGCTCACTTGCGCTACATTTTCATGTGCATACTAAATAGACCAGTCTTAGTGAATATAAACCTGTTATACTGATAAAGGACCATTAGAGGTGGTATCAATACGCTAATATCAATACAGGACTCCCCTGCATAACAAAAAAGGGACGGATCTGTTATGCAAGCCATAGACTTCTATTATGACGGAATAAATAACGGAATGCCTCTAAAGGCATTCCGTCATAGAATTGCGTTATGGTCCGTGGTAACGGAATCCATAACGCAATTTACCTTTTACCAGTAAACGAAGCGTGAATGAATTTCAAATTATGAAATTCGCTCATCTCTAATTATGAGGTTCTGCAGCAGCTTAGGTGTGTATTATGAGGCTCTGCAGCAGCTGAGTTGTGTATTAGGAGATTCTGCAGCAGCTAAGGTGTGTATTATGGGCTCTGGGGCAGCTGAGGTGTGTATTAGGAGGTTCTGCAGCAGCTGAGGTGTGTATTATGAGGTTCTTCAGCATCTGTGATGTGTATTAGGAAGTTCTGCGGCCGCTGAGGGGTGTATTATGATGTTTTGCAGCAGCTGAGGTGTGTATTAGGAGGTGCTGTGGCAGCTGAGGTGCGTATAACGAGGTTCTGCATCAGCTGAGGTGTGTATTAGGAGGTTCTGCAGTAGCTGAGGCGTGTACTCTGAAGTTATGTAGCAGCTGAGGTGTGTATTATCAGGTTCTGCATCAGCTGAGGCGCGTATTATGAGGTTCTGCATCAGCTGAGGTGTGTACTATGAGGTTCTGCAGCAGCCGGGATGTGTTACGATGCCCTGAGTATTACTGGAGTGCACTAATGATGGATTGCGATATTATTTGGGAAGAGCACTGACGAGGCGCCTATTACTGGGATACACTCATGATATGGGATTATGATATTGGGGTAAAATATTGATGACGATCATATTTTGGGGTACAGGCCATGGAGGACCTGTGACCGACACTATGTTGGTTTCGGGCATAGCCGCTTCACCAGCTTACTTGCCTACGGCGTCTAGTGATGACGTACTTCCGGTGTATCCCGGAAGTGGCGGTGTGAGAATGATGGCGGAGCTCCGGGAGTTGCAGAGTCGGGTGCAGGAGCTGGAGCAGCGCCTGTACGGGGAGAGCGGGACTCAGACAAGGAAGGTACGTGCTAACCACGGCATGCTGAGACTTGTAGTCCCCCCGGATAGCCTGGAAATAGCTGTACTGAAGTGAGCCCCACCCATCCATCGCTGTATGACATCCTCTCCTGCACCCACCCATCACTATGACATCATCTCCTGCACCCACCCGTCACTGTATGACATCATCTCCTGCACCCACCCGTCACTGTATGACATCATCTCCTGCACCCACCCGTCACTGTATGACATCATCTCCTGCACCCACCCGTCACTGTATGACATCATCTCCTGTACCCACCCGTCACTGTATGACATCATCTCCTGTACCCACCCGTCACTGTATGACATCATCTCCTGTACCCACCCGTCACTATGACATCATCTCCTGCACTCACCCGTCACTGTATGACATCATCTCCTGCACCCACCCGTCGCTGTATGACATCATCTCCTGCACCCACCCGTCACTATGACATCATCTCCTGCACTCACCCGTCACTGTATGACATCATCTCCTGCACTCACCCGTCACTGTATGACATCATCTCCTGCACTCACCCGTCACTGTATGACATCATCTCCTGCACTCACCCGTCACTGTATGACATCATCTCCTGCACCCACCCGTCACTGATGACATCATCTCCTGCCCACCCGTCACTGTATGACATCATCTCCTGCACCCACCCGTCACTGTATGACATCATCTCCTGCACCCACCCGTCACTGTATGACATCATCTCCTGCACCCACCCGTCACTGTATGACATCATCTCCTGCACCCACCCGTCACTGTATGACATCATCTCCTGCACTCACCCGTCACTGTATGACATCATCTCCTGTACCCACCCGTCACTATGACATCATCTCCTGCACCCACCCGTCACTATGACATCATCTCCTGCACTCACCCGTCACTGTATGACATCATCTCCTGCACCCACCCGTCACTGTATGACATCATCTCCTGCACTCACCCGTCACTGTATGACATCATCTCCTGCACCCACCCGTCGCTGTATGACATCATCTCCTGCACCCACCCGTCACTGTATGACATAATCACCCACCTTTCATTGTTTGACATCCCCACCCTCCTCTTATGTCGCCCACGCCCCCCCCCCACTCCCTTTTTTGCCCTCCGCTCCCCCAGTTCCGCTCAGACCAGTGTTTATGTTGCAGGTCACAGACGGGTTGATAAAAGTGCAGGTCGCTCTGGGGAACATCGCCGGCAAGAGGGAGCGAGTGAAGACCCTGTACAAGAAAAGTAAGAGGCGCCGGGGGGGCAGATATTTACCTGTAGCACCGGCGGGGGAACTCCTCGGATGGACCTGGTGAGAGGATTTGCTGGGTTCTGCCCGCTCCCTCCGCGAGGCTCTACCGCCCCCCGCAGGATGATTCCTGTACACTGGCAGCGCCACTTCATCCCCCTGAGGGATTTCTCTAATGCCATGTATGTAGATCTGACATCAGAACTGTTCTGCGTCAGTCTTATCTACCTTGTCTCAATTCTCTCACCTTCTCTGCTTGCTTTCAGTGAATAACAACATTCTTGTTCACATCCAGAAGGCAACAAATAACAGTGCTGACCCGAGACTTTACAGAGCTGAGGGTTTGGTACAACTGTGTCTGATATCTGAGCCTCCCCTGCCCTTTGTCTTTCAGTCGATGACCTGATGAAGTATCTGGACCCGCAGTACATCGACAGAATCGCTGTCCCCGACGCCATGAAGCTGGAGTTCATTCTGGCAGGTGATTGCTGACGCTCTCCCTGATTGTTTCCTGAGGTCTTCACGATGACCGGGTGGCTCAGGTTGGGGGAGGAGGGGGATCCCTGTCAGGACTGTGAGTTTTGCCCCAGTGTAAATGCCTCTCTCTCTCTCCCGCAGAGGAGCAGTACATCCTGTCCCAGGCCGCACTGCTGGAGCAGCTCCATTCCCTGCAGCCCCTCCTGGACAGCGAGCACATCAAAGGTGAACATCAGCTCTGAAGGACTCAACGCGACCCATATAAATTTTTCCGGTTCACGTAAATGAAGTTTCATCCAGTTCTGCAACTTTCTGAAATCAGTTTCTCGCCCATTTTCAACATATGTGCCTGCTGTCAGTGACTGGACAAGTTGACATGCAGAGACTGGAAACCAGTACCAGCTTAATACTTCTCACAGCTGAGGGTTTGCTACAGTTGCACCCTTGTCTTGACAATCCTCCGTGAGGTAAAGGCAGCAGAAAGCTCTCTCCTGTCCAGAGAGTTTGTTACAATGTATCAGTGCAGGTAAAATGAATCCTCCTAGAGTAGCAAACCCTCAGCTGTGAAAAGTACAATGTTCAGGATGTAAACAGGAAAGCTCCCAATTACTGACAGCGAGCCCAGACCTTTCCAAAACGACGAAGAATTGGGAAAGAATGACAATGAAAAGCTTCAGAACTGTTCATTAACCCCGTAGCGAAAATCCAGTACATGTATGTGATCAGCCGTAGGGCGGTGTATGGAGCGGGCTCACGCGCTGCTGCCAGCTCTATAACACATTCGGCACCCCGCCTCAGTTACGCTGGTCTGGGTCGTTTAACCCCTCAGATGCCGCTGTCAGTAGCGACTGTGGTATCTACAGGGTTAGGCAGACAGCTTGGGGCCTTGTGCTGGTTCCCAAAGATGCCATGGCTGACTGGCCGAGGCCCAGCTTCACAGGCAGCCTGTCAGAATCCCATAGACCACGCATCCTCGAACTGCGGTCGCAAAACTACAACTCCCAGCATGCCTGAACAGCCTATAGTTATCAGCCTACAGCAGGGCATGGTGGGAGTTGTAGTTTTACAACAGCTGGAGGGCCGCAGTTTGAGGATGCCTGCCATAGGCTGCAATAGTATTCTATTGCAGCCTATGGGACAAGCGAACAGAAGATCACAGGTCCCCTGAGGAGACTAAAAGTTAATGGGTACAAATAAAACATTCTAATCACTCCCTTTCCCAATTTTACATGTAAAAAAATAAACCTAAAATTATTTTTTTTAATAAAAGCGATCAAGAAGTCAAATGTACCCCAAAAATGGTACCAATAAAAACTACAGTTTGCTCCCCAAAAACAAGCCCTCGTACAGCTCCATAGACAGAAAGATGAAAAAGTTGGGGATGTCAGAAAATGGCGATGCAAGGATATTTTTAAAATTTTTTTTTAAAGGTTTCTATTTATTTTATTTTTTAAAGCAGTAAAACGAAGATGTAATTAAATGGTGCCATAAAAATAAAATACAACTTACAACTACAAAAAAAATAAAAAGCCCTCATACGGCTGAATTTAAAAAAAGTTCTGGCTCTTGGAAGAGGAGGAGATAAAATGAAAGAATGCAAAAACGATCTGACACTGATGATTGTCAGCAACTATAAATGAGTGGAAAACCCCTTTAAGCTTCATTTACATGAACCCAGAGCCCCTGCTGTCAGGTTTGGCTGTTATTGGTGAATGGTGGGTTTTCTGACGCGTTTCTCTATCTTGACAGCGGTGCCGGCGCAGGCCTCCAAGCTACAGACGCTGTCCCAGATCCACATAAAACAGCAGGTAGGTGTAAACCGCACACGTGTACACTTGTTCAGCTGAGCATGCATGTGTTCTGAGTGGGGAGAGGGGAATAAGCTTCTGCCACCTCTGTACCCCCCCCCCCCCCCTTATCTGTCAGTAGGTTATGTCTACGGGGAGCGAAAGGGAATTCAACATGCCCAATCCTTCCTTCCCAGGGAGGGGGGCATATGTCAGCAGTTTTGTCCCTATGACACCGGCTGACCTGTTCCATGTGCGCTCAGCAGCTGAAGACGTCTGTGTTGGTCCCATGTTCATATGTGCCCGCACTGCTGAGAAAAATGATGTTTTATTATATGCAAATGAGCCTCTAGGAGCAACGGGGGCGTTACCATTACACCTAGAGGCTCTGCTCTCTCTACAACTGCTGTGTTCTCCGGACGTTGACAGGGCCAGGCAGTGAAAACATCATCATTGTGCCTGGCCCTGTCACTCAAAGTAGACAGAGAGCGGCAGTTGCAGAGAAACCAGAGACTCTAGGTGTAATGGTAACGCCCCCGTTGCCCCTAGAGGCTTATTTGCATATATAAAACATCATTTTTCTCAGCAGTGCGGGCACATAGGAACATGGGACCAACACAGACGCCTTCAGCTGTCGAGCATATGTAACAGGTCAGCCAGTGTCATAGGGACAAAACTGCTGACAGATGCCCTTTAATGCACTGTATGTGACCAACTTTATACTCCAATCACATCCCAAGCTGCATTCCCACGCCTCCTGTCGTTGGCAGTGCAAGGGTTGCTCCCTGGCGGTGGCTGCAGTTTATCATTGATCTGTGCGGTGCTGACTGCAGCCGTTCAGAGATAATCCGGTTTACAGGAGAATTTAATAGCTTTTTTTTCTGCTGACATAAAAAATGAAGCATTAGAGACAGGAAGGGTGTGAGTAATGGGGGGCGTGTCCCGGCCTGTGGTTTATAATGTGTCGCCGGGTGCTCAGGAGTAAACGAACATGAGATTAGCACCTAATGACACAGCACCAATATATGCCATAGTGCTGACACCAAGTATAACCACTCCCATCATCCTTGTCCTCTTGAGCTATTATCTAATTGCTCTGTCTAATCACCGTATACCACACATCTCCCCCGTGTATGCGACGTCTGCAGAAGGTAAAATGTGTCAGCGCCATGTGACTGGCGGCAGAAGCGCAGCTCACAGTACGTCAGTACAAGGACTGCAGACGGACTGTCCTGTGTGTGGTCAGAGGAGGGGGGGGGGGCGTCCCTATATACAGAAGGTTGTCACCAGCCGTGTGATCCTCACCGTGCGTGTCTCCTCCACAGGACCAGAGCGAGGAGATAACGGCCGAGACCAAGAAACTCCTCGAGGACTACAACAACATGGTATCCTTCATATACAGACACTGCACTACCGCCCAACATTCCTCGTGTGTGGCAATACTGCATTACCTGCAGTCCTATGTAACACCACAGATAACACAGTGATAACTCTCTGAGTACAGATAATGTAGTAGATGACACCTGCAGTCCTATGTAACACCACAGATAACACAGTGATGACTCTCTGAGTACAGATAATGTAGTAGATGACACCTGCAGTCCTATGTAACACCACAGATAACACAGTGATAACTCTCTGAGTACAGATAATATAGTAGATGTCACCTGCAGTCCTATGTAACACCACAGATAACACAGTGATAACTCTCTGAGTACAGATAATGTAGTAGATGTCACCTGCAGTCCTATGTAACACCACAGATAACACAGTGATAACTCTCTGAGTACAGATAATGTAGTAGATGTCACCTGCAGTCCTATGTAACACCACAGATAACACAGTGATAACTCTCTGAGTACAGATAATGTAGTAGATGTCACCTGCAGTCCTATGTAACACCACAGATAACACAGTGATAGCTCTCTGAGTACAGATAATGTAGTAGATGTCACCTGCAGTCCTATGTAACACCACAGATAACACAGTGATAACTCTCTGAGTACAGATAGTGTAGTAGATGTCACCTGCAGTCCTATGTAACACCACAGATAACACAGTGATAACTCTGAGTACAGATAATGTAGTAGACGTCACCTGCAGTCCTATGTAACATCACAGATAACACAGTGATAACTCTCTGAGTACAGATAATGTAGTAGATGTCACCTGCAGTCCTATGTAACACCACAGATAACACAGTGATAACTCTCTGAGTACAGATAATGTAGTAGATGTCACCTGCAGTCCTATGTAACACCACAGATAACACAGTGATAACTCTCTGAGTACAGATAATGTAGTAGATGTCACCTGCAGTCCTATGTAACACCACAGATAACACAGTGATAACTCTCTGAGTACAGATAATGTAGTAGATGTCACCTGCAGTCCTATGTAACACCACAGATAACACAGTGATAACTCTCTGAGTACAGATAATGTAGTAGATGTCACCTGCAGTCCTATGTAACACCACAGATAACACAGTGATAACTCTCTGAGTACAGATAATGTAGTAGATGTCACCTGCAGTCCTATGTAACACCACAGATAACACAGTGATACCTCTCTGAGTACAGATAATGTAGTAGATGTCACCTGCAGTCCTATGTAACACCACAGATAACACAGTGATAACTCTCTGAGTACAGATAATGTAGTAGATGTCACCTGCAGTCCTATGTAACACCACAGATAACACAGTGATAGCTCTCTGAGTACAGATAATGTAGTAGATGTCACCTGCAGTCCTATGTAACACCACAGATAACACAGTGATAACTCTCTGAGTACAGATAATGTAGTAGATGTCACCTGCAGTCCTATGTAACACCACAGATAACACAGTGATAACTCTCTGAGTACAGATAATGTAGTAGATGTCACCTGCAGTCCTATGTAACACCACAGATAACACAGTGATACTCTCTGAGTACAGATAATGTAGTAGATGTCACCTGCAGTCCTATGTAACACCACAGATAACACAGTGATACCTCTCTGAGTACAGATAATGTAGTAGATGTCACCTGCAGTCCTATGTAACATCACAGATAACACAGTGATAACTCTCTGAGTACAGATAATGTAGTAGATGTCACCTGCAGTCCTATGTAACACCACAGATAACACAGTGATAACTCTCTGAGTACAGATAATGTAGTAGATGTCACCTGCAGTCCTATGTAACACCACAGATAACACAGTGATAACTCTCTGAGTACAGATAATGTAGTAGATGTCACCTGCAGTCCTATGTAACACCACAGATAACACAGTGATAACTCTCTGAGTACAGATAATGTAGTAGATGTCACCTGCAGTCCCATGTAACACCCCAGATAACACAGTGATAACTCTCTGAGTACAGATAATGTAGTAGATGTCACCTGCAGTCCTATGTAACACCACAGATAACACAGTGATAACTCTCTGAGTACAGATAATGTAGTAGATGTCACCTGCAGTCCTATGTAACACCACAGATAACACAGTGATAACTCTCTGAGTACAGATAATGTAGTAGATGTCACCTGCAGTCCTATGTAACACCACAGATAACACAGTGATAACTCTCTGAGTACAGATAATGTAGTAGATGTCACCTGCAGTCCTATGTAACACCACAGATAACACAGTGATAACTCTCTGAGTACAGATAATGTAGTAGATGTCACCTGCAGTCCTATGTAACACCACAGATAACACAGTGATAACTCTCTGAGTACAGATAATGTAGTAGATGTCACCTGCAGTCCTATGTAACACCACAGATAACACAGTGATAACTCTCTGAGTACAGATAATGTAGTAGATGTCACCTGCAGTCCTATGTAACACCACAGATAACACAGTGATAACTCTCTGAGTACAGATAATGTAGTAGATGTCACCTGCAGTCCTATGTAACAGCACAGATAACACAGTGATAACTCTCTGAGTACAGATAATGTAGTAGATGTCACCTGCAGTCCTATGTAACACCACAGATAACACAGTGATAACTCTCTGAGTACAGATAATGTAGTAGATGTCACCTGCAGTCCTATGTAACACCACAGATAACACAGTGATAACTCTCTGAGTACAGATAATGTAGTAGATGTCACCTGCAGTCCTATGTAACACCACAGATAACACAGTGATAACTCTCTGAGTACAGATAATGTAGTAGATGTCACCTGCAGTCCTATGTAACACCACAGATAACACAGTGATAACTCCCTGAGTACAGATAATGTAGTAGATGTCACCTGCAGTCCTATGTAACACCACAGATAACACAGTGATAACTCTCTGAGTACAGATAATGTACATGTCACCTGCAGTCCTATGTAACACCACAGATAACACAGTGATAACTCCCTGAGTACAGATAATGTAGTAGATGTCACCTGCAGACCTATGTAACACCACAGATAACACAGTGATACCTCTCTGAGTACAGATAATGTAGTAGAGGTATCCTGCAGTCCTATGTAACACCACAGATAACACAGTGATATCTACTACATTATCTGTACTCAGAGAGCTATCACTGTGTTATCTGTGGTGTTACATAGAACACTGTAGATGACTCTACTACATTATCTGTACTCAGGATGTCACCTGTAGTTATCTGTGACGCCATAGGACTACATGTGACATCTACTGATTATCTGATACTCAGAGAGTGTCACATGCAGTCCTATGTAACACCACAGATAACAGTGATAACTCTCTGAGTACAGATAATGTAGTAGATGTCACCTGCAGTCCTATGTAACACCACAGATAACACAGTGATACCTCTCTGAGTACAGATAATGTAGTAGATGTCACCTGCAGTCCTATGTAACACCACAGATAACACAGTGATAACTCTCTGAGTACAGATAATGTAGTAGATGTCACCTGCAGTCCTATGTAACACCACAGATAACACAGTGATAGCTCTCTGAGTACAGATAATGGAGTAGATGTCACCTGCAGTCCTATGTAACACCACAGATAACACAGTGATAACTCTCTGAGTACAGATAATGTAGTAGATGTCACCTGCAGTCCCATGTAACACCACAGATAACACAGTGATAACTCTCTGAGTACAGATAATGTAGTAGATGTCACCTGCAGTCCTATGTAACACCACAGATAACACAGTGATAACTCTCTGAGTACAGATAATGTAGTAGATGTCACCTGCAGTCCTATGTAACACCACAGATAACACAGTGATAACTCTCTGAGTACAGATAATGTAGTAGATGTCACCTGCAGTCCTATGTAACACCACAGATAACACAGTGATAACTCTCTGAGCACAGATAATGTAGTAGACTGTCACCTGCAGTCCTATGTAACACCACAGATAACACAGTGATAACTCTCTGAGTACAGATAATGTAGTAGATGTCACCTGCAGTCCTATGTAACACCACAGATAACACAGTGATAACTCTCTGAGTACAGATAATGTAGTAGATGTCACCTGCAGTCCTATGTAACACACAGATAACACAGTGATATCTCTCTGAGTACAGAATATGTAGTAGATGTCACCTGCAGTCCTATGTAACACCACAGATAACACAGTGATAACTCTCTGAGGACAGATAATGTAGTAGACGTCACCTGCAGTCCTATGTAACACCACAGATAACACAGTGATAACTCTGAGTACAGATAATGTAGTAGACTGTCACCTGCAGTCCTATGTAACACCACAGATAACACAGTGATAACTCTCTGAGTACAGATAATGTAGTAGATGTCTCCTGCAGTCCCATGTAACACCACAGATAACACAGTGATAACTCTGAGTACAGATAATGTAGTAGATGTTTCCTGCAGTCCCATGTAACACCCCTGATATTTGACTTGACCCGCTCTGTCAGACCCTCCTCCTTTCTAAGCAGTTTGTGATGTGGGACAAGGTTCTTTCTCAGATGGAAGCCGCCAAACAGGTGAAGCCGCGGCCGGAGTGACCCCGGAGACCGGAGCCGCCATCATGCGCTCTGCATGCACCCTCCTCCACACTGCAGCAGCGGCTCTTCTTATCCTGTTTTGCTGATGGCCGGGCGCCGCTGATCTCTGCCGAGACGCCTCTCAGGATTGGCAGATCCACTTCCCGTCTCCGTACACACGAGGACTGTGCTTTGTGCTGCCGGGCGAGCGATGTGCACCGTGACAATATAGCATCATTATAAGGAGCACCTTCAGGAGGAGAACGTCAGCAAGGAGCGTCTTATTTATACCTGTAATCTGTCTGTGCCCGGCGTAGTATGGGGCTGTGGAGTCTGACAACAGCGCAGGTTGCGTCTCTATACTAACCCGTGTCACTCTGTGCACCTTCTGCACTGGGCTTGTGTTATACTCTAGTTACATCCAGAGCAGCATTCTTAATTCTGCAGTAACATTAGGCCCTGCACTCGTCACCTCCAGCTCTCTAAGCGCAGAATGTGCGGACAGATATTGCCATGTACTCTGGTGTGTTGCGGGAGTTACAGGGGCCCCTGGGTCAGTCCCAGTGGCTGTGGCCCGACCTCCCACAATGCACTACAGGCAGCGGCGGTCTTCAGCACGACACGTGGTCCTGCAGATGGAGATCTAACCGGGAAGACAGCAGGTGTGTGAATGCAGCTCTGGATGTAACTGGAGTAATACACGGGAGGGGTTTACAGAGTGACGTCACTGTAGGTACAGATTGAACCCCCCTCCCCCGTCTCGCTGCAGGTTCGGCTGTGTTCAGTGTCCGGATCTCACTGCCCTAATAACCTAGAGCTTTCCCTCCCCCGCAGTATAGACCCCTTAACTGTTTATATATGTGGCGACCCCGCTGATGTCCCGTCACCTGTGGAGGATCCGTGATGTCATTGTTTTACTGGTTTCTCGTTTCTAAAAATCCCAATAAAATGTATAACCCGGACGAGTGCGGCTCCCGATCCCCGTCTGGTCACAGAGGGCAGGATTACTTACCAAATGATTCCCTGTGTCCGTAAAGGCCATTAACCCCTTCATCATTTGCTGGATTGTCCCATGGGCAGAAGTCGCCCCCCCCCAGGGGTGTCGGCAGATGCAGCACCTGCTGATTACAGCTCCGTTCACACTCAGCAGGTTTCCGGGACTGTCCCATACATGTAGGTGAAGAGACCGTAATGAGGGTTACGTGAAAAATCCATGTATCACCAGGAGGGCGACATCCGTGTCCGAGGAGCGGAGGGATCGCTATAACTAAAGCGCTGAACACCAGATTATATTCAGGAGCGGTGGTAAGAGGATGGTGTATGGCAGGGGAGGGGTTAATACGAGGGTGTCGGGTGATGTACAGCAGTCGAGGGGTTAATATGAGGGTGCTGGGGGATGTACAGCAGGGGAGGGGTTAATATGAGGATGCTGGGTGATGTACAGCAAGGGAGGGGTTATCAAGAATTTACTGAATGATGTACAGCAGAGGAGGGGTAATAAGAGGATGCTGAGTGATGTACAGCAGGAGAGGAGTTAATAGTGTGCTGGGTAATGTACAGCAGAGAAAGGGTTAATAAGTGGTTGCTGAATGATGTACATCAGCGAAGGGGTTAACAATAAGATGCTCAATTATTTACTGCAGGGGAGGGGTTAATATAAGGATGCTGGATGATGTACAGCAAGGGAGGGTTAATATGAGGATGCTGGATGATGTACAGCAGGGGAGGGGTTAATATGGGGATGCTGTGTGATGTACAGCAATGGAGGGGTTAATATGAGGATGCTGGATGATGTACAGCAGGGGAGGGGTTAATATGGGGATGCTGTGTGATGTACAGCAATGGAGGGGTTAATATGAGGATTTCGGGTGATGTACAGCAGGGGAGGGGTTAATATAAGGATGCTGAATGATGTGCAGCAGTTAAGGGGTTAATATGAGGATGCTGGATGATGTACAGCAAGAAAGGGGTTAATATGACGATGTTGAGTGATGTACAGCAATGGAGGGGTTATTATGAGGGTGCTGGGTGATGTACAGCAGGGGAGGGGTTAATATGAGGATGCCAGGTGATGTGCAGCAGTGAAGGGGTTAATATGAGGATGTTGAGTGATGTACAGCAGGGGAGGGGTTAATATGAGGATGCTGGGTGATGTACAGTAAGGGAGGGGTTAATAGGAGGTTGCTGGATAATGTGCTGCAGGGAAGGGGTTAACAAGAATTTACTGAATGATGTACAGCAGAGGAGGGGTTAATAAGAGGATGCTGAGTGATGTACAGCAGGAGAGGAGTTAATAGTGTGCTGGGTGATGTATAGCAGAGAAGGGGTTAATAAGTGGTTGCTGAATTATGTACATCAGTGAAGGGGTTAACAAGAAGATGCTCAATGAAGTACAGCAGGGGAGGGGTTAATATGGGAATGCTGGGTTATGTACTCCAGTGGAGTGGTTAATATGAGGTTGCTGGATGATGTACACCAGTGGAGGGGTTAATATGAGGTTGCTGGATGATGTACAGCAAGGAAGGGGTTAATATGAGGATGTTGAGTGATGTACAGCAATGGAGGGGTTAATACCGGGCGTAGTAGTGCAGGATTCTGCACTTCTATTACTGGGAGCTGTATTAACGCTCGTGTTCGGCAGGGGGCAGCAGGCTGCAGAGCTTTCAGTTCCCTGATGCGTGCGTGCCACACTGGAACGCATATCCGGAGGTGTAGAGCCGATCTACCAGTAGAAATGGCAGCAGGTTGTTTGGCCACGCCCACCGGAAGTGGTCAGGGCAGTATGGCGGCGCCTCAGTGAGGAGCGGACATGTGCTGGACTGCAGCTAGGAATTTGAGGTGAGTGACCGAGATACAGGGCCCTGTGTCCGTCTGTAATACTGGCGGGTGTCCGCTGGGTGTTGTAGTCCTGGAGGTGCCTGTGACTCCCGGGCGCCCTCTGGTGGCGGGGCACGGCCTCCCTCCGGTTTGCCTCGCTTCCTGTGAGGGGAGACACATGGACGTTTAGACACAACCAAGGACAAAAAACTCAATTCTGCCATTATTTTATGTTTTAAATTTTTCCTATAGTGAATTTGTATGATTTTTTTTCTTTGTTTTACTGCTTCAGTATAAAACATATTTTTTGGGGAAAAAAGGTCTTTCTGTTGCCGTATCCAAAGGTTGAGGACTCGGGGAGCGGCAGTTTTTATAGTTGCGGTATTGGCGAGGTGTTTGATCGCGTTATCCTCCTGCTGGGACTGGCTTCTGTCCGTTATCAGGCCTCCAGCTGCCATAGCAACCATCGCCACCCCAACATGGCTTCGGGGGGGCAGGGGTGTTAGAGGCCCCCTCCTCTTTATGTTTTAGATACTTGGGTCGCTGTTGGTTCCTGTGTCTAAGGGGTTAAACAGCCTCCTCAAAACAAGGCTATGATCCCGACCGTCCGTATACTTCTGCGCTTTATGCTTTGGGTCCCTATGGGTGACGAGGGCCCCTGTGTTGGTGCTCAAAACGGGCCCCTGATGGACATGCACACGGCATAGAAACTTTGCGTAATATTTTCATGGATTTTCTGTCGCCCCCATTCACATAGTGGGGGTGCCCTTTATGTAGAGTGATGGGCGGACACGTGTAGCTGTCGCCTCGCTCCCCGGCTACACTTTCAGGTGTTTACCATTTAGATGCCACAGTCACTAGTGAGCAAAGCATCTGAGCGGTTAGACGGAGGCAGGGGGCGTCCTCTGTCACTCAGCCCCTCCTTGATGACACCCGGGGTGGGCACGCAGGGGCCCCCCGCTCTGCCGTGTACATACGCTTAGTGGACCCTGCTGGAGGAAGAAGTGCAGTGCGTCCTGTATGTCGTCAGGGGCCCGCTTCTCTGGGTCCCCTTGTTTGTTTTTCATCCTGTTTAATAATAGAATAAAAAGTGATCAAAGGGTAATGTGTTCCGCCTGCTCCGTACAGTATTAGAACGAAGTTTTATCGATCCGCTCATCCCTAGTTCCCAGGTAGCACCGCCATCTCTGTGCCATACATTTCAGGAACCTGAGCTCGATAAAGGGCGTCCTCCCAGTACTGCCCGAAACGTCGAGGTTACTCCCAAATGGGAACACCCTGTTTGGCATTACTCCAATAAAAAGACATTTCGTAATCACGTCTGGTCTGAGCGCCGCCTGCCATTGGGAATAACTTGATGTCTGTGTTAAGGGTGAAGCAGGACTGCGGGGAGCGGACAGAATAATTCTCCGGCCGGAGTCGGCAGTTGTGGAAAACAGAAGATTAAAGAGATAAAAGTAAGTCAAGTGTTTAATCTGCAGAACCAGATGGCGGAGCGGTCTACCCCACGCCTGGCATCCAGCTGAAAAGGACAGTCAGGGTCTTCTCTCCCGGCAGTGCTGATTGGCTGACGGTCCTGTGTCTCTTCCAGCTGGAGGCCCCCCATCTCTCTAAGCTGGACAGTGGGGGATCTCAGCAGCCACTAATTTAACTCTTTACATTCCTCTTTGTTTAGAGGCCCTTGTGCCTGTCTATATTTTATATGCCGGTACAGTCGTGGGTAAAGTGTAAATTCAGCCCTAGTTATTGTAGGTGCGGGTCAGATAGAAGATATTATACTGTCGGTCGTATTGCCGGCCATTACTACAACCCGGTACAGAAATGCACAGCTCTGTCTAAACGCCCGTTCACACTCTGCACGACACTTCAGATTGTCTTTTCACAGTTCGTTCCTCTTCTAAGTTGTCCCTATTCACCCTCAGTTGTCCTTGGACTTTAACAGACCCCTGCAGAGTTGTGTACCCGTAGAAAAATTCACCCCCCCACTGCTCTAGTCTACAGGGTGGCCCATGAAAAAGTAGCCGTCTCCAATCAAACTCCTAATAGTAAATCTGCCGTCGTTGTCCGTAGCCACCAATCAGAGCTCGGCTTTCAGTTTTTCAGAGCCCTGTAGTACCTGAAAGCTGAGCTCTGATTGGTTGCTATGGTCAACTAAGACTGATTTATTATCCAGTTTGATAAAAGGGGCCTATTGTGTCAGAAAGATGGTGAGTAGAGATCGTGGAAGGCGATGTGCGAAGCAGATCGATTAAGGCAGTGATGGCCAAAGTGCGGCTCTCCAGCTGTTGCAAAACTACAACTCCCACCATGCCCTGCAGTAGGCGTATAGCTGTAGAAAGTCTTTGCATTCTGGGAGTTGTAGTTCTGCAACAGCTGGAGGGCCGCACTTTGCCCATCACTGGATTAAGGAAACACGAGACCTTTGCCGACAAAGCCACCAGCAAAACGTCGTATTCAGAGTCTGGTTCACAAATGGCATCAAACGTGAAGAAACCGAGGCCTCCATCCATCAGGACGGCTGAAGTTGTGCATGAAATTCAGCAGCGGAGCAAGTGTCCCCCAAAAAATCATCTCGAAGACTGTCTCAGCATCAGGAACGGCGTATCAGTGAGAGCTGAAACCGCACCGAATAACGTGTCTGCAGGAACTGAACGAGTCCGACAAAGCTAAACACGGACATTACTGGCCTTGGTCGCTGACTGGTTGCTAACAGACATTTGATTGAACCCATTCCTGGACTTCATGACGGACGAAGCTTTATCAGGTCAAGTAAATTCCTGGAATACGAGGTACTGGTCCGCTGAAAATCCTCATCTTACTCGCGGAACATCACTTGGAACCGAACCCGAGTTCTGGAAATGGTTTTTAACAGTACAAAATAATTTATGAAGCAATAACTTCGGCTCGTCGGAGCCAATACATTCTAAGAGCTCCGTATAGTATTGGAACGAAGTTTTATGCGAATCGACTTCGGATGTTTTATCCAAAGTCTATTTGCTCATCCCTAATCACAAACGCCATCCGCAGTATCAGCCACCATAACCCAACCTGCCCAAAGATGCAGAGACCTGGACGGGAACCACTGTCCGCATCCGCTGGGACTTGTGGCTAATTAAAAAAAGAAAAACCATCCACGTGCTCCTTCATCTTGTAATACTATTGCTGGAGGCATGGGCCGCCCTGTAGCGCCCTCATCGATACTTTGGTCCCCGACCTCCCAACTTCTGGACGGACAGGGTCCTGTGTGCCACTGCAGCTGGTGACTGACGTGACCCGCCGAATGAGGACGTCACCGCTGAGGCCGGTGGAACATGTAACCCCGTCTGTCTGTAGATTCACAGAATGAGTGAGAATTCTGAAGGGAGACGACGGGGTGCAGGTCAGTGTGAGGTTTTTAACAGGCACAACGGGGATCTGTTACAGGTTCCCTAAACCTCCAGTCAAGTCAGAGAAGGTGTAGGGGGCTTCTCAGAGCGATCCGCACCTTCGGATCCGCTTCTGCAGCATGCGGAGTACGAATCCTTAGAAAGTATACAGGATCTGTTCTCCTTCTGCTGCAAAAGCATGAATGTTTACAAACAACATCTCTTAGTAACCATCCGTAAAAATGCATCCGCACTTGCTTGCAGATGCGATGCGATTTTCACGCAGCCCCATTCACTTCTATAGGGACAGCATTGCATGAAAATCGCAGTGTATAGTACATGCTGCGATTTTCACGCAACGCAAAAGTGATCTGTGAAAAACATCGCTCATGTACACAGACCTATTGAAATGAATGGGTCCGGATTCCGTGCACTTGTGCTTCTACTTTGCTGTTATATTCTGTGGATTTTCAGCATGCTGTTCCACTGCAGAAAATCTGCAGCTCATCCAACCTGTGCTAAGCAATAAAGCAATGACCTGTACGTAGGCTCGCTGACTGGCTTTTTCTTTTTTGTCTTTTTGTAAACCTGCCAAACCTTTACCCTTTGAAACGCCGGATGTTGGATTTGGATTCCAGTGATTAATGTCAGCAGTGAGCTCAGAACATGAAAATCTTGCACACAATGTGACGACACAGAGATAAATCGCAGTGGGCGATGCCCTCGGGGATGTCACAGCCCCCTGGGTGATGCCCTCGGGGATGTCACAGCCCCCTGGGTGGTGCCCTCGGGGATGTCACAGCCCCCTGGGGATGCCCTCGGGGATGTCGCAGCCCCCTGGGGGGTGCCCTCGGGGATGTCACAGCCCCTGGGGGTGCCCTCGAGGATGTCACAGCCCCTGGGGTGCCCTCGGGGATGTCACAGCCCCTGGGGGTGCCCTCGGGGATGTCACAGCCCCTGGGTGCCCTCGGGGATGTCACAGCCCCTGGGGGTGCCTCGGGGATGTCACAGCCCCCTGGGTGGTGCCCTCGGGGATGTCACAGCCCCCTGGGTGGTGCCCTCGGGGATGTCGCAGCCCCCTGGGCGATGCCCTCGGGGATGTCGCAGCCCCCTGGGGGGTGCCCTCGGGGATGTCGCAGCCCCCTGGGCGATGCCCTCGGGGATGTCACAGCCCCCTGGGTGGTGCCCTCGGGGATGTCACAGCACAGGGATCAGCAGCCTTCATTACTCCAGGTGGTCTGAAACTACAACTCCAAGAATCCTACTGTCACTTTTATGGGAGTGGCCAGAACGGCCAGAAGGAGTGCATGCTGGGAGTTGTTGTTTCACAGCAACTGGAGTTCCGCCATTTGCCTGCTTATGTCATAGTACATGATGATGATGCTTCCACTTATGTCATAAAAGGATAAGTCACAGAACAGGCAAAATGCAGAAAGTGTCGGCCCAGGAATAATGGACATGATGGAGTCAGAGTATGGATCCTTTTAACTTGGCTTACGATGTGGAAATGCGCCTACGTTTTCACTCACATGGCATAAAGTAAGCCAACTAATAGGTGGTATGAACACAGTGGGAAGATTTACTAATAAAGTGTAATTTTTATACAGCGTACGCATAAGTGTAAATTTTATACGCATTATCATCCAGCCTCAGACAATTTGATAAATCTTGTGCAAAATTTTTAAAGTGTACAATGTCTAAAAATGAGATCTTATTAGATAATCTTCCCCAGTGTGTGTGACTTGTACACAGTGTGAATGAGACATGTCCGTGAACAGGAGAACAGACTGCTAATGGGTCCATTACATTTATAACTGTATGTTACATTTTTCAGATGGAAAGAAAAAGAAATCTCAAAGGTGGAGCAGAAAGACTGCGTCAAAGGAAAAAACTGCTGCTGGCCAGAAGTCCAGAAGAGACTGAGCACGTAGTATAACCTTTACATGCAAAGAAGAACAAGAGGAGAATGAGCGCTGCAGTATAACCTATACATGCAAAGAAGAACAAGAGGAGAATGAGCGCTGCAGTATAACCTATACATGCAAAGAACAAGGGGAGAATGAGCGCTGCAGTATAACCTATACATGTAAAGAACAAGAGGAGAATGAGCGCTGCAGTATAACCTATACATGCAAAGAACAAGAAGAGAATGAGCGCTGCAGTATAACCTATACATGCAAAGAAGAACAAGAGGAGAATGAGCGCTGCAGTATAACCTATACATGCAAAGAAGAACAAGAAGGAGAATGAGCGCTGCAGTATAACCTATACATGCAAAGAAGAACAAGAGAGAGAATGAGCGCTGCAGTATAACCTATACATGCAAAGAAGAACAAGAGGAGAATGAGCGCTGCAGTATAACCTATACATGCAAAGAAGAACAAAGAGGAGAATGAGCGCTGCAGTATAACCTATACATGCAAGAAGAACAAGAGGAGAATGAGCGCTGCAGTATAACCTATACTTGCAAAGAAGAACAAGAGGAGAATGAGCGCTGCAGTATAACCTATACATGTAAAGAAGAACAAGAGGAGAATGAGCGCTGCAGTATAACCTATACATGCAAAGAAGAACAAGAGGAGAATGAGCGCTGCAGTATAACCTATACATGCAAAGAAGAACAAGAGAGAGAATGAGCGCTGCAGTATAACCTATACATGCAAAGAAGAACAAGAGGAGAATGAGCGCTGCAGTATAACCTATACATGTAAAGAAGAACAAGAGGAGAATGAGCGCTGCAGTATAACCTTTACATGCAAAGAAGAACAAGGAGAATGAGCGCTGCAGTATAACCTATACATGCAAAGAAGAACAAGAAGAGGCTGAGCGCTGCAGTATAACCTTTACATGTAAAGAACAAGAAGAGACTAAGAGCTCGAGTGTAGAACAACCTTCTATAACCTACATATGCAGACAAGAAAGACCAGAAGACACTGAGAGCTCCAGCGTAGACACCACCACAAGTGGCAGGGCACAACCAGGGTTATCTGAAGTAAGATCAGCTAAATGGCGGACGAGCAAAGCCATTGATATTTTTGTTAGGCCAAAGAAAAGCAAGATAGCTTTTTTCTTTCAGTCACATCCTATACAGCAATTTCAGGATCCCAGTCTCCTATTTGCACCAAAAAAAGTATTTCTACGAAAAAACGGTTCTCTGCGTGAATGGGTGTCCTACAGCAAGTCAGCCAATGCCCTCTACTGCACGGTCTGCTTGTCGTACAGCAAGACTAATGAAAGGAGCGTATTTATAGAAGGAATGAAAGACTGGACGCACACTGCCCAACGCATCAACAAACACGAGACCAGCAAACGCCATAATGTTTGTGCAGAGATTCATATGCAGGCCTTAAAGCTGGAAGGCATTGGTTTTTCAGAGCAACAGGAAAATAAAAGAGAGGAAATTGAGTATAACAGAGCAGTCATGGAAATGGTGGTTGAGGTTATCAAACTGGTTGGCAGACGAGGACTGAGCTATGGGGAATCTGACGCTGCATACACTTTGTGCGATTCACTGCTGGACCAGGAGAACTTTTTAGAATTCCTCATACTTCTCAGCAAATACGATACAGGGTTGAAGAGTCATTTGGAGAAATGTCAACACACGCATGAATCTGGAAGTACGGGTCTTGAAAGTCCGTTGACATTCTGCTCGAAAACCACTATAACCAATGTCCTCCAAGTGATTGCATTCTTAATTAAGAAGTCCATTGCTGATGAAGTAAGAGAGGCTGGCATGTTCTCTGTGCACCTGGGCGCAACGCAAGATATTTCCGCAAAGGACCAATGTTCTGTCATAATTCGGTACGTAGACAAATTTAAAGGCGCCCAGGAGCGACTACACTCTATTGTCAGAGGTGCGGGTTTAACGAGTAGAGTCCCTTGAACTTCTGAAGCAAACGTTGAGGACTAAAACTTGGACATCGGTCAGTGTATCGGTATTGGAACAGATGGAGCTGCAAATAAGCAAGGCGTCTACAATAGGTTCTCGGCTTGGCTCAGCGATAAGTTCCCAGAACGGGTTCACGTGTGGTGTTATAACCATGCATTAAACCTTTGGATTTTGGACGTGACTCGATCACCTATTGCTGCAGCCTCACTCTTCTATCTCTTAAAGATGGTTGCTGTTTTTTTAAGGGAATCTTATAAAAGAGAGCGCAATGACGATCAACACCGCAGGCTGCAAACCATTTGTGAAACACACTGGTGGTCAGAGGACGTAATACTGACTAAAATATTTGGTTTATTCGTCGACCAAGCAGTTCTTTATACGTTGAAGTGGATTCTGTCCCTCGACACCATTGAAGGATCTGAATAAGACGCTTCTGACTTAAGAGCCAGGGCTAGAAGCAACAAGGAAGGACTTCTGCAATATGAAACCATCATGACGGCGTTCATCTATCCGCACATCTTCCAGTTGACGGCACCCTTGTCGAAGTATCTGCAAACAGCAGGGATTGATCTGCTTTAGTGCATCAGATGGCCATGCGTACATTGGAGCAGTTGGCGAAAATAAAAAGGGACGTCAGGAGGTGGGAAAGAAGGTTGATAATTTTGTTGAGTGGGCGACGGAGGAATTCGATAAGCGAAGCCCCACACCTGATATCGTTTATCAAAGACTTCTTTCCAGTGAAAGCAGTGAGGAAAAGGATGCCCGGAGGAGCTGCTTCTGAAGAAGCGACCGCCGATGCATTTAAAGACTTTGAAGTAGGTGTTTATAACAGGGTATTGGACACAGCCGTAGAGCGTCTAAGTGCCACGTTTGAGATAAATGAGATGTTATAGTGTAATCTGGCTTGGATGTCTCCTGTACACTTTAGAGAGATAAAGACCTCGTTGCCTCGTGATGCACTTCAAAAGCTGAGTGAAGTACTCCCAACGTTTGAGGTGAAAGTAACGAACGAGCAGCTCTGATCCGAGCTTGTGAGCTTGGCTAAAAACTGGGACAGGCTGAAGAGATCTCTGCCCGAGGAATACCTACTGAACAACCTACAGGAGAACGAGGAGGGGCTGGAGCACAAGGACAAGAAGCGAATGAGCGCTGCAGTATAGCCTATACATGTACAGAAGAACAA
Source organism: Bufotes viridis (assembly GCA_033119425.1). NCBI lineage: Eukaryota > Metazoa > Chordata > Amphibia > Anura > Bufonidae > Bufotes > Bufotes viridis. The sequence continues at coordinate 16,059,154 of CM065589.1, read as the reverse complement.
GAGGAGAATGAGCGCTGCAGTATAACCTATACATGCAAAGAAGAACAAGAAGAGAATTAGCGCTGCAGTATAACCTATACATGCAAAGAAGAACAAGAGGAGAATGAGCGCTGCAGTATAACCTATACATGCAAAGAAGAACAAGAGGAGAATGAGCGCTGCAGTATAGCCTATACATGTACAGAAGAACAAGAGGAGAATGAGCGCTGCAGTATAACCTATACATGCAAAGAAGAACAAGAAGAGAATTAGCGCTGCAGTATAACCTATACATGCAAAGAAGAACAAGAAGAGAATGAGCGCTGCAGTATAACCTATACATGCAAAGAAGAACAAGAGGAGAATGAGCGCTGCAGTATAGCCTATACATGTACAGAAGAACAAGAGGAGAATGAGCGCTGCAGTATAACCTATACATGCAAAGAAGAACAAGAAGAGAATTAGCGCTGCAGTATAACCTATACATGCAAAGAAGAACAAGAAGAGAATGAGCGCTGCAGTATAACCTATACATGCAAAGAAGAACAAGAGGAGAATGAGCGCTGCAGTATAACCTATACATGTACAGAAGAACAAGAGGAGAATGAGCGCTGCAGTATAACATATACATGTAAAGAAGAACATGAAGAAGCTGAGCGCTGCAGTATAACCTATACATGTAAAGAAGAACATGAAGAGGCTGAGTGTTGCAGTATAACCTATACATGCAAAGAAGAACAAGAGGAGAATGAGCGCTGCAGTATAACATATACATGTAAAGAAGAACATGAAGAGGCTGAGCGTTGCAGTATAACCTATACATGCAAAGAAGAACAAGAGGAGAATGAGCGCTGCAGTATAACCTATACATGTAAAGAACAAGAAGAGACTAAGAGCTCGAGTGTAGAACAACCTTCTATAACCTACATATGCAGACAAGAAAGACCAGAAGACACTGAGAGCTCCAGCGTAGACACCACCACAAGTGGCAGGGCACAACCAGGGTTATCTGAAGTAAGATCAGCTATTAAATGGCGGACGAGCAAAGCCATTGATATTTTTGTTAGGCCAAAGAAAAACAAGATAGCTTTTTTTCTTTCAGTCACATCCTATACAGCAATTTCAGGATCCCAGTCTCCTATTTGCACCAAAAAAAAGTATTTTTACGAAAAAACGGTTCTCGGCGTGAATGGGTGTCCTACAGCAAGTCAGCCAATGCCCTCTACTGCACGGTCTGCTTGTCGTACAGCAAGACTAATGAAAGGAGTGTATTTATAGAAGGAATGAAAGACTGGACGAAAACTGCCCAACGCATCAACGAGCACAAGACCAGCAAACGCCATAATGTTTGTGCAGAGATTCATATGCAGGCCTTAAAGCTGGAAGGCATTGGTTTTTCAGAGCAACAGCAGAATAAGAGAGGAAATTGAGTATAACAGAGCAGTCATGGAAATGGTGGTTGAGGTTATCAAACTGGTTGGCAGACGAGGACTGAGCTACGGGGAATCTGACGCTGCATACACTTTGTGCGATTCACTGCTGGACCAGGAGAACTTTTTAGAATTCCTCATACTTCTCAGCAACTACGATACAGGGTTGAAGAGTCATTTGGAGAAATGTCAACAGACGCATGAATCGGGAAGTACGGGTCTTGAAAGTCCGTTGACATTCTGCTCGAAAACCACTATAACCAATGTCCTCCAAGTGATTGCATTCTTAATTAAGAAGTCCATTGCTGATGAAGTAAGAGAGGCTGGCATGTTCTCTGTGCACCTGAGCGCAACGCAAGATATTTCTGCAAAGGACCAATGTTCTGTCATAATTCGGTACGTAGACAAATTTAAAGGCGCCCAGGAGCGACGACTATCTGTCAGAGGTGCGGGTTTAACGAGTAGAGAGTCCCTTGAACTTCTGAAGCAAACGTTGAGGACTAAAACTTGGACATCGGTCAGTGTATCGGTATTGAAACAGATGGAGCTGCAAATATGCAAGGCGTCTACAATAGGTTCTCGGCTTGGCTCAGCGATAAGTTCCCAGAACGGGTTCACGTGTGGTGTTATAACCATGCATTAAACCTGGTGGACGTGACTCGATCACCTATTGCTGCAGCCTCACTCTTCTATCTCTTAAAGATGGTTGCTGTTTTTTTAAGGGAATCTTATAAAAGAGAGCGCAATGACTATCAACACCGCAGGCTGCAAACCATTTGTGAAACACACTGGTGGTCAGAGGACGTAATACTGACTAAAATATTCAGTTCATTCGTCGACCCGAGCAGTTCTTTATACGTTGAAGTGGTTCTGTCCCTCAACGCCATAAAGTGTCTGAATAAGACTCTTCTGACTTAAGAGCCAAGGCTAGAAGCTACAAGGAAGGACTTCTGCAATATGAAACCATTAGGACCATGTTCATCTATCCGCGCATCTTCCAGTTGACAGCACCTTTGTCGAAGTATCTGTAAACAGTAGGGATCGATCTGCTTAAAGCACATCAGATGGCCATGCGTACATTGGAGCAGTTGGAGAAAATAAAAAGGGACGTCGAGGAGGTGGGAAAGAAGGTTGATAATTTTGTTGAGTGGGCGACGGAGGAATTCGATAAGCGAAGCCCCACACCTGATCGTTTATCAAAGACTTCTTTCCAGTGAAAGCAGTGAGGAAAAGGATGCCCGGAGGAGCTGCTTCTGATGAAGCGACCGCCGATGCATTTAAAGACTTTGAAGTAGGTGTTTATAACAGGGTATTGGACACAGCCGTAGAGCGTCTAAGTGCAAGGTTTGAGAAGAATGAGATGTTCTAGTGTAATCTGGCTTGGATATCTCCTGTACGCTTTAGAGAGATAAAGACCTCGGTGCCTCGTGATGCACTTCAAAAGCTGAGTGAAGTACTCCCAACGTTTGAGGTGAAAGTAGCGAACGAGCAGCTCTGATCCGAGCTTGTGAGCTTGGCTAAAAACTGGGACAGGCTGAAGAGATCTCTGCCCGAGGAATACCTACTGAACAACCTACAGGAGAACGAGGAGGAGCTGGAGCACAAGTACAAGAAGTATGTGCGCAGACGATGTCAAAACTGCGCAGTGTGCGTTTATCTGATGCTGGAGCGCTACAACTTGTTCACAGAGGCGTACCAGAGTGTAGGTGTAGCCTACAGGTACCTGCTGACTCTGCCGACAACTCGCATGGCATGTGAAGATAGTACTTCAGTACTCCAAATGATCAAGAACAGGTTGTGGAGGACGCGGAGTGCTGAGCACGTGGAAGCGTTTCTTCTCATGGCTGTTGAAAAAGACGTTCTACAACGAATAGTCAGATGTGATTATGGGGAACGTAGCCTTAAAAAGTACACAGCTACACCAGGAACTGTACCCGCAGTAGAACCGCAATTAAACTTAAAACATAATTACATGAAAAACCGCGTGGTTACGGATCTCCACCGATCTGCTGCAGCTGCTCTGGTCTCCTCCGCACTGCACGACTTGGCCCAGCTCAACATGCCATTTGGCCACTCGGGCCTTAGTGGTGACCTGCTTCAGTCTGCGATCGGCTGAGCTGGGCTTTCCTAGCGTTTCTGGTGTTTTAAACTGGGACAGGAAGTGCCAGTAGTGATTCTTATTTTTTACATCTTCTGGACTTTTTAAATTTATTCTTTTAAACACTCCCCAGTAAAATCCTTTTAAAGAGGACCCGTCCCCTCCCTTGACACGTCTGCTTTATTAAATCATTGTATTCACCATGAAATAAAAATTCTGAAACCTCCTTTTCTCAACTCTTGTGTTGTGCTGTTCTATTATTCATGCTAGAAATTACAAATTGCCATTTACTTTTACACAGTCTCATACTGGCTGGACTGATCAAACTGCAGAGGCAACCACCACCCCCATGGTATGTAATGAATTCATGTAGGAGTAATAAGAGAAATGGTGCACCACAGGGGTAGAAAAGCAGGTGCTCCAGAATTGTTCTATCGAGGGCTCATTCAGATGGCAGCATGCTGTCCGCAAAAAATGCGGATCCTTTTTTTGCGAACAGGTCAGCATGTCCGCAAAAAAAGATTGTATTCAATTTTTTTGCTGATCCATAGACTTCAATAGGGCCATGTCCTGATTTCACTGACAAGTATAGGACATGTTTCATTTTTTTTATTTTTTTTTGCTGAGCCGTGCAATGGAAGAAAAGGGCCGCATAGAAGTGAATGGGACAGCATCTAATCCGCAAAAAACGGATCCGCATTTTTGCGGACAGCAAACGGGCGTCTGAATGAGCCCTAAAGGGAATACAAGTGACACTTCGTGAGGAAGAGACCGGTACATGCTGGTAACGTGTTGAAGCGCCACTTTTTTCATCAGACGGAGCAGTCAAGAAAATCTTAACTTTTCCTGTTCCTCTTTTTGCACGTTAAGAGCGAGGAGGAGCTCCTCATGTTTTGCATGTGTTCCTATCTGCAGGCAGCAGTACGGTAGAGCTGAGCTGATTGCTGTATAGTTTTATGGGAAATGATTCAATATAACTTGAGTTTTATTGAAATCTCTGCTTTTTCTATCCTTAGGAGTCCAGCAGGGGGTGCTATCGCTGATCAGCAGTTCTCTGTGTACAGTCAGAGGGGAGGCTGCCGACCACTGAGGAGCGCCCACTGGACCCCTAAGCACGGAAAGGGCTTTAAATGGATAAAATACAAGTTTTACTGAATCTTTTCCTATAAAGATATAGCCCTCAGCTCCTCCTGCTCTATAACCTGCTGCCTGCAGATAGGACTGTGTTATTACCATGTGATATTCATTGACTTTGATGTTCAGAGACTTTACTGTTTTCCTTAGTCATTGCCTAGTTTTTTTTCTGAAAATCTGCACCCCATCCGGCTGTTCCTGTGGGGAGGTCCACGCTCTCCTGCTCCCCGCTGCTTTGTTCAGTGATCATCTGGTCCCTTTCTGTCAACTTCCGCAGGAACATGGTCCACGTGCACCTCCGTCAGTGACTCGACGCAGCGACCTGACAACTGGGGACATCTCTGCACTGAGGCCAGTCATTGGCTGCGGTGGTGCATATGACCCCACGCCTGTGCAGAAGTTGGCCATTGGCTTTATGATGTTATTACCGGATGAATTGTACGCTTCCTGTGTTTTACTATGTTCCTTTTTATCACTGATTATCACTGTGTATAGTATAAGGACAGGAGAGGTGAGAACTGATTATCTATCATCACTAGAACACCCTGCTTATCACTGTATATAGTATAAGGACAGCAGAGGTGAGAACTGATTATCTATCATCACTAGAACACCCTGCTTATCACTGTGTATAGTATAAGAACAGGGGAGAACACAGGAGAGGTGAGAACTGATTATCTATCACCACTAGGACACCCTGCTTATCACTGTGTATAGTATAAGGACAGGAGAGAACACAGGAGAGGTGAGAACTGATTATCTATCTTCACTAGAACACCCTCCTTATCACTGTATATAGTATAAGGACAGGAGAGAACACAGGAGAGGTGAGAACTGATTATCTATCATCATTAGAACACCCTGCTTATCACTGTATATAGTATAAGGACAGGAGAGAACACAGGAGAGGTGAGAACTGATTATCTATCACCACTAGAGCACCCTGCTTATCACTGTGTATAGTATAAGGACAGGGGAGAACACAGGAGAGGTGAGAACTGATTATCTATCACCACTAGAACACCCTGCGTATCACTGTGTATAGTAAAAGGACAGGGGAGAACACAGGAGAGGTGAGAACTGATTATCTATCATCACTAGAACACCCTGCTTATCACTGTGTATAGTATAAGGACTACAGAGAACACAGGAGAGGTGAGAACTGATTATCTATCATCACTAGAACACCCTGCTTATCACTTATTATAGTATAAGGACAGGAGAGGTGAGAACTGATTATCTATCATCACTAGAACACCCTGCTTATCACTGTGTATAGTATAAGGACAGGAGAGGTGAGAACTGATTATCTATCATCACTAGAACACCCTGCTTATCACTGTATATAGTATAAGGACAGGAGAGGTGAGAACTGATTATCATCACTAGAACACCCTGCTTATCACTGTCTATAGTATAAGGACAGGAGAGGTGAGAACTGATTATCTATCATCACTAGAACACCCTGCTTATCACTGTGTATAGTATAAGGACAGGAGAGAACACAGGAGAGGTGAGAACTGATTATCTATCATCACTAGAACACCCTGCTTATCACTGTCTATAGTATAAGGACAGGAGAGGTGAGGACTGATTATCTATCACCTCTAGAACACCCTGCTTATCACTGTGTATAGTATAAGGACAGGAGAGAACACAGGAGGGGTGAGGACTGATTATCTATCACCTCTAGAACACCCTGCTTATCACTGTGTATAGTATAAGGACAGGAGAGGTGAGAACTGATTATCTATCACCACTAGAACACCCTGCTTATCACTGTATATAGTATAAGGACAGGAGAGAACACAGGAGAGGTGAGAACTGATTATCTATCACCACTAGAGCACCCTGCTTATCACTGTATATAGTATAAGGACAGGAGAGGGGAGAACTGATTATCTATCACCACTAGAGCACCCTGCTTATCACTGTGTATAGTATAAGGATAGCAGAGAACACAGGAGAGGTGAGAACTGATTATCTATCACCACTAGAACACCCTGCTTATCACTGTGTATAGTATAAGGACAGGAGAGGTGAGAACTGATTATCTATCACCACTAGAACACCCTGCTTATCACTGTATATAGTATAAGGACAGGAGAGAACACAGGAGAGGTGAGAACTGATTATCTATCATCACTAGAACACCCTGCTTATCACTGTGTATAGTATAAGGATAGCAGAGAACACAGGAGAGGTGAGAACTGATTATCTATCACCACTAGAACACCCTGCTTATCACTGTATATAGTATAAGGACAGAGAGAACACGGAGAGGTGAGAACTGATTATCTATCATCACTAGAACACCCTGCTTATCACTGTATATAGTATAAGGACAGGAGAGAACACAGGAGAGGTGAGAACTGATTATCTATCACCACTAGAACACCCTGCTTATCACTGTGTATAGTATAAGGACAGGAGAGAACACAGGAGAGGTGAGGACTGATTATCTATCACCACTAGAACACCCTGCTTATCACTGTGTATAGTATAAGGACAGGAGAGAACACAGGAGAGGTGAGAACTGATTATCTATCACCACTAGAACACCCTGCTTATCACTGTGTATAGTATAAGGACAGGGGAGAACACAGGAGAGGTGAGAACTGATTATCTATCACCACTAGAACACCCTGCTTATCACTGTGTATAGTATAAGGACAGGAGAGAACACAGGAGAGGTGAGAACTGATTATCTATCATCACTAGAACACCCTGCTTATCACTGTATATAGTATAAGGACAGGAGAGGTGAGAACTGATTATCTATCATCACTAGAACACCCTGCTTATCACTGTGTATAGTATAAAGACAGGAGAGGTGAGAACTGATTATCTATCACCACTAGAACACCCTGCTTATCACTGTATATAGTATAAGGACCGGGGAGAACACAGGAGAGGTGAGAACTGATTGTCTGTCACCACTAATCAGTTCTCACCTCTCCTGTGTTCTTTCCTGTCCCTTAAAGGGGTATTCCCATCTTGGACAATGGGGGCATATCGCTAGCATATGCCCCCATTGTTTTATAGGTGCGGGTCCCACCGCTAGGACCCGCACCTATATAGAGAACCGAGCCTCGGAAGTGAAGGAGGGCGCACTGCACATGCGCAGCCGAGCGCTGGCTCGATTATTTGCGTCAGTCTCAGAGAAATGAATGGGAGCGGGGGCCGCACAGCGGTGGGACTCGCACTTATTAGACAATGGGGGCATATGCTAGCGATATGCCCCCATTGTCCAAGATGGGAATACCCCTTTAAGGCTGTATTACACAGGCAGATTGAGCAAGCGACTGTCTGGAGGGAAGCGTTCCCTCCTGGCAATCGCTTGCTAATTAGCGGAGGAGATGTTATTACATGCAGCAATCTCCTCCGTAGCATGGGAAGGAGTGATCCCTATGCCATCGCTCGTCCGCATACTGTCTAGTGGTTTGCTGGCAGCAGATCGCTATAAGACAGTACGATCTGCTGCCAGCAAGCACTGACTTTTGAGCATGCTTAAAAATCAGAATTGCCCGTTGAACGACCGTTTGCCCGATGTCACCGTTTTACTACAGGAAATATGTGACTACTAAATTATTGGCCATTTATGAGCTGGAGTCAGAACTTTGGCTTTCTGGCTCCACAGCCCTGTTTTTGTAGGGTGCATTGGTTGACCTCTCGTGTCCCTTTGGATGGGGTGCATTGGTTGACCTCTCGTGTCCTTTGGGTGGGGTGCATTGGTTGACCTCTCATGTCCTTTGGGTGGGGTGCATTGGTTGACCTCTCGTGCCCTTTGGGTGGGGTGCATTGGTTGACCTCTCGTGCCCTTTGGGTGGGGTGCATTGGTTGACCTCTCGTGCCCTTTGGGTGGGGTGCATTGGTTGACCTCTCGTGCCCTTTGGGTGGTGGGCATGGTTGTCTTGACTTAGGATGTTTTTGGGTGGAATTGTTGACTGGGGATGACTGGGATAATGTCCAGTGCGACAGCCGCGTTAGTGCTAAATTTGGGGGAAGGGGGTTTCTGCTGTAATTTCTTGGGAAGTCATTAGGTTTGTTTAGGTGGGCTTCATGTGGAGATCTGTCTGACTACTGAGGTCAGTGTATTTTGACACCTCTGAATAACTTACTGATTTGTTACACTTAGGGCCTCGAGACTCGATTATGGAAAACTACAAGAAGGTGAGGGTGGAAGACAAACCCATGGAGATGCCTTTTGCTGCCCTTCCCCCAGATATTATCGAGATGAAGGTAAAAGATGGCAGCAAGATCCGGAACCTGATGGGTTTTGCTATAGGCAAGATGGAGAGTGAGAGTGTGCGGCAGATGTTGTTCAGTGGTACTGGGAAAGCCCTCAGCAAGACTATAACCTGCGTGGAGATCATGAAACGAAGGGTGAAGGATCTTCACCAGATCACAAAGATCCTTTATAGACAAACTGAAGAGATCTGGGAGCCAATCGTGCCTGAGGTGGGGTTAGATCCCCTCACTGTGAAAAGGAACAGTCCCTCGATCTGTGTTCTTCTCAGTAAGGACCCCTTAGATAGCCACGGAGCCTGGGTACCAAGCTCCAGGCGACTATGACTCCATGTGGATCCAGGAACTTAAAGTGGAGTCTAAAGGGCCAAAGAGGAGGAAACCAGGGTTGGGTAGAGGAGCATCAATTGGAAGAAAACAGCCCAGACCTCCTGGAGGACGAGGAGAGACCCCCAAGAAGGCATAGACTGACCTGAGCAATCAACGGAGGATCGTGCAGGACCTTCCGGTCTACAGTCGTCATTAAAGGGGTTGACCCATCTCACACATTGGTGACCTATCTCTAGGATATGCCACCAATTTCAGATATTTCTAGAACGGGGCCTGCAAAGTGAAACCTGACCACCCTCCATTCACTTATATGGAAGTGACGAAAATAGCCAAGCGCCAACTTGGCTATTTCCAGAACTCCCATGGGGGCGAATGAAGAGGTGGCTCTCCCGTCACTCCTATGGGAGTTCTGGAAATAGACGGGCAAACTTGCTCACCCCACAGAAGTGGATAGCATCCGGTGTGCGTTTGGCTTCGATTTGGGGGCCCTGTTCTAGAGATAGGTGGGACCAGCACCTATCGGACGTAGGTGGCATATCCTAGTGAGATGGGCCAACCCCTTTAAGGACATATGCATCAATGACCTGTCCTCAAAGGTTTAGTGGTCAAGATGACCTGCAACCCTAAATTATTTTAAAGGGGTTGCCCCCACAGGTTAGGGGATAATTGTCTGATCAGTGGGGGCCTTACCACTGGGGCTCCTGCTGATCACTAGAACAGGGGCCCGTGTTCCCTGTTTGCATAGAGTGGGAGACGCACGGCTCTATGTTGCTGGCAGAGTACAAGCACTTAATGTGTCTCTGGCAGCGCAGGACGCTTCGTTCAAAGTGGGGTACACAGGCCCCCATTCTTCTGACTGGTGGGGCCCCAGCAATCAGAACACTTCTGCCTTAAATTGTTAAAAAGGAGATAACGGGTATTGGTGCAAACCCCCTTCAATGGAAGCTGAAGATTTCCGGACAGGTTATAAAATGTTGTTGCCAATGTTCTGTTTTGTCTGGTTCTTGGTTGGGGTAAGACGAGGAGTGATCAGCGTTAGAAGCCGAGGCTCCTTCCCTAATAAATGGGAGTACGTTTGCAGCAGCCATTGCTGATATGTCTGTTCTCATAAAGACTCTCTGGTAGAGTCACTTCTTGCTCCTTTTCAGCCTCCAGCCGCTGATTGACAGGTTTTTCGGTATGCAAAATAATAGTGAGAAGCCTGTCAATCAGTGCCTGAAGCCCACATATCCTGAATGTCATAGGACTCTTTGCTGCGTTGCCGGCCACTGGTTTAGGCCTCATGCGCACATTTTGAAGTCTGCGTCGCATCCACATTTTTTGTGCACCCTTTGGGGGACATTTATCAAAACTGGTGTAAACAAAAACTGACTTAGTCGCCCATAGCAACCAATCAGATTCCAGAGCTCCTTTTGAAAGGTTCTGATTAGTTTTGATGGGCTACTAAGCGAGCTTTCCTTTATGCCAGTTTGATAAACCTACTCCATTGACTTTAATGGGCCTGGATTTTGAAGACAAATATGGAAAGTTGAAATACAGGATGTATAGTGGCTCACCTATGTAAGCGACTTTAGAACGTTACTTTACAACACTGTAAGGTAAGTTATTGTTGTTTTCAGAACAAATCTGGTTTCACCACAAGATGGCAGTAGGGACCAGAACAAGACATTCAGTGCGTACTGTATCCCAGTTCACGCAAGGTATGTTAATATGGAATTGTAGCATTAAGATTGTATCAACAAGTTTCATCAGTTGTCTTAATGTATTTAATGTACTTGATATTAGTGAGTAGTAGTAGTGGTCCGCTGAGGAAGAAGTTGGAAAGAGACTTTGAGAGGCGTCTGGTGTAAATGATATGATATATTACCCCTACACGCTGAAATACATCGGGCAGTTAATGTGGAAGCGCTTCCATAAATGACATCAAAGAACATCCCGTCTGCTTAAGCTAAACACATACATCGGAGCCGACACATACACGTGGGACGCCGAGCTGCAGGCAAATACCTAGCCACACATCAACAGTGAGACGCCAGGACAGGTAATAAGCGGCCAGTACACCCGTGCACAGTGGGACGCCACTGTTGAACATCAGTGAGTACTGGTCCGCCACCATTCTAATTGCTAAATTAATATAACAGTTAAAATACTAAAAGACAATCCCTGATGGTTCCTTGTCAACTTTGTATTAACTGCACCAACAAAAGTGGCGGCATTTACTACTCACTAATATCCAGTACATTAAGACAACTGGTGGAACTTGTTGATACAATCTTAATGCTGCAATTCCATATTTATGAACATACCTTGAGTGAACTGGGATACAGTACACACTAAATGTCTTGTTTGCAGTGTATGGCTCTTTAACCCCTTCCTGACCACCCTGTGTAAATTTACGTCGGCGGTTGGGCATTTAAAAATGGCGCCCGCTGGCGGCTGCTTTTTTAAACAGCACCCAGGACTAATGTAGGTGATCGATAACGTCGATCGCATGCATGCATTTGACCACGGCATCTGGCTAGTTAAAGACTGAGGGCGCACACTCCTAGCTGTGTGCAGCATTGGAGTCTATGAGAAAAGCAATCTAATGGTTGCTTGCTATAGTTCCCTATTAAAAAGTGTAAAAAAATAAATAAATATATATATATATATATATATATATATTATATATATTTTTTTTTTTTCAAATCACCTCCTTTCCCCAAAATAAAAATAAAAAAATAATTTTTAAAAACTATCATGGTCATCATCGTTTAAAAACTCCCGTACTGTTAAATATAAAAATATATGTATCCCATACAGCAAAAGTCGAAACGGAAAAAAAAGGCCAATCCTCTGTTGTTTGGTCACTTCACCTCCCACCGAATGGTATCAATGAATAGTACAGACCGTCCCACAAAAAATGAGCCCTCTCACAGCTCTGTACACATAAAAATAAAAAGTTATGGGGGGCCGAATATGGCAATGCAAAGGAAAAATTTTTTTTTTTTTAGTATTAAAATGCAAAATAGTTCCACCCCATTTGGAATTACTGTGATTCCCCGTGTCCAGCCTCGGCTCCGTGCAGATGAGCTTGGTCATTACGTTCACGTGACGTGGCGGCTCTCGTGCGTCTTTCCCTTTGATATCACATTCTCTTTGAGCAGCTTCATTAGCCGTCGCTTCAGATCCTGGACATGTCCCATTAATCTTGTTTCTGGTATTGTCAGATGTTTCCCGAGCGCCAATTACAGCCGGTCGCCTTTTCATTACACTTCAAATCAAAGCTGACGGAGGCTCTGCGAACGCAGGCTCCACGCTAAGCGACTGATCTCCAACATAATTACCTGTTTAACCACGGTCGCCACTGCTGCGGGTCTCGTTTCAGTGGTAGCACTTTGTGAATTTTTACCTTTGAGATTCTGTCAGTAAAGGCTATGGATGCTTTTTACATGGAGAATGTTTTGGTTTAGTTTTTTTACATGGAAAAAAAAAAATGTTGCCGCAAGTTTTGCTGCAGTCGCCATTCCTTCATCCATTTTCCGAGCTGCTGCTCCTAATTTCAGGTGTTTATCTTGTGTGTATCCCTCTCTTTCACAAATGTGGATCTGTGTGCCTAGGATGCTTCTGCCTTCCCCCTGCAGGCTGCCTTGTGTGTGAGCTCTACACCCTGTGCCAGCAGTCCTCCTCTCCACACATCTGTGTACAACCTCCTCGCCCTCCCTGCTGCTGTCTCCTAGGCTTCATTCAGACGGCCACAATGTGGGTGTATTTTAGTGCCCAGTAATTCCCGGCCCTGGTGCAGGTTTTATATACCTATGATGCTGTAAGTTTGAGTCATGAAACCTGCGGTAGGAGCGGGAATTACAATAATACAAATGCTAAAACATGCCCACATTACAGCCATCTGAATAAGGCCTGACACTGAGAGAAAAGCCAGAGTAGATCTCTACCGGATTTATGTCACCACCAGCTAGGTGAAGGACTTGCACATGCTCTGCAGAAGCAAAACTTCTCTCTGGTGGCCTTTGAACCATTCTCATGCCCTGCCCCGAACAGTCTGCGATGTATCAGTTTTATCTGGAGTGCTCCTTTAACCCCCTTCCCACAACGTGCTGTACATGTGTGGCATCACGGGCCGCTAGTTTGTGCAAACTGTTATACATGTATGTTGCAGTGATTGCATGGGACCAGGAGATGGCGGCTGTAACAGTGGGGATTGGAGTGAAATCTGATCCTGGTTGTATCCCCTTTGATCCTGTGGTTAGTAGCTGGCGGGAGCCCTAATGAAACCCGTTCTGCCATCTTTGTACACCTATTTGGTCCTGACACAAGAGAGACCGGATAGGATGCCTGTCAGTGTTATGCGGCAGTACAGAAGTAAGGCAGCATATGATATCCGTGATCAGACTATTACGTGGTCTAGTCTACTACTGAGACAAAAAAAGTAAAAATCAATAAAGCACTCCTGAAAAATACAACTACAGCAACCCCGGGGGGGAAAAAACTACGACAACTCATGTGACTACAGCAACAGGAAAATAAAAAGGTGTAACTTCCGGAAAGAGGTGATTAAAAAAAATGATGCTCGAATACACTGCGCCGTGTGAACTACGACAAAACCATACACCGCGTGTTGGCCGATCGCTATTTTAGGCCCTCATGTACAGTCATGCGACAACTATGCTCCAACCTGGGAGGGCCAGATGGAAAGTAGAATCAGGAAAGGTACATTACTCCTCAATAATTATCTTGCAAAATCATCTGGCCCTTTAAGTCCACCTTCTGCTGCCAACATGCACACTTGGCTTCTGTGGCATGCAGGGGGGCTGTGGCATCAGTCTTCCTCCAGTAAAATCTCACGACGACTCCCTGGATAAGAACCTCCATTCTCCGTATCATAATACGAGCTTCATTCAGCTGCTTATGCTTAAAGGGCCAGTAACCCCAAAAAAGAGTTGACTCCTTTCACACATCTGGATGGAAATAAGCGCCGGAGAGAATGGGAAGCAGTGGACTATTCTGTCCCGCAGTCAGGCCAGGTTTACACATTGCTCTTTAAATCCGCATGTGTCCTGCAGTTTTGATAGCTGACACTAGGGGGCGCTCACTACTCAGTCTTTTCTGTGCTCTCATCACTCCACTTTCTTGGAGCGCTCACTTTTCAGCCTTCAATAGTCTTTTTGTTTGGGGCGGAAGATTTAATCGAAGGCTTAGATCTTATATCACACGACCAGCAAGTCAAAGACTGCTCCCCCAGTGCAGGCGCTCACACGGACTGCTCCCCCGGTGCAGAGGCTCACACGGACTGCTCCCCCAGTGCAGAGGCTCACACGGACTGCTCCCCCAGTGCAGAGGCTCACAGACTGCTCCCCCAGTGCAGAGGCTCACATGGACTGTTACCCCAGTGCAAGCACTTACACGGACTGCTCCCCCAGTGCAGGCGCTCACACTGACTGCTCCCCGGTGCAGACGCTCTCACGGACTGCTCCCCGGTGCAGACGCTCTCACGGGCTGATTTCCCTCAGGGCAGAAGCTCTCACGGGCTGCTCCCCCAGTGCAGACGCTCACACGGACTGCTCCCCCAGTGCAGAGGCTCAGACGGACTGCTCCCCCCAGTGCAGACGCTCACACGGACTGCTCCCCCGGTGCAGAGGCTCACACGGACTGCTCCCCCAGTGCAGAGGCTCACACGGACTGCTCCCCCAGTGCAGACGCTCACACGGACTGCTCCCCTAGTGCAAAGGCTAACACGGACTGCTCCCCCAGTGCAGACGCTCAGACTGACTGCTCCCCCCAGTGCAGACGCTCAGACTGACTGCTCCCCCCAGTGCAGACGCTCACACGGACTTCTCCCCCAGTGCAGGCGCTCACACGGACTGCTCCCCCAGTGCAGGCGCTCACACGGACTGCTCCCCCAGTGCAGGCGCTCACACGAACTGCTCCCCCAGTGCAGGCGCTCACACGGACTGCTCCCCCAGTGCAGGCGCTCACTCGGACGCTGTAAATGTGTCCATGACGCCAAGGTTGTGAAATTGGCCGAATGACTGTCCTCGTGTCTGGTCCATGACGGCAGCAGTGATATCTATAAAGGTCAGGAGACAGATTACGGCCGCGAGCGAGGTGCTCCTCACACAGTGCCTCTCTTTAGCCTCACCAGTGTGCCTCTTCTCCCGCATGGGGTTTAGTCAGATCTCAGGGTCTGATGTTTTAATGATTTGGCATCCCTGTCCCTTGTGGGTTTTGACCCAGTCCCCCACGTCTGGTGGCTTAGAACACATAAACCCCTTCACTGCCCTAGACCACCGCATCTTAGCGGGTGAAAATGTGTGGGGGACATTGTTAAGCAGCATGCACATCTTAAAGGTTCCCCTACCCCCAAATATTTCAAGCTCAGATCATGGGGTACTGTAGGTCCCATTCTGCCCAGTAATACCCCTACAGCTTTGGTGCTCCGGATGGTTGGTACCCACCTCATTACTTCTCCAATGTGCAACATGTGAGGTCTGCGGGCGAAATGAAGGGGTCGTGAGACGGAGACCCCTCGACCCATATTTCTTTGACAACCCCCCGGAGTTCATTTAACAGTCCACAGTGGACCAGAGCCCAGAATCCTGGGACACCGACAAAGATCCATTGTGTGCGGCGCCGGCTCCAAAATCCCAGGGAGGGGGGGTATTTACATCACAAAGAACATTCCTCTATAGTCATCTCAGGGTACAGAGGTACTATAGTCACACGGAGGATACACCGGGCCTGGAGGTACTATAGTCACACGGAGGATACACCAGGCCTGGAGGTACTATAGTCACACGGAGGATACACCGGGCCTGGAGGTACTATAGTCACACGGCGGGTACACCGGGCCTGGAGGTACTATGTCACACGGAGGATACACCGGGCCTGCAGGTACTATAGTCACATGGAGGATACACCAGGCCTGGAGGTACTATAGTCACAAGGAGGATACACCGGGCCTGGAGGTACTATAGTCACATGGAGGATACACCGGGCCTGGAGGTACTATAGTCACAAGGAGGATACACCGGGCCTGGAGGTACTATAGTCACGCGGAGGATACACCGGGCCTGGAGGTACTATAGTCACACGGAGGATACACCGGGCCTGGAGGTACTATAGTCACGCGGAGGATACACCGGGCCCGGAGGTACTATAGTCGCGCGGAGGATACACCGGGCCTGGAGGTACTATAGTCACGCGGAGGATACACCGGGCCCGGAGGTACTATAGTCACACGGAGGATACACCGGGCCCGGAGGTACTATAGTCACACGGCGGGTACACCGGGCCTGGAGGTACTATAGTCATACGGAGGATACACCGGGCCTGGAGGTACTATAGTCACGCGGAGGATACATCGGGCCTGGAGGTACTATAGGTACGCGGAGGATACACCGGGCCCGGAGGTACTATAGTCACACGGAGGATACACTAGGCCCAGAGGTACTATAGTCACGCGGAGGATACACCGGGCCTGGAGGTACTATAGTCACACGGCGGGTACACCGGGCCCGGAGGTACTATAGTCACATGGAGGATACACCGGGCCTGGAGGTACTATAGTCACACGGAGGATACACTGGGCCTGGAGGTACTATAGTCACACGGAGGATACACTGGGCCTGGAGGTACTATAGTCACACGGAGGATACACCGGGCCTGGAGGTACTATAGTCACACGGAGGATACACCGGGCCTGGAGGTACTATAGTCACACGGAGGATACACCGGGCCTGGAGGTACTATAGTCACACGGAGGATACACCGGGCCTGGAGGTACTATAGTCACACGGAGGATACACCGGGCCCGGAGATACTATAGTCACACGGGGGATACACCGGGCCTGGAGGTACTATAGTCACACGGAGGATACACTGGGCCTGGAGGTACTATAGTCACACGGAGGATACACCGGGCCTGGAGGTACTATAGTCACGCGGAGGGTACACCGGGCCTGGAGGTAATATGGTCACACGGAGGATACAGCGGGCCCGGAGGTACTATAGTCACACGGAGGATACACCGGGCCTGGAGGGAATATGGTCACACGGAGGATACACCGGGCCTGGAGGTACTATAGTCACACGGAGGATACACCGGGCCTGGAGGTACTATAGTCACACGGAGGATACACCGTCTTGACCACTGACTGCGGCTTATACTTACAGGAGGAGAATGTAGACACAGAGAGGCCAGTAAGGGGTTAAAATAAAGTGCATTTCAGCTTTACTTCTGGTCGGAGGCACATTGGCAATATGGCGCCAGTCATGTGGAAGTATTTGAGGTGACATCTACAGCCCATCACTGCTGCCCCCTGAGACCCCGCTGATGGGGAGCAGCGAACAGATGGAGGTCAGCGGACTGGGGAATATCACTGAGTGGTGCAGCACCATACAGACGCCCGTACCCGCCATGTCCTTCACCTGGGGACACACCCCCACCCCCGTCATTTGTTCCAAATTATTCCACTGCGTGAAGTGAGAATATATCATCCTTACCTCTATATTATTCTTCTTAGTCCTTTATAATGGTCAGAAATCTACTATTGCACTTATTTTCCTCCCTCATAATGCAGCACATCCTGCCCATAATGTAGAACATCCTCCCCCATAATGCAGCACATCCTCCCATAATGCAGCACATCTTCCCCATAATGCAGCACATCCTGCCCATAATGTAGAACATCCTCCCCCATAATGCAGCACATCCTCCCATAATGCAGCACATCTTCCCCCATAATGCAGCACATCTTCCCCATAATGCAGCACATCCTCCCCATAATGTAGCACATCCCCCCCCCCATAATGTAGCACATCCTCCCCCATAATGCAGCACATCTTCCCCCATAATGCAGCACATCCTCCCTCATAATGCAGCACATCCTCCCATAATGCAGCACATCTTCCCCCATAATGCAGCACATCCTCCCCCATAATGCAGCACATCTTCCCCCATAATGCAGCACATCCTCCCATAATGCAGCACATCTTCCCCCATAATGCAGCACATCCTCCCTCATAATGCAGCACATCCTCCCCCATAATGCAGCACATCCTCCCCATAATGCAGCACATCCTCCACCATAATGCAGCACATCCTCCCCATAATGCAGCACATCCTCCCCATAATGCAGCACATCCTCCACCATAATGCAGCACATCCTCCACCATAATGCAGCACATCCTCCCCATAATGCAGCACATCCTCCCCATAATGCAGCACATCCTCCACCATAATGCAGCACATCCTCCACCATAATGCAGCACATCCTCCCCATAATGCAGCACATCCTCCCCATAATGCAGCACATCCTCCACCATAATGCAGCACATCCTCCCCATAATGCAGCACATCCTCCCCATAATGCAGCACATCCTCCCCCATAATGCAGCACATCCTCCCCATAATGTAGCACATCCCCCCCCCATAATGCAGCTCATCCTCCCCCATAATGCAGCACATCCTCCCCATAATGCAGCCCATCCTCCCCATAATGCAGCACATCCTCCCCATAATGCAGCACATCCTCCACATAATGCAGCACATCCTCCCCATAATGCAGCACATCCTCCCCATAATGCAGCACATCCTCCTCCATAATGCAGCACATCCTCCCCATAATGCAGCACATCCTCCCCATAATGCAGCACATCCTCCCATAATGCAGCATCCTCCCCATAATGCAGCACATCCTCCCCATAATGCAGCACATCCTCCCCCATAATGCAGCACATCCTCCCCCATAATGCAGCACATCCTCCCCCATAATGCAGCACATCCTACCCCATAATGCAGCACATCCTCCCCATAATGCAGCACATCCTCCCCATAATGCAGCACATCCTCCCCCATAATGCAGCACATCCTCCCCCATAATGCAGCACATCCTCCCCATAATGCAGCACATCCTCCCCATAATGCAGCACATCCTCCCCATAATGCAGCACATCCTCCCCATAATGCAGCACATCCTCCCCCATAATGCAGCACATCCTCCCCATAATGCAGCACATCCTCCCCCATTATGCAGCACATCCTCCCCATAATGCAGCACATCCTCCCCATAATGCAGCACATCCTCCCCATAATGCAGCACATCCTCCCCATAATGCAGCACATCCTCCCCATAATGCAGCACATCCTCCCCATAATGCAGCACATTCTCCCCCATAATGCAGCACATCCTCCCTATAATGCAGCACATCCTCCCCCATAATGCAGCACATCCTCCACCATAATGCAGCACATTCTCCCCATAATGCAGCACATCCTCCCCATAATGCAGCACATCCTCCCCCATAATGCAGCACATCCTCCCCCATAATGCAGCATTCTTCCCTTCTTTTTGCAGCATGCTCCATCACTGTAACACATCATCCATATTACAGCACATTATCACAGTGAATGGCCTCACTATCCTGCCTTATCTATCCTCATTACTTGCCCCGCCCTCTAATTATAATGAGATGACTCTGCTGACCCTGCCCTCTAATCATAATGAGATGACTCTGCTGACCCTGCCCTCTAATCATAATGAGATGACTCTGCTGACCCTGCCCTCTAATAATAATGGGATGACTCTGCTGACCCCGCCCTTTAATGATAATAAGATGACTGCTGACTTTGCCTTCTAATGATATTGAGATCACTATTGACCCTTCCCTCTAATGATAATAAAATGACTGCTGACCCTGACCTCTAATGATGATGAGATGACTGCTGACTTCACCCTCTAATGATAATGAGATGACTCTGCTGACTCTGTCCCATTCACTACAGAAAACAAACTCCTTTTTGTAGGACATGGGAAAATATGGTGCAAATAATTGATAAATTTAGTAGACATCTTGGCCACCATATTTTCGGGGGTAATGGTCAGTTTTTGGTAGTACGCAGATTGATATTTGCAGTCCTGGGCCAAGTCCTTGTCGTCCTGCCGCCAGCAGCAGATGCTGCTGGTTGGTAATTACCGCCTCAGATTGAAGCTTCTTCCGCACCGTCCTCAGGAGCTTTAACAACCCGCGGAGAGAAGAGCTGACAGCTCAGCCGCGAGGTCCGACTGCCCATCTGCTGCCACCGGCTAAATTTATCCAACACAGAAAAGCTTTTATACAGAGGGGGGACGTCATGTCACATCGGTGCCGGCTGCTGGAGACGAGGCCACAGCTCCTCCAGCGTCTCCTGAGCTTATCCCAAGGTGAGGACTGGAGGGACCGACCCTAAGAATCCTGTCACACCCCTCCCCCACTGCTGCGGAGTTATACCGCGCCTTTTATGAGGGTCCTCCAGCCGCCGGACAGACGTCAACTAGACAGATTTTTTTGGGGGGAGGCGAAGAGATAAAGAAAACGATTCAGCCATTTTCTTTCCATTATGCCGCTCACCGTACAGGATAAATAGTTTTATATTTTGATGGTACAGGAATTTTTGGATGGGGCGATACCAAATATCTTGTTTTTTGTTACTTTGAGTTGTAAAATGGAGAAGGGGTGACTTAATTATAATGGTTTTATAAGCTTTTTATGTTTAAAACAACATTTTAAATTGATCCTAGCAGGAGTGGCCCGCTCGCAGTAAATGATCCCTTAGATTCTGTGGTTACAAAAGTCTGTGATCGGAGTTGTCTCTTATCACAGACTCTGCTGCCGGTGTCTGTCTGCCCCAGAAAAGCACCACCTATGGTAAAACTCATCCCTGGTGTCCAGTCATATAATGTCTGGACGTTTAGTGTCCTCTCCCTGTCTTCATGTGCTTTACTGCCCACTCCCTGGTGTCCAGTGGTTTAGTCCCCAGTCCCTGGTGTCCAGTGCTTAGTTCCTGGTGTCTAGTATTTAGTCCACAGTCCCTGGTGTCCAGTGGTTTAGTCCCCAGTTCGTGGTGTCCAGTGTTTAGTCCCCAGTCCCTGTTGTCCAGTGGTTTAGTCCCCAGTCCGTGGTGTCCAGTGGTTTAGACCCCAGTCCCTGGTGTTCAGCGGTTTTGTCCCCATTCCCTGGTGTCCAGTGTTTAGTCCCCAGTACCTGGTGTCCAGTGGTTAAACCCCAGTCCCTGGTGTCCAGTGCTCAGTTCCTGGTGTCTAGTATTTAGTCCACAGTCCCTGGTGACCAGTGGTTTAGTCCCCAGTTCGTAGTGTCCAGTGTTTAGTCCCCAGTCCCTGGTGTCAAGAGGTTTAGTTTCCAGTCCCTGGTTTCCAGTGGTTAGTCCCTGGTGTCTAGTGTTTAGTCCCCAGTCCCTGGTGTCCATTGGTTACTGTCTAGTCCCTGATGTCTAGTGGTTTAGTCCCCAGTCCCTAGTGTCCAGTGGTTTAGTCCCCAGTCCGTGGTGTCCAGTGTTTAATCCCCAGTCCGTGGTGTCAAGAGTTTTAGTGTCCAGCTCCTGGTGTCCTGTGGCTTAGTTTCTAGTCCCTGGTGTCCAGGGGTTTAGTCCGCAGTCCCTGGTGTCCAGTGGTTTAGTCCCCAGTCCCTGGTGTCCAGTGGTTTAGTCCCCGTCCCTGGTGTCCAGTGGTTTAGTCCCCAGTCGCTGGTGTCCACTGTTTAGTCCCCAGTCGCTGGTGTCCACTGTTTAGTCCCCAGTCCCTGGTGTCCAGTGGTTTAGTCCCCAGTCCCTGGTGTCCAGCGTTTAGTTCCCAGTCCCTGGTTTCCAGTGTCTAGTTCCCAGTCCCTGGTGTCCAGTGGTTTAGTTCCCAGTCGCTGGTGTCCAGTGTTTAGTCCCCAGTCTGTGGTGTCCAGTGTTTAGTCCCCAGTCCCTGGTGTCCAGTGTTTAGTCCCCAGTCCCTGGTGTCCAGTGTTTAGTCCCCAGTCCCTGGTGTCCAGTGGTTTAGTCCCCAGTCCCTGGTGTCCAGTGTTTAGTCCCCAGTCCCTGGTGTCCAGTGTTTAGTCCCCAGTCCCTGGTGTCCAGTGGTTTAGTCCCCAGTCCCTTGTGACCAGTGTTTAGTCCCCAGTCCCTGGTGTCCAGTGTTTTAGTCCCCAGTCCCTGGTGTCCAGTGGTTTGGTTTCCATAGAGGTAGTAACTTGTAATAATCAGCACATGGCGGTACAGGCGGCTGTGCGGTTGTGTAATCCGAGGCTGATGATGAAATAATATAATAATCACCTCCCTGTGCGGTTTGCTTCGGTTTTGTGTTGGGGTTTCGGCTCCACGCCCGCATCACCCGTTAATTACCGCCGATACTGTAGAGTCTCCTGCGTTACCTGTAGTGGCCGCTGTGCGGCAGCAGTGCGCAGCCAGTGATGAGCGGAGCGGCGGCCAATCCGGGTTAGCGGGGGGTGTGAGGCTGCGGGCGCCTCCTGCCTCCTCCCGCTCGGGTCGGGGAGGGCGGACGCCGAGAAGTTGATGTTTTGTGCTGAAACATTTCACTGCAAGAAGAAGTCCCGGGCTGAGCGCTGGGGTCCTGTGCCAGGGAGGGGGCAACCACAGCACAGACCCCTGGAGAGGCCACCTACCTGCACACCACAGAGGGGAGACCTACCTGCTCACAACAGAGGGGACACCTACCTGTACGCCACAGAGAGGGCACCTACCTGCACACCACAGAGGGGCACCTGACTGCACACCACAGAGGGGCACTTACCTGCACACCACAGAGGGGCACCTACCTGCACACCACAGAGGGGGTACCTACCTGCACACCACAGAGGGAAGACCTACCTGCTCACAGCAGAGGGGGCACCTACCTGTACACCACAGAGGGGCACCTACCTGCACACCACAGACGGGGCACCTACCTTCTCTGTTCTGGGCATCACTGCTGGATCCTGTTACTGGTGATACAGACCCAGCCTGGCACCACAGCGGATGGATAGTACCACCGGCATAGCCCCTGTGCCCTGGAGAGTGACCCCCTCCATCTCACCCTGGCATCACCACTGCTGGTAACTACAGGTGGTACAGACCATGTGCCCTGGAGAAGACACACTGGGCACCATCCTAGCTATGATCTGGAGAGTGGGCACCTGCACCCAGCACTGGAGGTCACACAGACATCTGCCCAGCCTGGCATCACCGCAGACAAGAGTCAGAGCCTGGCATCTGGATCATTGAAGGTACAGGGCGCCCCTGGCATCAGTCAGCCCTGTGGGGCCTGACCGAGCGGCTGAGATCCTGACCCTGGCGCCCACACCGTGCCCTCTGATCGCTGGATTCCTGAGACGCCCCTGAAGGTAAATGGCTTCCTTCCAGTCATGGTCTGCACAGGGTCCTGACCTGGTCCTGCTCACCCGCCTCGTGGACAGTTTCAGCGTAAGTTCACATGGTGCAGATCTGCTGCAGTTATCCTTGTGCCAAACATTCACGTGAGTGGCTGAGTGAGCAGGACTGTGTCAGGATGAGGGAGAGTGAATGGAGAGGGTTTCTATTCACTAACTGCAAGCAGAGGTCATGAGCATGGCACTTTTTATTATAGAATATTTAAATGTGAGCGGAGCACCCCTTTAAATATGAACAGATATTATGTAAAAAGCCTCCTCGTCACCCTTCTTAGGCTTATGATGGGGGTTGTAGTTCAGACGTTGCTGTGCACGGGGCAGGTGATATTTACAGCTCTGATCTGAGGACAAATGTGAAGAAGTCACAAGAGAGAAAACAACAACAACAACGCAACAAAGTATCAGACGATGCAGACTTCACAGGGAGGATTAACCCCTTCACCTCCATTATGGTATTGTGTCCCTCTATGTGCCCCCATACTGTCCCTCCATGTCCCCCATACTGTCCCTCCATGTGCCCCATACTGTCCCTCCCTGTACCCCATACTGTCCCTCCATGTACCCCCATACTGTCCCTCCATGTGCCCCATACTGTACCTTTTTGTACCCCCATACTGTCCCTCCCTGTGCCCCATACTGTCCCTCCATGTACCCCATACTGTACCTCCATGTACTTCCCATACTGTCCCTCCATGTCCCCCATACTGCCCCTCCATGTGCCCCATACTGTCCCTCCCTGTACCCCATACTGTCCCTCCATGTACCCCCATACTGTCCCTCCATGTACCCCCATACTGTCCCTCCATGTACCCCATACTGTCCCTCCATGTACCCCATACTGTCCCTCCCTGTGCCCCATACTGTCCCTCCCTGTCCCCCATACTGTCCCTCCCTGTACCCCCATACTGTCCCTCCATGTCCCCCATACTGTCCCTCCATTTACCCCATACTGTCCCTCCCTGTACCCCATACTGTCCCTCCCTGTACCCCATACTGTCCCTCCCTGTCCCCCATACTGTCCCTCCCTGTGCCCCATACTGTCCCTCCA
Organism: Bufotes viridis; assembly: GCA_033119425.1. NCBI lineage: Eukaryota > Metazoa > Chordata > Amphibia > Anura > Bufonidae > Bufotes > Bufotes viridis. Next base: position 16,034,685 of record CM065589.1, on the reverse strand, counting down.
TGTGCCCCATACTGTCCCTCCATGTGCCCCATACTGTCGCTCTGTGACCCTATACTGTACCTCCATGACCCCCATACTGTACCTCCATGTGCCCCATACTGTACCTCCATGTGCCCCATACTGTACCTCCATGTGCCCCATACTGTCCCTCCATGTCTCCCATACTGTCCCTCCATGTACCCCCATACTGTCCCTCCATGTCTCCCATACTGCCCCTCCATGTCCCCCATACTGTCCCTCCATGTCCCCCATACTGTCCCTCCATGTACCCCCATACTGTCCCTCCATGTGCCTCCATACTGTCCCTCCATGTCCCCCCATACTGTCCCTCCATGTACCCCCATACTGTCCCTCCATGTAGCCCCATACTGTCCCTCCATGTGTCCCCATACTGTCCCATCCCATATGCCTCATGCTATGTCGCACATGGAGGACAGCATGAGTACTGTAGAGGTCAGCATGGGGCTTATAGAGGACAGCATCGCATGAGGGCACAGATGGTCAGGGACAGTATGGAGCACATGGAGGGACAGTATGGGGTACAGAGAGGACAGTATGGAGGTACATGGAGGGACAAAGTATGGGCACAGTGAGGGACAGTATGGGACAGTGGAGGACAGTATGGGCATGGAGGACAGTATGAGTGCATGAGATCAGTATGGGTACATGGAGGACAGTATGGGTGCAGGAGGGACAGTATGGGGACATGGAGGGCAGCATGGGGACATGGAGGACAGTATGAGTACATGGAGGTACAGTATGGGACTGGCAGGATGGCACATGAGGACAGTATGGGACAGTATGAGGCAGTGCAGTACGGGGACATGGAGGTACAGTATGGGGTACAATGAGGTACATTATGGGAATACATGGAGGTACATTATGATGCATCATGGAGGTACAGTATGGGGCACAAAGGTACAGTATGGGGAACATGGAGGGACAGTATGGTACATGGAGGGACAGTATGGGGACATGGAGGGACAGTATGAGGTACATGGGAGCAGGCATGGAGGGACAGTATGGAGGACATGGAGGGCAGTACATGGAGGCAGCATGGGGCACATGGAGGGACAGTATGGGCAGCATGGAGGGACAGTATGGCACATGGAGGGACAGTATGGGGTACAAAAGGTACAGTATGGGCCGGGGTACTGCCCTTTACCCATACTGTCTCTCCATGTGCCCCATACTGTCCCTCCCTGTACCCCATACTGTCCCTCCATGTACCCCCATACTGTCCCTCCATGTGCCCCATACTGTACCTCCCTGTCCCCCATACTGTCCCTCCATGTGCCCCATACTGTCCCTCCATGTACCCCATACTGTACCTCCATGTACTTCCATACTGTCCCTCCATGTCCCCCATACTGTCCCTCCCTGTACCCCATACTGTCCCTCCATGTACCCCCATACTGTCCCTCCATGTACCCCATACTGTCCCTCCATGTACCCCATACTGTCCCTCCCTGTCCCCCTATACTGTCCTCTCCCTGTGCCCCATACTGTCCCTCCATGTACCCCATACTGTACCTCCATGTACTTCCATACTGTCCCTCCATGTCCCCCATACTGCCCCTCCATGTGCCCCATACTGTCCCTCCCTGTACCCCATACTGTCCCTCCATGTACCCCATACTGTCCCTCCATGTACCCCATACTGTCCCTCCCTGTCCCCCATACTGTCCTCTCCTGTACCCCATACTGTCCCTCTCCATGTACCTCCATACTGTCCCTCCTTTACCCCATACTGTCCCTCCCTGTACTCCTATACTGTCCCTCCCTGTACCTCCTATACTGTCCCTCCCTGTCCCCCATACTGTCCCTCCATGTGCCCCATACTGTCCCTCCATGTGCCCCATACTGTCCCTCCATGTGCCCCATACTGTCGCTCTGTGACCCTATACTGTACCTCCATGACCCCCATACTGTACCTCCATGTGCCCCATACTGTACCTCCATGTGCCCCATACTGTCCCTCCATGTCTCCCATACTGTCCCTCCATGTACCCCCATACTGTCCCTCCATGTCTCCCATACTGTCCCTCCATGTGCCCTCATACTGCCCCTCCATGTCCCCCATACTGTCCCCTCCATGTCCCCTCATACTGTCCTCTCCATGTACCTCCATACTGTCCTCTCCATGTGCCCCTATACTGTCCTCTCCATGTACTCCCATACTGTCCCTCTCCATGTCCCCTATACTGCCCCTCTCCATGTCCCCCATACTGTCCCTTCTCCATGTCTCCCATACTGTCCCTCCATGTACCCCCATACTGTCCCTCCATGTTTCTCATACTGTCCTCTCCATGTCCCTCATACTGTCCCTCTCCATGTCCCTCATACTGTCCCTCCATGTGCCCCATACTGTCCCTCCATGTGCCCCATACTGTCCCTCCATGTGCCCCATACTGTCGCTCTCGTGACCCTATACTGTACCTCCATGACTCCCATACTGTACCTCCATGTGCCCTATACTGTACCTCCATGTGCCCTATACTGTCCCTCCATGTCTCCCATACTGTCCCTCCATGTCTCCCATACTGTCCCTCCATGTACCCCCATACTGTCCCTCCATGTCTCCCATACTGTCCCTCCATGTGCCCCATACTGCCCCTCCATGTCCCCCATACTGTCCCTCCATGTCCCCCATACTGTCCCTCCATGTACTCCCATACTGTCCCTCCATGTGCCCCCATACTGTCCCTCCATGTACCCCCATACTGTCCCTCCATGTCCCCATACTACCCTCTCCATGTCTCCCATACTGTCCCTCCATGTCCCCCATACTGTCCCCTCCATGTCCCCCATACTGTCCCTCCATGTCCCCATACTGTCCTCTCTATGTCCCCCATACTGTCCTCTCCATGTACCCCCATACTGTCCTCTCCATGTTTCCTATACTGTCCTCTCCATGTCCCCCCATACTGTCCCTCCATGTCCCCTATACTGTCCCTCCATGTACCTCCGCCCATACTGTACCTTTTGTACCCCCATACTGTCCCTCCATGTGCCCCATACTGCCCCTCCATGTACCCCCATACTGTCCCTCCATGTCCCCCATACTGTCCCTCCATGTGCCCCATACTGCCCCTCCATGTACCTCCATACTGTCCCCTCCATGTCCCCATACTGTCCCTCTCCATGTACCTCCATACTGTCCCTCCATGTTCCTCATACTGTACCTTTTGTACCCCCATACTGTACCTCCATGTGCATCATAATGTACCTCCATGTATTCCCATAATGTACCTCATTGTACCCCCATACTGTACCTCCATGTCCCCCGTACTGTACCTTTTTGTACCCCCATACTGTCCCTCCATGTCCCCCATATTGTACCTTTTTGTACCCCCATACTGTACCTCCATGTCCCCTCAGACTGTACCTTTTTGTACCTCCATTCTGTACCTTTGTACTCCCATAATGTACCTCCATGTGCCCCCATACTGTACTTCCATGGACCCCTATACTGTACCTCCATGTGCCCCCATACTGTACCTCCATATGCCCCCCATACTGTACCTCCATGTGCCTCATACTGTCCCTCCATGTGCCCCCATACTGTCCCTCCATGTACTCCCATACTGCCTCCTCCATGTCCCCTATACTGTCCTCTCCATGTCCTCCATACTGTCCCTCCATGTACCCTCTGCCCATACTGTACCTTTTTGTAACCCCATACTGTCCTCTCCATGTGCTCCATACTGTCCCTCCATATACCCCCATACTGTCCTCTCCATGTTCCCCATACTGTACCTTTTTGTACCCCCATACTGTACCTCCATGTGCATCATAATGTACCTCCATGTATTCCCATAATGTACCTCATTGTACCTCCATACTGTACCTCCATGTCCCCTGTACTGTACCTTTTTGTACCCCATACTGTCCCTCCATGTCCCCCATATTGTACCTTTTTGTACTCCCATACTGTACGTCCATGTCCCCTGCAGATTGTACCTTTTTGTACCTCCATTCTGTACCTCTTTGTACTCCCATAATGTACCTCCATGTGCCCCCATACTGTACCTCCATGGACCCCCATACTGTACCTCCATGTACCCCCATACTGTCCCTTCATGTACTCCCATACTGTCCCTCCATGTACCCCCATACTGTCCCTCCATGTCTCCCATACTGTCCCTCCATGTACTCCATACTGTACCTCTTTTTTTTCACCATACTGTACCTTTTTGTAAACCCATACTGTCCCTCCATGTGCCCCCATACTGTCCCTCCATGTGCCCCCATACTGTCCCTCCATGTGCCCCCATACTGTCCCTCCATGTACCCCCATACTGCCCCTCCATGTCCCCCATACTGTCCCTCCATGTCCCCCATACTGTCCCTCCATGTACCCCCGGCCCATACTGTACCTTTTTGTACCCCCATACTGTCCCTCCATGTGCCCCATACTGTCCCTCCATGTACCCCCGGCCCATACTGTCCCTCCATGTGCCCCATACTGCCCCTCCATGTACCCCCATACTGTCCCTCCATGTCCCCCATACTGTCCCTCCATGTACCCCCGGCCCATACTGCCCCTCCATGTACCCCCATACTGTCCCTCCATGTCCCCCATACTGTCCCTCCATGTACCCCCATACTGTCCCTCCATGTTCCCCATACTGTACCTTTTTGTACCCCCATACTGTACCTCCATGTGCATCATAATGTACCTCCATGTATTCCCATAATGTACCTCATTGTACCCCCATACTGTACCTCCATGTCCCCCGTACTGTACCTTTTTGTAACCCCATACTGTCCCTCCATGTCCCCCATATTGTACCTTTTTGTACCCCCATACTGTACCTCCATGTGCATCATAATGTACCTCCATGTATTCCCATAATGTACCTCATTGTACCCCCATACTGTACCTCCATGTCCCCCGTACTGTACCTTTTTGTACCCCCATACTGTACCTCCATGTCCCCCGTACTGTACCTTTTTGTACCTCCATTCTGTACCTTTTTGTACCCCCATAATGTACCTCCATGTGCCCCCATACTGTACCTCCATGGACCCCCATACTGTACCTCCATGTGCCCCCATACTGTACCTCCATGTGCCCCCATACTGTCCCTCCATGTACCCCCATACTGTCCCTCCATGTACCCCCATACTGTCCCTTCATGTACTCCCATACTGTCCCTCCATGTACCCCCATACTGTCCCTCCATGTACCCCCATACTGTACTTCCATGTCCCCCCATACTGTCCCTCCATGTTCCCCCATACTGTCCCTCCATGTGCCCCATACTGTCCCTCCATGTCTCCCATACTGTCCCTCCATGTCCCCCATACTGTCCCTCCATGTTTCCCATACTGTCCCTCCATGTCCCCCATACTGTCCCTCCATGTTCCCCATACTGTCCCCTCCATGTGCCCCTATACTGTCCCTCCATGTCCCCCATACTGTCCCTCCATGTCCCCCATACTGTCCCTCCATGTCCCCTATACTGTCCTCTCCATGTCCCCATACTGTCCCTCCATGTCCCCCCATACTGTCCCTCCATGTCCCCCATACTGTCCCTCCATGTCCCCTATACTGTCCCTCCATGTCCCCATACTGTCCCTCCATGTCTCCCCATACTGTCCCTCCATGTCCCCCATACTGTCCTCTCCATGTCCCCCATACTGTCCTCTCCATGTCCCCCCATACTGTCCCTCTCTCATGTGCCCCTATACTGTCCTCTCCATGTCTCCCTATACTGTCCTATCCATGTCTCCCATACTGTCCCTCCATGTCCCTCATACTGTCCCTCCATGTCCCCTATACTGTCCCTCCATGTCCCCTATACTGTCCTCTCCATGTCCCCATACTGTCCCTCCATGTCCCCCATACTGTCCCTCCATGTACCCCCATACTGTCCCTCCATGTCCCCCATACTGTCCCTCCATGTACCCCCATACTGTCCCTCCATGTCCCCCATACTGTCCCTCCATGTTCCCCCATACTGTCCCTCCATGTCCCCCATACTGTACCTCCATGTACCCCCATACTGTCCCTCCATGTTCCCCATACTGTACCTTTTTGTACCCCCATACTGTACCTCCATGTGCATCATAATGTACCTCCATGTATTCCCATAATGTACCTCATTGTACCCCCATACTGTACCTCCATGTCCCCCGTACTGTACCTTTTTGTACCCCCATACTGTCCCTCCATGTCCCTAATATTGTACCTTTTTGTACCCCCATACTGTACCTCCATGTCCCCCGTACTGTACCTTTTTGTACCTCCATTCTGTACCTTTTTGTACCCCCATAATGTACCTCCATGTGCCCCCATACTGTACCTCCATGGACCCCCATACTGTACCTCCATGTGCCCCCATACTGTACCTCCATATGCCCCCATACTGTACCTCCATGTGCCCCCATACTGTCCCTCCATGTGCCCCCATACTGTCCCTCCATGTACCCCCATACTGCCCCTCCATGTACCCCCATACTGTCCCTCCATGTGCCCCCATACTGTACCTCCATGTGCCCCCATACTGTACCTCCATATGCCCCCATACTGTACCTCCATGTGCCCCCATACTGTACCTCCATGTGCCCCCATACTGTCCCTCCATGTACCTCCCATACTGTCCTCTCCATGTACCCCCATACTGTCCCTCCATGTACCTCCCATACTGTCCCTCCATGACCCCATACTGTCCCTCCATGTACCTCCCATACTGTCCCTTCATGTACTCCCATACTGTCCCCTCCATGTCCCCTATACTGTACTTCCATGTCCCCCATACTGTCCCTCCATGTCCCCCATACTGTCCCTCCATGTACCCCTCATACTGTCCCCTCCATGTACCCCCCATACTGTCCCTCCATGTACCCCCATACTGTCCCTCCATGTACCCTCATACTGTCCCTCCATGTACCCCTCATACTGTCCCCTCCATGTACCCCTCATACTGTCCCTCCATGTACCCCCATACTGTCCCTCCATGTTTCCCATACTGTCCCTCCATGTCCCCCATACTGTCCCTCCATGTCCCCCATACTGTACTTCCATGTCCCCCATACTGTACTTCCATGTCCCCCCATACTGTCCCTCCATGTCCCCCATACTGTCCCTCTCCATGTACCCCCATACTGTCTCTCCATGTTTCCCATACTGTCCCTCCATGTCCCCCATACTGTCCCTCCATGTTTCCCATACTGTCCCTCCATGTCCCCCATGCTGTCCCTCCATGTACCCCCATACTGTCCCTCCATGTCCCCCATACTGTCCCTCCATGTCCCCCATACTGTCCCTCCATGTCCTCCATACTGTCCCTCCATGTACCCCCATACTGTCCCTCCATGTTTCCCATACTGTCCCTCCATGTTTCCCATACTGTCCCTCCATGTTTCCCATACTGTCCCCCATGCTGTCCCTCCATGTCCCCCATGCTGTCCCTCCATGTCCCCCCATACTGTCCCTCCATGTTTCCCATACTGTCCCTCCATGTCCCCCATACTGTCCCTCCATGTACCCCCATACTGTCCCTCCATGTGCCCCCATGCTGTCCCTCCATGTCCCCAATGCTGTCCCTCCATGTCCCCAATGCTGTCCCTCCATGTGCCCCCATGCTGTCCCTCCATGTTTCCCATACTGTCCCTCCATGTCCCCATACTGTCCCTCCATGTCCATACTGTCCCTCCATGTCCCCATGCTGTCCCTCCATGTCCCCAATGCTGTCCCTCCATGTCCCCAATGCTGTCCCTCCATGTGCCCCCATGCTGTCCCTCCATGTCCCCCATACTGTCCCTCCATGTCCCCCATACTGTCCCTCCATGTCCCCCATACTGTCCCTCCATGTCCCCCATAGGTCCTGGCTCTGAGAAGCTTTGTGTAGAGGTTCTCCGTCCAGGACATGATGGAAGCCGTATAAAAAGCCTCAGTCTGATCTGGGGGTGTCCAGCTGTGACCCCACCATAGTCCTCATCCCAGATCCTCCGCATCGTCAGTGCAGATCCATCAACAGTCTCTGACTGCAGCTCATGGACTGTTGACAGATCTTGGGACTATTACTCCTGTCAGTAAATTGTGAATCTATAACTCCCAGCATGCTGCATTCACCTCTATGGGACTTCTGAGAACAGCCCAGCAAGTGTTCATGCTGGGAGTTGTAGTTTCACAAATGCTGGAGGTTGCTGATCCCTGCACTAGAGACTGGAGAGGAACTGCAAGGGTTAAATGCTCCACAGTATAGCTCCCAATCTGCTAGTAGCGCTATGTCTTATACGCCACTCACACCCAGAGCTGCATTCACTGTTCTGCTGATTAATGTTGACCTCACATGTCCCTCCTGCTGCCTCAGAGTCTGTATGTAGCCTGCTGGGCTGCAGTGCATTGTGGGAGTTGTAGTCTTTGCAGTGGGCACTGTACAGTACATCTCCCCAAATCCACCGCACCGATGTAACGTAAGGAAACCGCAAACCCAGCATTTCGGTGGAGGAGTCAGCGAGCCGGTGAGAACAGGCCGGGTGTCTGAGAGAGAAGCTCATTGTAACAGACCCTCAGCTATGAGCAGTGTCGGGTCTGTCTAGGTTTTCAGCCCTGTATAAGTAAAAGTTCTACCACTTGGATGAGAAAGGGTTAAGTCTCGACTTTCGCCCCAGTCTCTTCCGCCATACTCTGTGGTCAGGGCATAAAGCAAGGGGAGCGATGGGTTAATAGGGCGTTCCTTGCCGTCAGCAGAATCCGCTCCCTCGAGGGCCGATTCATACATTATAGATCCTCGCTAAAAGGTTTCCACAGAAAACAGGAAGAATCTGCAGGAGACTTATATTCAGTGATGTCAGGGGGCGGGGCTGTGACAACCTCTCAGGTATGATATACAGGCAGGTTGTCAGCAGTAGTAGATGAGTAGCTGTAGTATAAGAGGTGTGGATCCTCCATCATCCCCACCTCCCGGGTACCTTCTCTGGTGTCCTCCACACTCTGGGAGGGGGAGAGCATTGTCTGTGGAGGCTTCTGGACAAAACATATACAGAGCAACCGCCACACTGTATCCAATAATACCACAATACAGTGCCCACATACTGCCATACTGTGCCTGCAGTCTAGTGCCATACAGTGCCCACATACTGCCATACTGTGCCTGCAGTCTAGTGCCATACAGTGCCCACATACTGCCATACTGTGCCTGATATATAGTGCCATACAGTGCCCACATACTGCCATACTGTGCCTGATATATAGTGCCATACAGTGCGCACATACTGTGCCTGTAATATAGTGCCATACAGTGCCCACATATTGTGCCTGCAATCTAGTGCAGTACAGTGCCCATATACTGCCATATTGTGCCTTACAGTGCCCACATACTGCCATACTGTGCGTGATATATAGTGCCATACAGTGCCCTCATACTGCCATAATGTGCCTGTAATATAGTGCCCACATACTGTGTCTGTAATATAGTGCCATACAGTGCCCACATACTGTGCCTGTAATCTAGTGCAGTACAGTGCCCATATACTGCCATATTGTGCCCACATACTGCCATACAGTGCCCACATACTGCCATACTGTGCCTGATATATAGTGCCATACAGTGCCCACATACTGCCATACTGTGCCTTCAATATAGTGACATGCAGTGCCCACATACTGCCATACTGTGCCTGATGTATAGTGTCATACAGTGCCCACATACTGTGCCTGTAATACAGTGCCCACATACTGTGGCTTTAATATAGTGATATACAGTGCCCACATATTGTGCCTGTAATATAGTGCCATACTGTGCCTTCAATATAGTGCCATACAGTGCCCACATACTGTGCCTGTAATATAGTGCCATACAGTGCCCGCATACTCTTGTAGTGCCATACAGTGCCCACATACTGTGCCTGTAATATAGTGCCATACAGTGCCCGCATACTGTGCCTGTAATATAGTGCCATACAGTGCCCACATACTGTGCCTGTAATATAGTGACATACAGTGCCCGCATACTGTGCCTGTAATATAGTGCCATACAGTGCCCACATACTGTGCCTGTAATATAGTGACATACAGTGCCCACATACTGTGCCTGTAATATAGTGACATACTGTGCCTGTAATATAGTGATATACAGTGCCCACATATTGTGCCTGTAATATAGTGCCATACTGTGCCTTTAATATAGTGCCATACAGTGCCCACATACTGTGCCTGTAATATAGTGCCATACAGTGCCCGCATACTCTTATAGTGCCATACAGTGCCCACATACTGTGCCTGTAATATAGTGCCATACAGTGCCCACATACTGTGCCTGTAATATAGTGCCATACAGTGCCCGCATACTGTGCCTGTAATATAGTGCCATACAGTGCCCACATACTGTGCCTGTAATATAGTGCCATACAGTGCCCGCATACTCTTATAGTGCCATACAGTGCCGACATACTGTGCCTGTAATATAATGCCATACAGTGCCCACATACTGTGCCTGTAATATAGTGCCCACATACTGTGCCTGTAATATAGTGACATACAGTGCCCACATACTGTGCCTGTAATATAGTGCCATACAGTGCCCACATACTTATAGTGCCATACAGTGCCCGCATACTTTTTTTTTTTTTTTTTTTAATTGACAATTTTTATTGAATTTTACTTATTATCAATAAAGAATACAAGAACCCAATAATCATGAGTGATCATTACACGTATGTAATAACAGAAGTGGGCTAAAGTCCATCTGTATCAGTAAGCAAAATAATACAGCGCATACAGGAACATGAAAAAAGCGGAGACAGATACAGCGCAAGCAAAAATGACCTGAGTACTATATCTGATCACAATCAGTGAAAAAGAAATAAAACAAAATAAAAGCATCTCAAACATAGAAAGTAGGCATTTAAGACTGGGGGGGGAGAACACGGGACAGGACACAACAGGAAGGGGAGGGAAGGGTATGCACCAGTGGTCCTCACAGACTGGGGTCCAAATAATCATCCCATGGTTGCCAGATCTAGTGCCCGCATACTCTTATAGTGCCATACAGTGCTCACATACTTATAGTGCCATATAGTGCCCACATATTGTGCCTGTAATATAGTGCCATACAGTACCCACATACTGTCTTATAGTGCCATACAGTGCCCACATATTGTGCCTGTAATCTAGTTCAGTACAGTGCCCATATACTGCCATATTGTGCCTTACAGTGCCCACATACTGCCATACTGTGCCTGATATATAGTGCCATACAGTGCCCACATACTGCCATACTGTGCCTGCAATATAGTGACATGCAGTGCCCACATACTGCCATACTGTGCCTGATGTATAGTGCCATACAGTGCCCACATACTGTGCCTGTAATATAGTGACATACAGTGCCCACATATTGTGCCTGTAATATAGTGCCATACAGTGCCCACATACTGTGCCTGTAATATAGTGCCATATAGTGCCCACATACTGTGCCTGTAATATAGTTATATACAGTGCCCACATACTGTGCCTTTAATATAGTGCCATACAGTGCCCACATACTGTGCATGTAATATAGTGCCATACAGTGCCCACATACTGTGCCTGTAATATAGTGCCATACAGTGCCCACATACTGTGCCTGTAATATAGTGCCATACAGTGCCCACATACTGTGCCTGTAATATAGTGCCATACAGTGCCCACATACTGTGCCTGTAATATAGTGCCATACAGTGCCCACATACTGTGCCTGTAATTTAGTGACATACAATGCCCACATACTGTGCCTGTAATATAGTGCCATACAGTGCCCACATACTGTGCCTGTAATATAGTGCCATACAGTGCCCACATACTGTGCCTGTAATATAGTGACATACAGTGCCCACATACTGTGCCTGTAATATAGTGCCATACAGTGCCCACATACTGTGCCTGTAATATAGTGTCCACATACTGTGCCTTCAATATAGTGCCATACAGTGCCCGCATACTGTGCCTGTAATATAGTGCCATACAGTGCCCACATACTGTGCCTGTAATATAGTGACATACAGTGCCCACATACTTATAGTGCCATACAGTGTCCACATACTGTGCCTGTAATATAGTGACATACAGTGCCCGCATACTGTGCCTGTAATATAGTGCCATACAGTGCCCACATACTGTGCCTGTAATATAGTGCCATACAGTGCCCACATACTGTGCCTGTAATATAGTGCCATACAGTGCCCACATACTGTGCCTGTAATATAGTGCCATACAGTGCCCACATACTGTGCCTGTAATATAGTGCCATACAGTGCCCACATACTGTGCCTGTAATATAGTGCCATACAGTGCCCACATACTGTGCCTGTAATATAGTGCCATACAGTGCCCACATACTGTGCCTGTAATATAGTGCCATACAGTGCCCACATACTGTGCCTGTAATATAGTGCCATACAGTGCCCACATACTGTGCCTGTAATATAGTGCCATATAGTGCCCACATACTGTGCCTGTAATATAGTGCCATACAGTGCCCGCATATTGTGCCTGTAATATAGTGCCATATAGTGCCCACATACTGTGCCTGTAATATAGTGCCATACAGTGCTCACATACTGTGCCTGTAATATAGTGCCATACAGTGCCCACATACTGTGCCTGTAATATAGTGCCCACATACTGTGCCTGTAATATAGTGCCATACAGTGCACACATACTGTGCCTGTAATATAGTGCCATACAGTGCACACATACTGTGCCTGTAATATAGTGCCATACAGTGCCCACATACTGTGCCTGTAATATAGTGCCATACAGTGCCCACATACTGTGCCTGTAATATAGTGCCATACAGTGCCCACATACTGCCATACTGTGCCTGCAATATAGTGACATGCAGTGCCCACATACTGCCATACTGTGCCTGATGTATAGTGCCATACAGTGCCCACATACTGTGCCTGTAATATAGTGACATACAGTGCCCACATATTGTGCCTGTAATATAGTGCCATACAGTGCCCACATACTGTGCCTGTAATACAGTGCCCACATACTGTGCCTGTAATATAGTGCCATATAGTGCCCACATACTGTGCCTGTAATATAGTGACATATAGTGCCCACATACTGTGCATGTAATATAGTGCCATACAGTGCCCACATACTGTGCATGTAATATAGTGCCATACAGTGCCCACATACTGTGCCTGTAATATAGTGCCATACAGTGCCCACATACTGCCATACTGTGCCTGCAATATAGTGACATGCAGTGCCCACATACTGCCATACTGTGCCTGATGTATAGTGCCATACAGTGCCCACATACTGTGCCTGTAATATAGTGACATACAGTGCCCACATATTGTGCCTGTAATATAGTGCCATACAGTGCCCACATACTGTGCATGTAATATAGTGCCATACAGTGCCCACATACTGTGCCTGTAATATAGTGCCATACAGTGCCCACATACTGTGCCTGTAATATAGTGCCATACAGTGCCCACATACTGTGCCTGTAATATAGTGCCATACAGTGCCCACATACTGTGCCTGTAATATAGTGCCATACAGTGCCCACATATGGTGCATGTAATATAGTGCCATACAGTGCCCACATATGGTGCCTGTAATATAGTGCCATACAGTGCTCACATACTGTGCCTGTAATATAGTGCCATACAGTGCTCACATACTGTGCCTGTAATATAGTGACATATAGTGTCCACATACTGTGCCTGTAATATAGTGCCATACAGTGCCCACATACTGTGCCTGTAATATAGTGCCATACAGTGCCCACATACTGTGCCTGTAATATAGTGCCATACAGTGCCCACATACTGTGCCTGTAATATAGTGCCATACAGTGCCCACATACTGTGCCTGTAATATAGTGCCATACAGTGCCCACATACTGTGCCTGTAATATAGTGCCATACAGTGCCCACATACTGTGCCTGTAATATAGTGCCATACAGTGCCCACATACTGTGCCTGTAATATAGTGCCATACAGTGCCCACATACTGTGCCTGTAATATAGTGCCATACAGTGCCCACATACTGTGCCTGTAATATAGTGCCATACAGTGCCCACATACTGTGCCTGTAATATAGTGCCATACAGTGCCCACATACTGTGCCTGTAATATAGTGCCATACAGTGCCCACATACTGTGCCTGTAATATAGTGCCATACAGTGCCCACATACTGTGCCTGTAATATAGTGACATATAGTGTCCACATACTGTGCCTGTAATATAGTGACATACAGTGCCCACATACTGTGCCTGTAATATAGTGACATACAGTGCCCACATACTGTGCCTGTAATATAGTGCCATACAGTGCCCACATACTGTGCCTGTAATATAGTAACATACAGTGCCCGCATACTGTGCCTGTAATATAGTGCCATACAGTGCCCACATACTGTGCCTGTAATATAGTGCCATACAGTGCCCACATACTGTGCCTGTAATATAGTAACATACAGTGCCCACATACTGTGCCTGTAATATAGTGCCATACAGTGCCCACATACTGTGCCTGTAATATAGTGCCATACAGTGCTCACATACTTATGGTGCCATACAGTGCCCACATACTGTGTCTTCAATATAGTGCCTGCATACTCTTATAGTGCCATACAGTGCCCGCATACTGTCTTATAGTGCCATACAGTGCCCACATAGTGCCTGTATTATAGTGCCCATTTACTTTTTTTTCAACTCCTCATTAGGCCCAATATTTCTGCTTGCTGTCAGTGAATTTAGAACACTGATGTTTACATTCAGGAGCAGTAAACTTGTAGACCTGCTCCCAGCTGAGGGTTTGTTACAATGTATCCAGTCTAGACAATTCTCAGTGAGCCCAGACTCCAGACTGATACATTGTAGCTGCTGAGAGCATTGTCTGGACTGGATACAATTGTAACAAATCCTCAGCTGGGAGCAGGACTAGGCGTGTTCTAGTTTTGGGCTCCTGGGTTGGTAACCCACCACTGATTGCTGCACAGGTCTATAGATCGGCCCCGGAGGAGACCCGAGACGTCTTATTTCACCTCCTTACTGCAAGGAACAGGATGACACGAGAATCGTCCTGGTGAAGGACACAATGCAGGGGGAAGGAGACCCCCATCATCTTCAGGCCTCAGGTCCCTCCAGCAGGTTGTAATATTCCTTAAAGGGATCTTAGATTTGAGGAAATCCTTAAGATGTGCTGGGGGACGACTTGAGGGCTGGAGATGAGGATGTAGACATGACCACGTGGTCCTGGTCAGAGCTGCGGAGTCCACCAGGGCCAGACCCGGAGAGACATCCTCAAGGTGCGCTGCCCCCGGATTCCGTCCCACTTGCTAGGATATAACGGGGGCAGTTCTGGGTTTTATGGGTCATTGTGATACCTGATGATCTCACTTCTTCGCTCTTTTGCAGATTCCGATGTTCTGACCTTGCTGAGCAGATTCTTGGGATGATCCATGCAGTCGATCGGATGTGTTGATGCAGCTTCTGAAGGGTGAACCCAACATGAAGTTCTGCTGCAGCTGCCCCTGAGGCTGGAGATGTAGAATCACCATTGGACCTGACTTGAACTCCACCATGTCTAATCCAGCGGTGCTAACCTGGTAGATAGAAGCGTTGGTTGAGCACTGCTACATCTGCCTGTTTCAGGGACGGGTAGAACCTGCGATGGGTTCACGGCTGTCGACCGGAGCGGTGGTGGCCATCTCTTTTAACTGTGTGATCGCATTACTGATCCTTATCCTCTTCCTCATCTTGTGTAAGGCATGCCAGACTCCATCCTGCCCCAACTCCAGCCCCTCACCGGACTCTGAGAAGGGGAACGAGGAGAAGTATCTACTACAACCCTGATTATCCATCACCCGAAGAAAGGAACCACCGGAGGATCCTTCAGCAGCACTGTCATGATCACAGAGCACTTTTTGCATCTCACTCTGCACTTTAATTTTTCTGGAACCCGCGGGAAGCAGATAACGGGAACAGTATCTTCCCTGCCGCATAGTAACCATTATGACAAACGCCCGGAGCCAAAACAAACCTGAAAATGCAATTGTTGTAGAAAATGCAAACGGAATAATAAGATCTGTGACGTCTTCCTATCTACAACCTCCTGTGGCCTCCGCTCTGGGGAGCCAGCTGGTGATCCGGGCTCATGTCCACCTGCTGACCCCCTCAATGTGCACTATAATCCTGGAGGAGCATGGTCTGCAGAGCTCCCTCACAGGGCCCCATGTAGCAGGATGGCTGATGTTCTTAAAGGGCCAGCAGGGTCTGAGGAGGGTGGTCAGGTAGCAAGCGCTCTGCGATGAATAATCCTCCATTGCACTTGGTTTGCAGATGATTGGTCACATGATGTGACCGCAGTGGGAGGGGTTAATATCTTTAGTATAGACATTTTTTTCTGCAGGAACTTAAAAAATACAGCAATAAGGGGACAATGAATCAGGGAAGCTCCTCGAGGTGTGCGGCCCCTGGTGGATCCGTCACATCCCTCCTGCCTCCTAATACAGCAATGCAACAATCACCTGAGCTTCCTCCCGCAGCACTACTGACCCTGCAAGCATGGAGCGCCGCCTCCTGCACCAATACTGACCCTGCAAGCATGGAGCGCCACCTCCTGCACCAATACTGACCCTGCAAGCATGGAGCGCCGCCTCCTGCACCAATACTGACCCTGCAAGCATGGAGCGCCACCTCCTGCACCAATACTGACCCTGCAAGCATGGAGCGCCGCCCCCTTCACCAATACTGACCCTGCAAGCATAGAGCGCCCCCTCTGGCAGCACTACTGCCTCTGCAAGCGTGAGCGCCCCCTTCACCAATACTGACCCTGCAAGCGTGGAGCGCCCCCTCTTGCACCAATACTGACCCTGCAAGCATGGAGCGCCGCCTCCTGCACCAATACTGACCCTGCAAGCATGGAGCGCCACCTCCTGCACCAATACTGACCCTGCAAGCATGGAGCGCCGCCCCCTTCACCAATACTGACCCTGCAAGCATGGAGCGCCGCCTCCTGCACCAATACTGACCCTGCAAGCATAGAGCGCCCCTCTGGCAGCACTACTGCCTCTGCAAGCGTGAGCGCCCCCTTCACCAATACTGACCCTGCAAGCATGGAGCGCCACCTCCTGCACCAATACTGACCCTCTAAGCGTGAGCGCCCCCTCCTGCACCAATACTGACCCTGCAAGCATAGAGCGCCCTCTGGCAGCACTACTGCCTCTGCAAGCGTGAGCGCCCCCTTCACCAATACTGACCCTGCAAGCGTGGAGCGCCCCCTCTTGCACCAATACTGACCCTGCAAGCATGGAGCGCCCCTCCTGCACCAATACTGACCCTGCAAGCATGGAGCGCCACCTCCTGCACCAATACTGACCCTGCAAGCATGAGCGCCCACCTCCTGCACCACTACTGACCCTACAAGTGTGGTCGCCCCCTCCTGCACCAATACTGACCCTGCAAGCATAGAGTGCCCCCTTATGCACCATTAATGATCCTGCAAGCAGGGAGTGCCCCCTCCTGCAGTATTACTAACCCTGCAAGCAGAGAGCTCCACCTTCTTGAAGACCCTGCAAGCATTAAGCAAACCCTCCTGGTCCATTAATGACCGTGTAAGCATTGAGCGCCCCCTGCTGCACCACTGCTGACCATGCAAGCCCTAAGCATCCGCTCTTGCACTACTGCTGTCCCTAAAAGGATTGAGCCCCCATCCTGAACTACTGCAGATGTGGCAAATATTGAGCATCCTCTCCTGCACCACTGCAAGCATGGAGCAACCCCCTACTGCTGCACTACTGACCCTACAAGCAGGGAGCGGGGCCCCCCCCCCCCCCCTTGCAAGCAATAAACATCTCCTTCCTGCACCACTGCTGTATTAAAAGCGTTGAACGCCCCCTCCCGCACCTCTTCGGACCCTGCCAGTGTGGAGCACCCCCTCCTGCAGCAATACTGACCCTGCAAGTGTTGAACGCCGCCTCCTGCACCTCTGCTGATCCTGCAAGCATGGGGTGCCCCCTCCTGCGCACTACTTATATCGGCATCCCCCTGCAGCCTCCATACTATCATACCAAATGTGTGTGAACATGTGCAAGACCACAGTGCAATGCGTGAAACCCACAGCAGGTCCGCGACAAACCGTCAGAATCTGCAAGTAAGACGTGGATTTTGCGGTGGATTTTTCTGTGGCGTAAAATGACGCCTCATGTGAATCCACCCTGACAGGCATCACTGATCACATATCATCCATAACATGCACATTATGGCGGTATTACCCCTAAGAGCAGTGACTCCATAGGGGACTGTTTGCTGCTGTGGGGGGGTCCTTGCAGGCGGCAGTGCGTGTCCGCAGTTCCGCCAGTGCAGGATGCTTCCCCCCTATTCCCGCTATCTCAGAGGTGGAAGCACACGTGATCGCCACATTTCCACACCGTCTACGGTCAATTAGTGATGGGGAGGGGAGCGGATACGGAAATACATGAGGTCGCCTCTCTCTTTGCCTTATCTGATTAGTGGATCACGGGGTACATTCTGGATATCGGGGGGCTGAGCCTGCCCCTTGTCCTGTTTTAAGCACCAGGTTGTCACTGAGTCCTATGCCTGCACCTTCCTGACGCTGACGCGTCTCACTTTATATTCTGCAATTTAATAAACACAATATAAAACCCAAAATCTGTGCCGTAAGTTACTATCAGCACCACTATTCTTCAGCGTCTACTCTAGTTACATCCAAATCTGCATTCGCAAAAGTTGTATGCTGCATGGAGATCTGTCAACAGGGTGCTGACAGCCGCGCCCCCTGCCGCACTGCACTGTGGGAGATGTAGTTTAACTTCCCCAGAGCGCTGTATCCTGGGTATACACTACAACTCCCACAATGCACAACTACTACTCTCTACAGATTCTGAACCAGTGGGATGTGAAGAAGCTCGTATGTATACTGTATATAGGGAGAGGATGAGACCTGATGTGTGAGGTCCTGCAGCCTGAGAGCTCACAGGGAACACTGAATGGGACTGGAGTAGAAGGCCTAAGTCATGCATTGAACCAGCAGGGGGCGCACTAGCACGAGATCCTGCAGATCTGGATGTGACTGGAGTATAAGACATGATGGTATACATAATTGGTAGGACCCCTGGTGGGTATCAGGGTGGTCTTCTTGCTTATACTTCTCGGCTGTGACACTTCCCTCTGGTCAGGATTTTTTTTTTTTTGGGGGGGGGGGGGGGGATTATTTTTTTCTGGATGAACGAGCTCAAACATAACAAAGCGAACACAATGGGAGCGAGCGCCGCGTCCTGCCCGGGGGGCGCCGTCCTGTTCATCCAGCAGGAAGAGACGCGTCTGTTTTGCACATGCAGCAACTTTACGGCGGAGAATCATCCAGCTGCTTCAGCACAATGTCGCATTAACCCCTTGTACTCCGGCCCATGATCCAGTGTCAGGTCAAAGGTCTCCAGGATCACGTGACAGTCACAGCGGTGATCCCCCCCGGCCTGAAATGGCTGATAACAGGGGGCAATAGACTGTATTCTCCTGTCCTACAGTCATCCTCTCCCCTGAAAGGGAGCAATAGATTGTAACTCTTTTATTATAAAATTGTTTTAAAACATAACCATATAATAATGACATAAAAATATAATTCGAACCATATCTTCCCTTCCAGCCAGTCCATACCTCCTACACATACCGCGCACCTCTCATCTCCAACACACATAATATATACACTATATACATATAATATACTATAGAGAGAGTCACCACAAAATTCAATTTTTTATTTTTTTAAATTCTTAACAATATCAGAACCAAAACTGAAAACAAAACTGGTCCACCGCCAAAAGAACAATAAATAAAACAATACGTTTTTTTTGGTTTGTTTTGCACCCACACATCTACCTAAATTCACATAAAAGCTGTTCTGCGCAAAGTTCAAGGGAAAACATCCCGAGCCCTGTCCCCAGCCCTTAAGTTTATCCCCAGGTCAGACTGAGGCCAAAACAGTCCATGCAAACCCTATCCCCATCACCCGAAGTCCCCCACCCAACCTAACACCCAGAATATAATATAACATACAATATATACAACGTATATAATAAACCCAACATAATCTACAATATATACAATAATCACTTACCATAAACCTTAAACACTGACCTTTCAGTCAGTGCACACACCAGGCCCAGGTTCGGCCCCTGAAAGCCCTTTGTTCTCCTCATAATTTCATTGCAAAACAAAAAGCTAGGAGTGTAAGATCAGCCCATCACCAGGAGGAACTGGAGGATTAGTCAGCGAAGGCACCCCAAAGCAAAAACCCCTCCAAAGACAGGAGGCTTAGGCAGCGCCCAGCCTTCCACGCTCCAGAGAGCGAACCCTTCACCAGGTCACCGAGGATGCTTCTACATACCTCTTCCTCAGGGAAGGGTTTATGATGCGTCGAGACTAGGCACCTGGCGTTCCACGTGTGGTACCTAACCACTACACTAATTAAGAATGATGAGCAGCGGTCCCTACCACCCAGGTCTTTGAACGCCCCGTAGACCCACTCTGCATAGGATAGATCAGCCAACCGATGGAAGCCCCCACTCTGTGGTAAACCCCTGTATTTAAAGGGGCACTGAAGCAGGAAGTGGTCCATGCTCTCCGGCACTTCCCAACAATCCTCCCGGGTTTCCTGTATTTCAGATTGCCCCTCACATACAGCTTACCCCAGGCAAAATCCCCAAATTTCATAGGGATCCTTACTGAATTCAGAAGCAACAACCCTACCTCCAAATCCTGACCTGGGCAGTCCCTGAGGGCCAGCGGGACCTGGAAATGAGAAGACAGGACCCTACTGTCAAGGAGTCTCCTCGACATGGTCCTAATCCTCTCACTCCCAAGCCCCACCGCTGGATGATCTTCAGAGTCAGGGCAGCATAAGCCGGGAGATGCCCATGTGGTGTGCGGAGATCCTTCACTCATCCACCTGTATCCCATTCCTGGAAGAAAGTCCGAAACCATCCTTTACAAGATACTACCCACAAAGGAGCCCTCTCTTTCCAGAGGTTTGCTTTAGGAAAGGTATTCAGCAGGAATACCACTGGTTTGGGATGACCAAACCCAACCTGCCTTGTCTCCTTGTGCGGTATGTGATCTCCCTCCTGATTAGGTTCAGTCTGTTCCCCCATAAGAGCTGGAAAAACAGACTGTAAACCCGCGGCCAGAGAGACTCTGGCAAGATACAGACGCTGCCCAAGTATATCAACAAAGGGATCAGGTAAGTTTTGCTCAGATTGACCCTTTCCCGAAGGGTTAAAGACAAACCCTTCCATTGGTCCACCTTTTGGGTGGCATCCTTCAGCCTGCTTTCCCAAGTTGTCTAATGATAATCATCGGGGCCGAATCCGATGCCTAGAATCTTCGCCCTACCCTGGGGTTCTGGAAGGGTGCCCTGGAGACTAAAATCAGGCTCTCCTCCTCCCAGAGAGTTTTACATTTCTCCCGGTTGACACTGGACCCGGAAGCCTCCGAGTAGCAATTTACCTCTGACATCACCAATCCCACCACCTCTTGCGAAGAGGCAAAAACCGTGACATCATTTATCAGCATATGCCACCACTCTCAGAGACAGGCCCTGCCCCACCAGGTCCATCCCAACCACTGCCAACAGTCCACGATCTATCCTTTTAAGGAAAAGGTCAATCGCGAACACGTACAGCAAAGGGCTTAGAGGATATGTCTGACGGACACTGGAACCTACCTCAAAGGAGCGGCCAATCCAACCGTTCACCAACGGGAAACTCTCTGCCCCCGCATACAAGGTTTGTAGCCAGATAACAACCTCCCTGGCAGGCCGTACTTCAAAAGGACGGACCACAGGTACTCATGATCAACCCGGTCAAAAGCCTTAGCCTGATCCAATGACAGCAGGTACCCCTGCTCTGCTCGACGGCCTCCCGGACACTAGCGCTCTGACCAGGAACAGAACAGTGCTGAGTCCCCGAGAGGAGACCTGGCGCAAATTTCACCAAACGACTGAACAATATCTTGGCCAGAATCTTCCTATCCGTATTGAGAAGCGCTATGGGACGCCAATTCTCAATACGGCACGGATCGTTTCCCTTTGATAGAATAATCAGGGCCGACCTCCTCATTGACTTTGGCAGAGTGCCCGAGGATAGACACTCATTTAATACCTCGGTCAAGAGGGGAACCAAAGGGTCCTTAAAGTCTTATACCATTTGGATGTTAAGCCATCTGGACCTGGCGATTTCTTGAGCCGAAGCCCCTCAATGGCCAGTCTCACTTCCTCTTCCCTGATTGGCTCTACCAAAACATCAAGAGAAAAATCACCTCTTGGCTCAGGGACAATTTCAGCCAAGAAAGCCGACATCTGACCCCGATGCAGTTCCTTCTTACCCAAGAGATGTGAGTAGAAGGATCTGACGACTTCCAAGATCCCTGACTTGGACCTCTTCAGGGATCCCGTACTGTCAATCAGTCCAGCCACATACTTACAACTCACGGCAATCTTACAGTTTCTGTAAGGGTCGGGCAAGAAGTACTTTCCGAAATCCCTCTCAAAAACCAAAGATGCGTGTCTATCATACTGACATCTCAGGAGCAAAGATTTCACACGAGAGATATCTTCGCGGCTATCTCCCATCGAGACCAGAAGCTCGAGTTTCTTTCTCAGGGCCTGGTACAAACGATATTTGTCCAGACTCCTGAGGTTTGAGAGCTTAGAGAAGAAACCTGCAACCCGATGTTTGAACATCTCCCACCACTCCGACTTACTACTGCAAAGGTCCATTAAAGGTACCTGACTCTGCAGAAAGTCCTCAAAAGACTGTCTGATCTCCGGATCTTCCAGGAGTGCCGAATTCAGCTTCCACAGACCTCTACCCAGCCGAGGAGTCTCTGCAACATTCAGAGAGAACATAATGAAAACATGGTCGCAGACCTCCAGCTCCTCCGCTGTTAAGGCCGAACAGACGGCTTCCCCTCTATTCTAGGCCGGATCTGACTACCTCTAAAGTAAGTGAACACCTCGGGGTGTGCAGGACGTGGACATCCACCAGGCGAGCCTCACAAACTATACTGTTCAGAGCGATCGCATTATAAGCCATCCTCTGTTCTCTGGAACCTCCCCTATTCTTGGACTCTTGTGACATTATTAAAGTCCCCTCTAAAGACCACCTGTCGGCTTGATTCTCATAAGAAGACACTTACGGTCCCACTTAGTCTGAGGACCGTAGATGTTTATGAGCCGAAGCTCCTGTCCCCTCATGAGAACATTCAGGATCAGGCACCTACCCATTTCTAGCTCGACTACCCATCTGCATTTAACTCTTTCGGCAGTTTTAAAAAGGACCGCCACCCCGCTATACGGCTCGGCCGCAAGAGACCAATATGATGGCCCTAGCCTCCATTCCCGCTTGGCTTTATGAAGATCTGCCAAGCTTGACAGCCTGGTCTCTTGCAAAAATAAAACATCAGCTTCAACCCGGCTGAAAAAAATCAAAGGCCATAAATCTTGCCGTATCTGACTTTATGCTGGCGACATTAATGCTCGCCAGCGTCAACGGGGTAGGTACCGCCATCCTTGGTGTTTGAACTAGATAGCCTTTTTCTTACCACCCCCACTACCCTAAAGATGAAGATGACGCCCTGTCCTCCTCCTGTCTTTTCAGACAAGCAGACGTATCCATGACATCTTTGCCTGGTGGGCCTGGTTTAGCCCCCTCTCTTGAGGGCATTACACCCTCTGAGGGAGGAGACTCGGCGCCCCCTGGAGGAGCCTCCTCTACTCCCTTCGGTACCCTGCTCTGACCCTCATCTTCTGAAGAGGATACCGGTTGGAATGATCAAAAAGGGGAGACAGTCAAGCCTTCCTCTGGTACTTGGTCCAAGGTGAGAGGTACAGATGGATCCCACTCTAGAGAGGGGCTACCTCTCTCCTTCCTCTTGTTTTCTCTGCACCCCGCTTTCTACGCTTTCCCTCTAGCCACATTTTGTAGTCCTCATGGCATCTGATGTTATCTTTTCCCTTTGGCCAGGGGCAGGGACCATCACATCGGCCACCTGCTATGTTCCCTCTTCCCTAGCTTTCTGGCGCCGCTCCTGTCGCCTGATCTTCGAGGCGACATCTTCTTGCTTTTCTTCCCTGGACCTTCTCCTCTTCTGCCTTCACTGTTTCCTTCACCGGCCGACTCCACCTGGCTGACACCTGCCGCTTTCAGGACAGTGTTGGCAAAAGAGCGTGGACACCGGCTGTACGGGTGACCAAGGTCACCACACAGGTTACACCGAATCCTGTCACAAGATGCAGCAAGATGACCCACCTCCCCGCACATAGCACACTTGCGAATGTCACACTGTGCGCTAAAGTGCGTGGTAGCAGACCTTGGGCTGTCCCCGGTAAAAGATCAAAATCCTGTCCCTCCCTAGGAAGGTTGAGGAGGGAATGTGGGTGACAGAATTGTCTTGAACCTTCAACTTCACCATGAAGGGCCAAGCCCCAGACCAAATACCATGGTTCCCCCCTCCCCCCAAATCACGTGCATGCTCTCCCCCCAAATCATGTGCAGGCTCTCTCCCCCCAATAGGGTCCAGGGTCCACCCACCTACTACTTACCTCCCTGGAAGCGCTGGATGCAGGCCTCTTCCGGCCTGTGTCCCGCTCTGCACTCTGCTCAGGCGGCGTGATGACGTCATCGCACCGCCTGAACCGCTCTGATAGGCTGCCGGCACAAGGCCCGCAGCCTATCAGAGGAGCAGGGGAGGGAGACGCCTCTCCCTCCCCTGCCACACAGCACAGCGATCTGTATCGCTGTCCAGAGGACGGCGATACAGATCACTATGGAGATGAACGCTTCCACAGTGGAAGCGTTCATCTCCTGTCACCTGGAGCCCCCCTTTACGATCTGCTCACCCTCTACCTCTATTGAATCGTCGTTGCAAGTCACCGTGACCAGAACCAGCAGGCAAAGATGTTTCAGCAGACCCCAGAGCGGCAACACTTGCATAGCTCATTTTAGGAGCCGGAGCCGCTGCTGGGGGTTAGATGGACCGGACCCTGCCTCACTAACCTCCATCTCCAACCACTCTCGTGCAGTCCCATCACCATCATTCACACCTTCAGCACCAACATCCACACTTCCAGCCGCTGCAGTCACACATACCGCGCCATTCACACTGCCTGCGACTATGGCTGCGGTTTTTGCAGGCCCCACACCCTTCACTCCATCACCTCTTTCCTGTTGGCCTCCAGCGGCTGCATTCACACGGCCTGCGTTATCTAATGCAGTTTTTGCAGGAGGCGCCCCATACACCGTCACCATTTTGCATTCCAACACTCAATTCCTCACTCCCTGGACTGGCTGGAACATAAACCTTCACTGGGGCGGCCATAGTGCTGCCGGTTAACCCTTTCTGGGCCATAACAGCACTATGACCAACCCCAGCAGAGTCCGCCATTACAGAGTTCAACATGATAAAGGCATGTACGCCGAAAAGCGTCTTGAAGGAATCAAATAAAATCCATTTGCAAAGACACAGCTGCTGGGATTTAATATTGATTGGACCCTGGGAAAGAATTTACCTGGGCCCCCTGGATCCCACCTTCCCACACCCTAGCATGCAATGCGCTGAGGCGCGAAACGGCCGTCGCCACAACCCCTGTTGCCTGCGCTATGCCAAGTCCGCCCCATGTCTGCAACAATAATGTTTGATGTCTGCAATAATGATAGTGGTGAGTGCATTATCCATTCTTTCTTTCTGAATTCAGAGTTACTGCCGGCCGCACCACAGATCTACCAATCATCATCCCCCCCCCCCTCGAGGTGAAGCCGGCGTGTGCATACATTGACAAAAAAAAAACGACCTAACTACCTCTAACTACTTCTTCCCCTCCATTCTTGCGGGCTGCCCAGGCGTAAGTTCGTTGCGCAATCCCGTCGGCGCGTGCTCCCGCAATGAACTCACGCCTGGGCAGCCCGCAATTACGGAGCGGAAGAAGTAGTTAGACGTAGTTAAGTAGGTTTGCCCTCCCCCCCCTCCGCCAGTCATGCAGTGGCCAGTGGGGCTCAAGAAGCAGCTGCCTTGGGCCCCCCAGGAGCAGCTGCCCCTTTTGCCCCGGGTTAAAGACGGCCCTGCTCTTATCTGTGTCTTCATCCTCCGCCAGCAACTCCTCCATTCTACGGAAATGTATCTAGCCAATCTCTAATGTGTGGAGTGTCTTGGGATTTCCAATATCTGGGTATAACCAGGCGAGCGGCCTGCACAAAAAATCTTAGGAGGCCCCTTTTTACCACATACATGGGACCAGGGAGTCCCTTCAAGGGTCCATTGTATTGATTGACCACTCACCAGATTATACAGATCATTCAAGGCCCTCCAGACGGGAGTTAGCCGGTCGCACTGCCACCTTATATGGGTCATCGAGCCTACTGCTCTTTCCCATCTCCAGCATGTGTCCGGACAGGTAGGATAAAAAGCGCGTAGGACCGCAGGTGTCCCGTACCATCGGGACAACATCTTGACATTTTTGTAAACTGCAGCTAATGGATGATTTGTGCGTCAACGTAAATGCTTTTTCCCATTGTTCTGCTGGGAAAGATCTTCCCAATTCCCTCTCCCAAGCCGCTACATAAGGCAGGGAAGATGGAGGACCTCCGCTCTCCTGAAGCAGCCGGTAGACCAAAGACACCCGGTGCGTGGGTGGAGTGGTTTGCAGGCAGAGGGATTCAAAAGGTGTGAGATCCCTAGATAGGATCGTAGTAGGGCCTAGAGAAGATATGACGTTTTTAATACTATTATACTGGGATCAAGCCCCTCTATTATTCTTCCCAGGACACGAATCAAGTGGGCGAATGAGGTTTTTCACAATGAGCTTCCCTCCGAACTCCTCTCCTCTGCTGTCCCATTCCCAAGGGAAAGTCCGGATTATTAAATATAGGAGTCATTGGTCCCGGGAATGTTGTAAGGCCTAGAGGTATTGCATATTTGCAGTATTCCCGAAGTTATCTGGGGAAGGTGCGGGGGTCTGTTTGATTTGTTTATCCACAGTAAGTCTTGGGCCGGACAACCCACTTCCCGCCTTTCACACTGAATCCAACGTTTGGAACCAGTCCAAAACCTATGAAAGTTACCAGCTTTATGATACATTCCGGGAGTTAAGTCGGGGAGCCCTACTCCTCCCCTCAACTTGGATTGTGTCAGGAAACCTATCCCCAACCTAGGGGATGAGCCGGCCCAAAAAAAGTCTAGGAACGTGGATCTAAAGGCTTTGAAGGATCTACAGTGTAGATCCTTCAAAGCCTTCAGATCAATGTTCCTAGACTTTATTCCTAGACTAGATTCTACACGGTAATGGATTGGGTCTCCTCCCAAACCAGGATAAAGGTAATTTCTTCCATGCCTGAGTGGAGCAGAATTCTTGGTATAGAGATTAGATAGTCGGGAAGGGACAGCCGTTCCTAGTCCATTGAAAGGGGAACGAGGACTGTGTCGGTTGTACCGCTTCGAGCGGTATGTTGATAGTAAGTATCTCGGATTTGTGAAGGTTCATCCTAAAATTGCTAAGGTCTCCAAACATCCAGAACTCCCTCAAAACGTTGGGGAGGCCGACAACCGGGTCAGAACAATAAATAAGGAGCTCATCGGCATATAGGGCCATCTTACATTCCCTATTTTGAATCCCTTAATGGACTCATTGGCCCCGAGTGCTCTGGCCAGGAATTCCATGATGTATAATAGGGGGATGTCGGGCACCCCTGCCTGGTACCATTATGTATCTGAAAAGGGGCTGATAGGGAACCATTAACCCGAACCTGGGCTCTAGGGTTTTGATATAGGGCAAGGAGTCTATGGATCATATTGGGACCTAGCCCGAGGGCCCTCATAGTTTCACTCAGAAAAACCCAGTCTTCCCGGTCGAAGGCCTTTTCTGCATCGATCGAGATAAGACATAGGGGGGGAATTGGACGCATTGGCCCTTGCTATGTCATTTATGTATTGGAAATCAACTCACCATGTACTGACCTCACGGTGAGCTGGCGCTTATACACAGCAGCCTCGGAATAAGCATTGCTGCAGTGTAAAGCATAGTGGAGGGACAGGGTGATACTATCAGAGTGCAGCGTCTGCACATATCGCGCTGGGACAGAAGACGTCACTGATAAAACATAAAGATTTATTATGAGCAGAAGAAGAGCAGAAGATTCCTGGAGTCACGTGAAGACTAGGCACCGCCCCCGAGGATCCATCACTTCTCAGGTTTGTCGTCCGGTTCTCTAACCAGGGACAGTAGCTTGTCCAGTTTGGCCACTTCCACCTCAGGACCTTTAGGGACTTCTTGCCCTTTCTTTTCCTGAAAGATAAAAAATAAAAAAGAATCATCAGAACTAAAGACGTAATGAAGACTCATGATCCAGGGATTTGATGATGGGGGTTATAGTATAAGTAATGTAGGTACACAGTGACTCTACCTGCAGAATAGTGAGTGCAGCTCTGGAGTATAACACAGGATGTAACTCAGGATCAGTACAGGATAAGTAATGTAATGTATGTGTACAGTGACTGCACCAGCAGAATAGTGAGTGCAGCTCTGGAGGATAATACAGGATGTAACTCAGGATCAGTACAGGATAAGTAATGTATGTACACAGTGACTGCACCAGCAGAATAGTGAGTGCAGCTCCGGAGAATAATACAGGCTGTAACTCAGGATCAGTACAGGATAAGTAATGTAATGTATGTACACAGTGACTGAACCAGCAGAATAGTGAGTGCAGCTCTGGAGTATAATACAGGATGTAACTCAGGATCAGTACAGGATAAGTAATGTAATGTATGTACACAGTGACTCCACCAGCAGAATAGTGAGTGCAGCTCTGGAGTATAACACAGGATGTAATTTAGGATCAGTACAGGATAAGTAATGTAATGTATGTACACAGTGACTGAACCAGCAGAATAGTGAGTGCAGCTCTGGAGTATAATACAGGATGTAACTCAGGATCAGTACAGGATAAGTAATGTAATGTATGTACACAGTGACTCCACCAGCAGAATAGTGAGTGCAGCTCTGGAGTATAACACAGGATGTAATTTAGGATCAGTACAGGATAAGCAATATATGTACACAGTGACTGCACCAGCAGAATAGTGAGTGCAGCTCTGGAGTATAATACAGGATGTAACTCAGGATCAGTACAGGATAAGTAATGTATGTACACAGTGACTGCACCAGCAGAATAGTGAGTGCAGCTCTGGAGTATAATACAGGATGTAACTCAGGATCAGTACGGGATAAGTAATATATATACACAGTGACTGCACCAGCAGAATAGTGAGTGCAGCTCTGGAGTAAAATACAGGATGTAACTCAGGATCAGTACAGGATAAGTAATGTATGTACACAGTGACTGCACCAGCAGAATAGTGAGTGCAGCTCTGGAGTATAATACAGGATGTAACTCAGGATCAGTACAGGATAAGTAATGTATGTACACAGTGACTGTACCAGCAGAATAGTGAGTGCAGCTCTGGAGTATAATACAGGATGTAACTCAGGATCAGTACAGGATAAGTAATGTATGTACACAGTGACTGCACCAGCAGAATAGTGAGTGCAGCTCTGGAGTAAAATACAGGATGTAACTCACGATCAGTACAGGATAAGTAATGTAATGTATGTACACAGTGACTCCACCAGCAGAATAGTGAGTGCAGCTCTGGAGTACAATACAGGATGTAACTGAGGATCAGTACAGGATAAGTAATGTATGTACACAGTGACTCCACCAGCAGAATAGTGAGTGCAGCTCTGGAGTACAATACAGGATGTAACTCAGGATCAATACAGGATAAGTAATGTATGTACACAGTGACTGCACCAGCAGAATAGTGAGTGCAGCTCTGGAGTAAAATACAGGATATAACTCAGGATAAGTACTGGATAAGTAATGTATGTACACAGTGACTCCGCCAGCAGAACAGTGAGTGCAGCTCTGGAGTATAATACAAGATGTAACTCAGGATCAGTGCAGGATAAGTAATGTATGTACACAGTGACTGCACCAGCAGAATAGTGAGTGCAGCTCTGGAGTATAATACAGGATGTAACTCAGGATCAGTACAGGATAAGTAATGTATGTACACAGTGACTGCACCAGCAGAATAGTGAGTGCAGCTCTGGAGTATAATACAGGATGTAACTCAGGATCAGTACAGGATAAGTAATGTAATGTATGTACTCAGTGACTCCACTAGCAGAATAGTGAGTGCAGCTCTGGAGTATAATACAGGATAAGTAATGTAATGTGTGCCATTGGTTCCACTCCTGATATTTAGGTATGACGATGCCACGGTCACCTGACGGATCTCACTGCGTTAGGAAGATGCGTTCATTCCATCTTTTGCGAGCAAATAAATGTCGGGGTTCTCCTTTATATAATAAGTAGCAGTACACAGGGGGGCGGCCGGAGACTGTCGCTGGGGATCATGTGATTTCAGGGTCTCTGAAAACTTTGCTCTTTTCAGTCTTGTGCTGCTGTCAATGCTTCTTACTGACGCGTTTCATCCCTCGTGTAATATCTTTGTTAAGCTCTGAGGGTCAGTCAGTAACAGAAATAACACGTCCGTCTGGGAGAGGACGCGGCATTTACATGGACAGATGAGAAGACATAACATTTCAGATGATGACTGGGGGCTGTGGAGCCGAGCGGAGGGATCAGGGACGGCTGGATGACGGCTTCAGCCCTGAGCGGCTCCTGGATCTTCTCCTTAGAAATCCCTAGTGATGGTGAACGCGCCCGGTGGCGGGAAATTATACTGCGAGCCTCACTGGTGACAGGGGAGGATGGGAGTGATAGTATCTGTATAGCGCTGCCCAATATGATGTGGTGGGTTACTATGTGATAATATACAGGTGTAGGTCAGTGTGTAATAATACACAGGGTCAGTATGTGATAATATACAGGTGGGGGGGTCAGTATGTAATAATACACAGGTGGGGGGGGGGTCAGTGTGTGATAATATACAGGTGGGGGGTCAGTATGTCATAATACACAGGTGGGGGGTCAGTATGTCATAATACACAGGGGTGTGTAATAATACACAGGTGGGGGTCAGTGTGTAATAATACACAGGGTCAGTATGTGATAATATACAGGTGGGGGGTCAGTATGTCATAATACACAGGTGGGGGGGTCAGTATGTCATAATACACAGGGGTGTGTAATAATACACAGGTGGGGGTCAGTGTGTAAAAATATACAGGTGGGGGTTCAGTATGTGATAATACACAGGTGGGGGGTCAGTGTGTGATAATATACAGGGTCAGTATGTGATAATACACAGGTAGGGGGTCAGTGTGTAATAATACACAGGTGGGGGTCAGTGTGTGATAATACACAGGTAGGGGGTCAGTGTGTAATAATACACAGGTGGGGGGGTCAGTGTGTGATAATACACAGGTGGGGGGTCAGTGTGTGATAATACACAGGTGGGGGGTCAGTGTGTGATAATACACAGGTGGGGGGGGGGTCAGTGTGTGATAATACACAGGTGGGGGGTCAGTGTGTGATAATACACAGGTGGGGGTCATTGTGTAATACAGGTGGGGTCATTGTGATAATACGCAGGTGGGGGTCAGTATGTGATAATACGCAGGTGGGGGTCAGTGTGTGATAATACACAGGTGGGGGTCAGTATGTGATAATACGGAGGTGGGGGTCAGTGTGTGATAATACACAGGTGGGGGTCAGTGTGTGATAATACGGAGGTGGGGGTCAGTATGTGATAATACACAGGAGGGGGTCAGTGTGTGATAATACACAGGTGGGGTCAGTGTGTGATAATACACAGGTGGGTGGGGGGTCAGTGTGTAATAATACACAGGTGGGGGGTCAGTGTGTGATAATACACAGGTGGGGGTCAGTGTGTGATAATACACAGGTGGGGGGTCAGTGTGTGATAATACACAGGTGGGGGTCATTGTGTAATAATACGCAGGTGGGGGTCAGTATGTGATAATACGGAGGTGGGGGTCAGTGTGTGATAATACACAGGTGGGGGTCAGTGTGTGCTAATACGGAGGTGGGGGTCAGTATGTGATAATACGGAGGTGGGGGTCAGTATGTGATAATACACAGGTGGGGTCAGTATGTAATAATACACAGGTGGGGGTCAGTATGTAATAATACACAGGTAGGGGGTCAGTGTGTGATAATACACAGGTGGGGGGGTCAGTGTGTAATAATACACAGGTGGGGGTCAGTATGGAATAGGATAGCAGTGAGGGGCTTCTCGGGCGGTGTCTCCGCACACAGATTACTGCTCTGGAGCGGGTGCATTCAGCCTATATGTAGGTCACACACTGAGACGAGCTCTAATGGACGCTTCCCTTCAGAAGACATTAAGGGTTCGGGATAAAAGCCTCATTAATCACACGGATGGCGGTCTGCGCTCTCCACGCACTTGGCTTGTAATAACTCATCGCACCGGGGTGAGCGGCCTCGTTAAGTGTGGCTTATACTCCAGGACGCTGGAGCGGAGACCCTGATCAGTGGCTGGATGTAGTACTCCGGGGTAGTGACAGGGTCTCTCTGGGGGTAGTAGTAGTCGGACGGAGACCAGAGTGGCGCTCCTCGCAGGGTCAGGACGGGCGACGCCATCACTAGTTGGGACCGGTGAGCGCACAGGAGTCCTATGAGTTCCTTGGTTCTAGTTCACACTGCCCTCTGATGCTGAGGCAGTTTCTTTCAGGCACTTGCCAGACTGATGCTCTTACTGTAAAGAATCCTTCCCTCCACACATACCTGTCCTAATGAGGACTCCACATTTTTAGACAGAGGCTCTGGAAGGGAACTGTGGGCCCCAGGATGTCATATTCACCCACAGGATAGTTTGGTCAGAACTGGTCACAAACACCTCGCTGCTACTCCCATCCGCATGCAGCACAGAAACTAAGCCTTCCTGCAGCAGCTCATGACGCAGCGCCAGCCTGGCATGGCGGATTACATAGGGAAGGTCTGCTATGGCAGCAGTTTCAGTCTGTCTCATCGGAGTTCCCCCGCTGCCCCCGGGATGATTCACTCATCCAATTAGCGGTGCCCCCCCTAACTGGCGGCATACGCCAGGGTCCAATTACCCTGATAAGAGCCCGCTGCGTGCGGAGCGCACGGTGTTATTACACTATTAAGTCACATGAAGAGCGGCGCGCTCTGCGGCACTGTGCACATGTGGGGACAATGGCTTGGAGCGGGCAGACGCACTGGCACAATGGGCATTCAGGCGGCACAAAGGCCTCTCCGTCCCCCACGTCTCCTCTGTGATTCTGAAGATGCTGCGTTTTGCATTGATGCCAAAAATAGAGGGCGGGCGCCATTCATCAGACAGGTGGCGTATTAATGCCTCAATCAGGGCTTTTATCCGGGTACAGCAGGGCCGAGCGCGCGCCGTCACATCTGCACACAGTGCCTATTTATTAAAGGGACACAAAGTCTTATGGGGGAGGGGGGGATGGTTACAGGATCTGAGCTCCAACCTGGAGCTTGACTGGGGAGGGAAGTAGGGTCATCTGGGCCCCAGTGACTGAAGGGCCCCATCTAGCACGTGACACCTAGGGAACCCAATGTGCAAATCTGCAAAGATGTAGCAGAGTCCTGTGGGCGCTAAGATGTGTACACAAGAGGTAAGTCTCTCGGCGCACACATCTGGATAAGGGCTCATGCACACTAACGTATTTTCTTTCCGTGTCCGTTCAGTTTTTTTTGCGGAACCATTCATTTCAATGGGCCCGCACAAAAAACGGAAGGTACTCCGTGTACATTCCGTTTTTGTATGTCTCTTTTTCCGTACCACAAAAAAATAAAGCAGGTCCTATTTTTTTCTAGTTTGCGGACAAGGATAGGCATTATTACAATGGATCCGCAAAAATAACAGATTCGCAAACAAAATTGATGCCATACGGAACGTCATCCGTTTTTTTATGCGGATACGCAATTTGCGGACCGCAAAACACATACGGTCGTGTGCATGTAGCCTAAGGGAGGGCTGAGAATTGGCGCTAAGAAGCAATATGGCACATTTGCATCTATCTTGGCACCAGTGGGTCCTGATGCCTTTTTGTGGTGACTCTTCTTCTGGATCAACCAAAGAGCGGTATAGTACTGATGGTGGGACAGCGCAAAAAATGATAAGGTGCCCCCTACTGGTGCTGACTGATGCCACCAGCTGCACCAGCCAGGGATAGGATGGTCCCCATCTGCCCTCCCCTATCATGATGACCCTGAGGCAGGATCCCTGAGCTGGGGGCCCCACAGACCTCCAGGATAAGGGTATGGCTACATGGCGACGGGTCATGTGACTCCATATTGCAGAAAAGTCGCGACCAGAGCAGTGATTTGACTGTGAAAATGCGGGCGAGCCGCGTGTCGTGCACAACTCCCATTAAAGTCAGTGGAGGAGAAGTTGTGCGTGACTTGTGACCCAGCATATCTGGATTTTCTGCGACTGCCTCGTTGTAGCATTGCGACACCACTGGCAATCCTACCGCGAAATGTCATGTGACACGTCCCCGCCTACCCGTACCCTAAAAGCGTAAGGAGCCATTAACCCCCGGCCAGGTACACATGCAGGGGCGTAGCTAACGGCTCATGGGCCCTGGAGCAAGAGTTCAGCTTGGGCCCCCTTCCCTCAGTGTTTTGTGTGTCTTCTAATGTGACACAAGGGTCTTTGGGCCCCCTCAGGCTCCTGGGCCCGGTAGCGACGGCTACCTCTGCACCCCCTATAACTACGCCCATGTACACATGCATACTCCCGCAGCAGCTGATGATGATGTGGCGGTCACAGGGCACGCTCCCACATAATACACGCGGTCAGGTGGGGGATTTCGAGTCTGTTCTGTTTCAGCTGCCAAACTGCAACCTGCAGGATCCCCCCTCGCCTCGGAGTTCCCATTAAGGCCGAGATGAATGCGAGGCGGCGGCGGCGGTGGCGTTCCTGGGAAAGCTGCCACTTCCCGGGCAACAGTCGATAAATGAAACGTCCAGCAGGGAAATAATGGAAGCTTGGGCGAGGGATCCTCGTAATCCTCCGAAAATAGAAACGCATTCCAGGGCATCCTGACACACAAGGGTTAAAGATATGGAGCTCACCAGCACCATCACTCCCAACATCCTCACTAGTACTACCAAGCCAACCTAACTGTACCTATGGTTGCCGGCGCCTCCTGTCTGCTTCTGGCGCTCATATGTCGCCATCACACTCAGAAGCGCTGGATAGTCTTTGGCCAAACCAACGGTGTCCCCAGCTCACAGCATGCACAATGCCAAGCGGCAGCTGGAGAGGTGTAAAGCACATCGTCTCTCGCTAACTAGCAGGCTGGTTTTGGGGGGCCCTTTGTCTAATTGCACCTCGCGTGCAAAGAGAAGATGACACAGGAGGAGGGGGAAGAGGTGCCACATACCAGTGTCCAGGCTCATCACCAGAGGACGACCCCAGGGATGGGATTTACTGGGTTTTGTTTTGAAGGGTGTGGTGAAGATCTCAATGTGCCAAAGGTATCCAGACCTAAAATACCTGTATACAGACCCCAGACCGGACCCCACTGTATACAGACCCCAGACCAGACCCCACTGTATACAGACCCCAGCCCAGACCCCACTGTATACAGACCCCAGACCAGACCCCACTGTATACAGACCCCAGCCCAGACCCCACTGTATACAGACCCCAGCCCAGACCCCACTGTATACAGACCTCAGATCAGAGCCCACTGTATACAGACCCCAGACTCCCAGTATACAGACCTCAGACCAGACCCCACTGTATACAGTCCCCAGCCCAGACCCCACATATACAGACCCCAGGCCAAACCCCCTTGTAGACAGACCCCAGACCAGACCCCACATAAGACACCTATATACAGACCCGATTACACAGACTTTAGAGCAACCCCAGACCAGAACCCACTGTATACAGACCCCAGACCAGAACCCACTGTATACAGACCCCAGCCCAGACCCCACTGTATACAGACCCCAGACCAGAACCCACTGTATACAGACCCCAGACCAGACCCCACTGTATACAGACCCCAAACCAGATCCCACTGTATACAGACTTCAGACCAGACCCTTCCTATTTACAGACCCCACTGTATAAAAAGCCTAGACCAGTTTTTAATATGGACCTCAGACCAGGGGATGGTGGGAGTTGTGGTTTCATGTAAACACTCTGGGTATGGCTGGGGTATAAGACATGATGTAGTGAGTGAATACAAGTGAACTGTAACACATGATGATATCAGGAGAATTGTGAATGCAGCTCTTGATATGACTGGAGTATAACACATGACGTAGTGAGTGGATACAAGTAAACTGCAAGCTATCATGTTATCAGCAGAATTCTGAATGCAGCTCTTGATGTGACTGGTGTATAAGACATAATGTAGTAAATGGATTCCAGTGGACTGTAATACATTATGTTAGCAGAATCATAAATGCAGCTCTGGATGTGACTGTAGAGTAACACATTTGCTATCCTTCATGTTCCCTCCTTCACAGCAGCAGGGGCAGCGACAGATGAGGCTGTTATAATGGACTCAGTGATCATGAACATTGTGACGACGGCGGCGACAAGCAGCGTGAAATGAATCCGCTCGCTACCTGCGAGGACGGGGCCTCCAATTCTCCGGGGTTAATAAACCATTTACAGACAATTATCCCAGTGTGATTAAACATGGAGCGCTACACTTATCGTGCATCAGTCACCGCCGACCCTCGCCTCACCCCGCACACAATGACACGTAGAAGCGGTGACATCATCCGATGCAGGCGGAATGTAAAGCAGCTGCAGTGACGTCATCAGGACACAACAGACCATGACATCAGAAGAAATGAGCAGAATATGAAAGAGGAGCTGGATCATCAGATGTTCTAGGCCAGGCATGGCCAACTTGCGGCTCTTCAGCTGTTGTAAAACTACAACTCCCACCATGCCCTGCTGTAGGCTGACAGCTGTAGATAGTCTAGGCATGCTGGGAGTTGTAGTTTTGCAACAACTGGAGAGCCTCAAGTTGGCCATCCCTAGGCGTTGGAGCGTCATAAATTCTAGGTTCTGGGATTTCAGAGGGTCTAGGCCCTGGAACATCATAAGTTCTAGGTCCAGAATCACCAAATGTTTTAAGTCCTAAAGCATCATAGGTTTAAGGCCCTCGAGCGTCATACATTCTAGGTCCTGGAGCATCATAGGTTCTAGACCCTGGCACATCATAAGTTCTAGGTCCTAGGATGTCAGAAATTCTAGGTCCTGAAGCATAAGATGTTCTGGGTCCTAAAGCATCATAGATTCCAGGCCCCAAAAGCATCATAATTTCTAGGTCCTGGTGCACCATAGAACTTATGGCAGGGGCCTAGAACCTAAGTCCTGGGATGTCAGAAAGTCCTGAAGCATTACATGTGCTAAGCCCCGGAGTGTCATAAGTTCTAGGTCCTGGAGTGTCAGAGGTTGTAGCTCCAGGAGCATGGGATGCTCTAGATCCTGGAGCTTCAAAGTTCCAAGTCCTTGGGCATGAGAAGTTCTAGACCATGGAGGGCCAGTTATACCCCTTTATGTCCTTGGTGCAGGTACCATGAATCAGCCTGGATTTTTACCTCACAGAGCACTTTGTAGACTGGATACAGATACAATTATAACAAACCCTCAGCTGTGAAAAGCCTTAGATCAGGACAGATTTTTAGCCTTTGGATGTAAACAAGAATGTCCACATTCACTGTCGGCAAGCAGAGATCTTGTCCATTACAAAGTTGCAGAACTGCATGGACACAACTGTGAAGCTCTATGTATTCCTCCGCGTTGCAGGAGGGAAGGAGTTAATATTTCTACGCTCCGGCTCATTGGCAGTCTGATGGGCAGATAGAGACGGCCGACCGATCCCTCGCAGAACAATGGCGCTTCCCCTCCGCCTGCTGTCCGGAGATAACGCTCCTGCGGGAACTCAAATTAAACCCTCCTCATGTATTCAAATAGAAGGCGATTATCACAAAGCAGGCGAAGAAAAGACGAAAGGAACAAGACGATCCTCCAGTAATGGAGGAGGGAGAACAGCGATGGGGGAGGCACGAGGCTTGCACTGATCGAGGCATGAGGACACTTGTGATGTAACATGTATCAGACCCTGCACACCGCAGGGTGTACACAGCGAAGAGTGAGCGCAGCTCTGGAGGATAATACAGGATGTAACTCAGGATCAGTACAGGATCAGTAATGTAATGTATGTACACAGTGACTGCACCAGCAGAATAGTGAGTGCAGCTCTGGAGTATAATACAGATGTAACTCAGGATCAGTACAGGATAAGTAATGTATGTACACAGTGACTGCACCAGCAGAATAGTGAGTGCAGCTCTGGAGTATAAGACAGGATGTAGCTCAGGATCAGTACAGGATATGTAATGTATGTACACAGTGACTGCACCAGCAGAATAGTGAGTGCAGCTCTGGAGTATAATACAGGATGTAACTCAGGATCAGTACAGGATAAGTAATGTATGTACACAGTGACTGCACCAGCAGAATAGTGAGTGCAGCTCTGGAGTATAAGACAGGATGTAACTCAGGATCAGTACAGGATATGTAATGTATGTACACAGTGACTGCACCAGCAGAATAGTGATGGCAGCTCTGGAGTATAATACAGGATGTAACTCAGGATCAGTACAGGATAAGTAATGTAATGTATGTACACAGTGACTGCACCAGCAGAATAGTGAGTGCAGCTCTGGAGTATAATACAGGATGTAACTCAGGATCAGTGCAGGATAAGTAATGTACGTACACTGTGACTGCACCAGCAGAATAGTGAGTGCAGCTCTGGAGTATAATACAGGATAAATAATGTAATGTATGTACACAGTGACTCCGTCTCCACCAACAGAATAGTGAGTGCAGCTCTGAAGTATAATACAGGATGTAACTCAGGATCAGTACAGGATAAGTAATGTTATGTATATACACAGTGACTGCACCAGCAGAATAGTGAGTGCAGCTCTGGAGTATAATACAGAATGTAACTCAGGATCAGTACAGGATATGTAATGTAATGTATGTACACAGTGACTGCACCAGCAGAATAGTGAGTGCAGCTCTGGAGTATAATACTGGATGTAACTCAGGATCAGTACAGGATAAGTAATGTATGTACACAGTGACTGCACCAGCAGAATAGTGAGTGCAGCTCTGGAGTATAATACAGGATATTACTCTGGATCAGTACAGAATAAGTAATGTATATACACAGTGACTGCACCAGCAGAATAGTGAGTGCAGCTCTGGAGTATAACACAGGGTGTAATCAGTATCAGTATAGGATAAATAATGTTATGTATATACACAGTGACTGCACCAGCAGAATGGTGAGTGCAGCTCTGGAGTATAACACAGGGTGGAATCAGTATCAGTATAGGATAAGTAATGTATGTACACAGTGACTGCACCAGCAGAATAGTGAGTGCAGCTCTGGAGTATAACACAGGATGTAACTCAGGATCAGTACAGGATAAGTAATGTATGTACACAGTGACTGCACCAGCAGAATAGTGAGTGCAGCTCTGGAGTATAATACAGGATGTAACTCAGGATCAGTACAGGATAAGTAATGTAATGTGGGGTATAACACTAATAATGGTGGACACACACGGTGGATCAGCAGTTGTAAACATCTCTGATTCCAGTTTTCCCCACGGGATAAATAATTGATCAGTATAGTTAGAATTATTTGGATCTGGGGGGGGTCTAACAACAACAGTATGCTCCTGGGGTGATGGATAATGGGAGTGATACATTGTGTGAGATCAAGAGGTTAGATCGTGAGCTCCCGGGGTCAGGGATAATGGGTGTGATTACCCTCTGTGTTGTCACTATATATGGGACGCACAGCGCAGGATTTGCACGGTTAGTCTCACAGCCCACGGGCATAGTCACCCAGCTTTCCAGAGACCCTGCATACCACAGACGTCTGTCTGTACCGATGCTATACCGAGGCTCAGGAGCGGCCGCTGGACTCACTGGCCCCTGATCTTTTCTGGGAGTGGGAGCACAGACGGGATTTTAACCCATCCGATCTGTTGCTTCCTTAAGACTGTGTTTCCCAACCAGTGTGCCTCCAGCTGTTGCGAAACTACAACTCCCAGCATGCCTGCACAGCCAAAGGCTGTCCGGGCATGCTGGGAGTTGTAGTTTTGCAAAAGTTGGAGGCACACTGGTTGGGAAACACTGCCTTAAGAGATGAGCAGCGGCAGGGCATGTCTGGCAGCCGCTTATCTACCTCAACCCAATAATACACTGAATGGGGAGAATGTGTGGGTGGACGGCATAACGACCTGCAGGTCCGCAGGGTTAGCCTCAGAGGATTCCCTGGTGGATATATCTGATGGAAAATTCCTCTGCCGTGTGAACGCGGCCTTACAGCCGCTGATGGCGCCAAAATTCTGGCAGACTGAAGATGTAAAAGGGCGGGCGCTATAAGTTTAGGGTCACAGAAAAGCCCTTTAATGTCTCAAAGTCATATGTCCCGCCACCTGTCCGGCTGCAGAGGAGATGTGAGCTCAGTGGAGAAAGAGGCGCTCAGCCCCCCGTCCAGAGAAGACGTCAGTATTTGTCGCCTCAGTCCTCGTCTGCTGCCCTTCACAGATACAGCACCAGACGTCTGCAGGGGTCAGGGCCCGGTAACTGATTATTCCGTGATGTCTACCGCCGTCCGCCATACTTACAGGCCGACGTAACGCCAACCTAGGCGGCTGAGTGCCTCTTTCACCACTTGGCACCCCCATGCAGCAGCCGGAAGGGGGAACACTTACCTTTGGAATCTTGCGCAGGTTTGGAGACAGCTTCAGGCATATGACATGTCCGCGATCGTCCCCGACGATCATCACGGGGTAGACGGGGTTAAACTCAATGTGAGTCAGCTTGGTTTTCTTCTTGGCCACCACGGCCTGCTGGCACAGGGCTTCATACTTGTTGACAGACAAGTCGAACACGTGGACCTGCGGGGCGGACAAGGAGAGAGGTGAGAGGCGGGTAGGACGCGGTCAAGAACACTTCACACATCACAGTCCCATCCAGAGCTGCATACAAAACTACGCTGAGGGTGCCTCCTGCATGCGGTGCACTACAGGAATTGCTGCTCGCAAGGCATCTAATCCTTCAAGAAGCTGGAGGCAGGAGAACTGTCGATGCAGCTCTAGATGTGACTGGAGTACAAGACAGGACAGTGCTGAAGATCAGTACAATAAGACAACGCTCAGTTCATCGCATTCCCGGGCGGCAGGATCCCACTAGTCAGGCGGCGATAACTGCGGTGGACATGAAGCGGTTAAGGACGTGTGGGCGCAGGGGGATAATCTGCATTATTTCCACATGCTGGAGCTGGATTATCAGGGCAGCCATGATAAGACGGGATTTTCTGCCTGGAAGCCACCAGATCCTCTACTTATGTAGTTACGGTGTGGTGGTGTCTCGGGAGCCTCCCGGATCAGTGGAATCGTATCTGCCGGGTGACCAGGAGGGCGGCGACAAAAGCTGAACTCAACTCAGTCCCAAAATATTTAGATGAAAGACGGGTGAGACTCATCTAATCGAGATATAACGGACCACGCAGGGTGTGACCCCACGCAGTAATTACAGGGTGTGACCCTCCCACACGGCAATTACATGGTGTGACCCCAAGATCCCAGGTGGTTATCACAGGATGTAACCCCTCCGACCCTGGGCAGTGATTACAGGGTGTGACCCCAAGATCCCACACGGTAATTACAGGGTGTGACCCCAAGATCCCAGGTGGTTATCACAGGATGTGACCCCTCGGACCCTGGGCAGTGATTACAGGGTGTGACCCCTCGGATCCTGGGCAGTGATTACAGGGTGTGACCCCTCGGATACTGGGCAGTGATTACAGGGTGTGACCCCTCGGATCCTGGGCAGTGATTACAGGGTGTGACCCCAAGATCCCACACGGTAATTACAGGGTGTGACCCCAAGATCCCACGCGGTAATTACAGGGTGTGACCCCAAGACCCTACGCGGTAATTACAGGGTGTGACCCCAAGACCCTAGGTGGTTATCACAGGATGTGACCTCTCAGAACTCGGGCAGCGATTACAGGGTGTGTCCCCTCGGACCACGAGTGGTGAATACAGGGTGTGACCCCTCAGGCGCCAGGCAATGATTACAGGATGTGACCCCTAGGACCCCGGGTGGTGATTACATGGTGTGACCCCTAGGATCGCAGGCAGTAATTACAGGATGTAGCCCCTCAGATCCTGGGTGATGATTACAAGGTGTGACCCCCCTCGGACCCCAGGCGAAGATTACAGGGTGTGACCCCTCAGACCATATGTGGTGATTACAGAGATTTACCCCTTGGACCTCGGGTGGTGATTACAAGGTGTGAACCCTCAGATCCAAGGTGGTCATTACAGGGTGTGACCCCTCGGACGCAGGCTGTGATTAGAGGGTATGACCCCCTCATCTCCAAGGTGGTCATTAATGGGAGTGACCCCTTGGACGCGGCAATGATTACAGGGTGTGTCCCCTCGGATCCTGGGAGGTGATTACAGGGTGTGACCCCTTGGACGCGAGCATTAATTACAGGGTGTGTCCCCTCGGATCCCGGGCTGTGATTATAGAGTGTGTCCCCTCTGATCCTTGTGATTCGGGCTTCTGGGTGCCATATGAC
Source organism: Bufotes viridis (assembly GCA_033119425.1). NCBI lineage: Eukaryota > Metazoa > Chordata > Amphibia > Anura > Bufonidae > Bufotes > Bufotes viridis. Next base: position 15,991,994 of record CM065589.1, on the reverse strand, counting down.
TGGCATAAGATGGGCTCCCGTGCGAGGAGTGTGCCCTGCAGACAATTCCCGGCGCTCACACAGACATATTTTAGGACACGGCAGACATATGGTTCGCTGCATGAATTATACACGGCTCTGGGGGATCTGGCGCGCCCTGTGAATCGTGTAGATGTGCACATGTGACCGCCGCCACATGCGGATTATGAATATTTAACACAGCGCATCTGAAAGCAACGGGAGGCCAGACATTAACCCTTCCTCTGCCCCCAGCCTGGGCCGCTCTGTACCCGTGCCCTGGAAAGCTGGGTGACAACCAATATGGCGGCTGCTGTGGGGTTTTCCCCTAAGCTTCTCTTCCTCGCTCTGTAGTGATATCCGATAGCCGCCCCTGACCCCCCCACCATGGTCTTTTTCACGGAACGTGGAGTTACGGAGACAGCCGAGCTTGGCGCTGCTGAAAAACCATCAGGGACCCCCCCATGTATCTGAGAAGTGGGGGTTCTAGAGGTGCGCCATGCATGACCCATATACAGCACATATAGTGACTGCTGGATCGGCAGAGGCCTCCTGTGCAGGGACAGTGGGTGGTGGCGGTCCCTATAACCCAATGGCAGCCATATTGGTTGTCACCCAGTTTACCGCGCCTACCCCAGCACAGTCCGGCAGAGACCGGCCATCTTCCTAGTCCCTAAATCCTGTAAATTCGACTTTAGATAATCTCTGCATTTCCTGCACCAGTTCCCAACTGGACTGGATCCATCATAGAGCGGTCAGTGTGGGCCGACGAAATACCAGAGGCTGCACCTGCGCCGCTGATCATCCGAGGGAAGACGCTAATTGGAAAGAAAAGCAGCGCATTGAATATTTCACGCAAGACTGCGCTTCAATCTACACGCTCCAGCAAGGATGACTGCTGAATTATGCATCCGCCCGACCTGGGGAACGCGACAAATATGTCAGCCTCTGCGGGGACGGCACAAACACCTCCAACCGCCAGCATATCATACAGAACATAACACACAGCAATCAGTCACAAGATGATAGAATGGAACAGAAAATAACACAATGATAGCGGATAAAATAATGCAATAACGTACAACGGTAACACCCAGATACATCAATTTCTAGTAGGAATGATGGAGGAACGCCACAACGTACAGCCATAAGAATGGATGCTCCAGAATGGTTGGGACACGGGGAATGCATGTAGATACTAAGACAGGCCTGTCAGGAGAGGGGGGGTGTCCTCTCACCGCTCGCTGCCGTGCACACAGGTGCTGGGTCACACCACAAATTTCCATGATGCAAATCTGCCCTGAACAGTGGAGCTGCAGTAATATCGGCAGAAGACACAAAGTACCATGCAAATCGTGTGATGGATACATGACTGGGGAGCGGGGGTACACTGCCGACATGATGAAGCTGGAGGGCCACAGCTTGTAGACCCCCAAGACTAGATCATAACCCACCAACAAAACTGAACCCAAGAACAACGGCAAAAGGAATGAGAAATAAATACACAAAGACCCTACAGGCACACAAGGTCATACAGTGCCCACATAGTACTGCCATAAAGTGCACACATAAGGTCATACAGTGCCCACATAGTACTGCCATAAAGTGCACACAAGGTCATACAGTGCCCACATAGTACTGCCATAAAGTGCATACAAGGTCATACAGTGCCCACATAGTACTGCCATAAAGTGCACACAAGGTCATACAGTGCCCACATAGTACTGTCATAAAGTGCACACATAAGGTCATACAGTGCCCACATAGTACTGCCATAAAGTGCACACATAAGGTCATACAGTGCCCACATAAGGTCATACAGTGTCCACATAGTACTGTCATAAAGTGCACACATAAGGTCATACAGTGCCCACATAGTACTGCCATAAAGCACAATGCCATACAGTGCCCACATAATACCGTCATACAATAAAGCACAGTGCCATACAGTGCCCACATAATACAGTCATACAATAAAGAACAGTGCCATACAGTGCCCACATAATACCGTCATACAATAAAGAACAGTGCCATACAGTGCCCACATAATACCGTCATACAATAAAGCACAGTGCCATACAGTGCCCACATAATACCGTCATTCAATAAAGAACAGTGCCATACAGTGCCCACATAAAACTGTCATACAATAAAGAACAGTGCCATACAGTGCCCACATAATACCGTCATACAATAAAGCACAGTGCCATACAGTGCCCACATAATACCGCAATGAGGTGAAAACATACATCCAAGATCCCCCACCAGAGGGGAGAGCAGTCAGTGTACGGTGGGTGATGGTGAGGATTTTTGCCCAGGCTATAATGTGACACCCAGAGTAACGATGCTCCATTTTATCAATGTGATATAATTACTGGAAGATAAGTGTTAATGCTCGGTGATCAGGGGCGTGACAACTCATGGGGCCCCAAAGCAAAACCGGTAACGGTGCCCCTCTCCACCATGACACCTTTGATAGTGCATTCAGAACATGAGCAGCGAATAATAATGCACACAGTGATGTGACAATAGTGGAATAATGCGCACAGTGATGTCACAATAGTGGAATAATGTGCACAGTGATGTCACAATAGTGGAATAATGCACACAGTGATGTGACAATAGTGGAATAATGCACACAGTGATGTCACAATAGTGGAATAATGCACACAGTGATGTCACAATAGTGGAATAATGCACACAGTGATGTGACAATAGTGAAATAATGCACACAGTGATGTCACAATAGTGGAATAATGCACACAGTGATGTGACAATAGTGAAATAATGCACACAGTGATGTCACAATAGTGGAATAATGCACACAGTGATGTCACAATAGTGGAATAATGCACACAGTGATGTGACAATAGTGGAATAATGCACACAGTGATGTGACAATAGTGGAATAATGCACAAAGTGATGTCACAATAGTAGTATAATGCGCACAGTGATGTGACAATAGTGGAATAATGCACACAGTGATGTCACAATAGTGGAATAATGCGCACAGGGATGTCACAATAGTGGAATAATGCACACAGTGATGTCACAATAGTGGAATAATGCACACAGTGATGTCACAATAGTGGAATAATGCACACAGTGATGTCACAATAGTGGAATAATGCACACAGTGATGTCACAATAGTGGAATAATGCACACAGTGATGTCACAATAGTGGAATAATGCACACAGTGATGTCACAATAGTGGAATAATGCACACAGTGATGTCACAATAGTGGAATAATGCACACAGTGATGTCACAATAGTGGAATAATGCACACAGTGATGTCACAATAGTGGAATAATGCACACAGTGATGTCACAATAGTGGAATAATGCACACAGTGATGTCACAATAGTGGAATAATGCACACAGTGATGTCACAATAGTGGAATAATGCACACAGTGATGTCACAATAGTGGAATAATGCACACAGTGATGTCACAATAGTGGAATAATGCACACAGTGATGTCACAATAGTGGAATAATGCACACAGTGATGTCACAATAGTGGAATAATGCACACAGTGATGTCACAATAGTGGAATAATGCACACAGTGATGTCACAATAGTGGAATAATGCACACAGTGATGTCACAATAGTGGAATAATGCACACAGTGATGTCACAATAGTGGAATAATGCACACAGTGATGTCACAATAGTGGAATAATGCGCACAGTGATGTCACAATAGTGGAATAATGCGCACAGGGATGTCACAATAGTGGAATAATGCACACAGTGATGTCACAATAGTGGAATAATGCACACAGTGATGTCACAATAGTGGAATAATGCACATAGTGATGTCACAATAGTGGAATAATGCACACAGTGATGTGACAATAGTGGAATAATGCACATAGTGATGTCACAATAGTGGAATAATGCACGCAGTGATGTACAATAATGGAATAATGCACGCAGTGATGTCACAATAGTGGAATAATGCACACAGTGATGTGGCAATAGTGGAATAATGCACACAGTGATGTCACAATAGTGGAATAATGCACACAGTGATGTCACAATAGTGGAATAATGTGCACAGGGATGTCACAATAGTAGAATAATGCACACAGTGATGTGACAATAGTGGAATAATGCACACAGTGATGTCACAATAGTGGAATAATGCACACAGTGATGTCACAATAGTGGAATAATGCACACAGTGATGTCACAATAGTGGAATAATGCACACAGTGATGTGACAATAGTGGAATAATGCACACAGTGATGTGACAATAGTGGAATAATGCACACAGTGATGTCACAATAGTGGAATAATGCACACAGTGATGTGACAATAGTGGAATAATGCACACAGTGATGTGACAATAGTGGAATAATGCACACAGGGATGTCACAATAGTGGAATAATGCACACAGTGATGTGACAATAGTGGAATAATGCACACAGTGATGTCACAATAGTGGAATAATGCACACAGTGATGTCACAGTACAGCAATAAGGCTCACGGTGACAACACAGTAGTGGAATAATGCACACAGTGATGTCACAATAGTGGAATAATGCGCACAGTGATGTCACAATAGTAGAATAATGCGCACAGGGATGTCACAATAGTGGAATAATGCACACAGTGATGTGACAATAATGGAATAATGCACACAGTGATGTCACAGTACAGCAATAAGGCTCACAGTGACATCACAGTAGTATGACAACAGGCATGGTACAGAAAGAAGTCAGTGATGTCACAGCATAGAAATCATCATAGTAATGCGCTCCTCCACTGTCCATATATATCACTAACTGCACATGTCTGAGTGGAGATGGGCCCCTTAGATATTGGGCCCCCCAGCAGCTGCTATGCCCGCTACCATGCGCGGTGTGTGTATAGGGCTTGTATACATTGAACGGGGGGGACAAGGGTCACGTAACTCTACCGCTAAGCCTGAGTAATCCTCTTATAGGCTGGCCTCCAGCGATAACCTCCCACCGAGTTCCATTACGGCTATGTAATGACCAGGATTATAATCTGCACGCTTCACATCACATTGGACGTGTTGATACTTGTGTGGCCCTGGACACTAGAGCTAGAGCTAGCTAATCATGGTCACCAACCCTCCGAAACAGATCCTACATGCGAGGGATTCCTGAATGCTGATGAACGGGTTAAACCGTCGGGAGCCGGCACATTCAAGGTCATATGCGCGGTGAGGAATTCATATCTTGACACTGTGGCCTCAATCTCCTGTATAATTCAACGTGGTCTACACTGGTGGGGCCCCGTAGACCAATCCACTGTAGTCCCTGCTCAATATGGAGGAGACATGTCCATCATACTACGTCCCGCCACCATATGATGACCTGGACCTCCCCAGTCTAAGCTGTGGCCCATCCGTGAGGGCCGATGCTACATGATCTAACCAGGACACAGAGTCCCTTGATGGTGGTTGCCATCCCCACGACATTTCTGCCGCTCATCATGCTCTAGATGGAGCCTCAGCAGTGGAGTAAATTGAATTCTTGTTCAGGGGTGAGGATCGAGATGCTGCCTGGAAAACATTAATTAGCTCAGGTTAAGTGTGAGCCTCATCTCGTAACGAGTTCCTCGCTGCGTTGGCCGGGGACTATAATACTCAGCGCAGTTATTCCAGCGACAGAATCCTCTGATTGATTAAAGGGCGGCTCATGGTTCATGCACAATTCCGGATCACGGTGAAGGGTCTGACCGGGGAGGTGACGAGAATCACCACTTCACACAACACTCCGAGATGTTTAATTATTTCCAGTTCGTTTTCCACTTGGTTGTGTTTCGTCGTCAGATAGAGGTCGATCTCGTGGCCAGCAGTGGAGTGGTAGCGACCAGTGGCCCCGTATAATAAGGAGCATGTCTTACAAAGGTTGTGGCATTTCCTGTGTACGGAGATGACCCCTGGGATGTAAGATTTTCTGGCGAGGCATAATCAAGGTACAAATCTAGAATAAGATCCTCCATACTGATGAGGACATGAGTGGAGGACACATCACTGGTTCCAAAAATGCAAAAATAAGCTGAAGATCATTACAGATGGCCACCAGTCATGACAAAGCTCTACTTATACCAAACGTCGATCCAAAATTACGGCTCTCATACTGACTGCTGATCATATCCTAGCTTTACATTGCATTACCAGCCATAGACCATAACCAAGATCCACACTTTCAGTGACCACTGATCATGACCGATCTGTAGATTTCATAAAGCAACTGATCATTCATGACCAAGCACTAAACTCCATGACAAACATACCCATCACTGAAGTATGAGGGACAACAGTATCCAAGGATCATCACCTAGCTTTATATTCCAGGAGTTTCCCAACAACCACTGATCAGAATCTAGCTCTAAACTCCATGACTTTCATAATGACCATCAATTTTGATCTAGCTGTATAATTCATGTAGCAAGTGATCATGAATTGCAAACTAGAAATTCTATGTCTCACATGCACAGCTCTTAAGTATGAGAGCAAACAGTATCCATGTATCTTGACCTAGCTCTATATTCGAGGAGCTTCAGGATGACCATCGATCTTGACCCAGCTCTATATTCGATGAGTTTCAGAACAATCATCAGTACTGTTCTAGCTCTATATTCAATCTTGAGCCAACAGTATCCATGGATTTTGACCCAGCTCTATAGTCAATGAGTTTCATAATGACCTTCAATCTTGACCTAGGTCTATATTCGATGAGCTTCAGGATGACCATCGATCTTGACCCAGCTCTATATTCAATGAATTTTATAATGATTCTCTCTATAGTCAATGGGTTTCCTAAGGACCATCAATCTTGACGCAAGCTCTATATTCAATGACTTTCCTAAGGACCATTGATCTTGACATAGCTCTATATTCAATGAGTTTCACGATGACTATCGATCTTGACCCAGCTCTATATTCGATGAGTTTCAGAACAATCATCACTCAGTACTGTTCTAGTTCTATATTCAACAAATTTCATAACAACCATCGATCTTGACCCAGCTCTATATACACTATGACTTTCATAACAATCATCAATCTTGAGCCAACAGTATCCATGGATTTTGACCCAGCTCTATTTTCGATGAGTTTCATAATGACCTTCGATCTTGACATAGCTCTATATTCGATGAGCTTCAGGATGACCATTGATCTTGACCTCTATATTCGATATTTATGGTCACTCATGTTCCAATGAGTTTATGATCATCATCGATCTTTGACTCTTAGATCTATACTGTAATTTTATACGATTCTCTCTATAGTCAATGGGTTTCCTAAGGACCATCAATCTTGACGCAAGCTCTATATTCAATGACTTTCCTAAGGACCATTGATCTTGACCTAGCTCTATATTCAATGAGTTTCACGATGACTATCGATCTTGACCCAGCTCTATATTCGATGAGTTTCAGAACAATCATCACTCAGTACTGTTCTAGTTCTATATTCAACAAATTTCATAACAACCATCGATCTTGACCCAGCTCTATATACACTATGACTTTCATAACAATCATCAATCTTGAGCCAACAGTATCCATGGATTTTGACCCAGCTCTATATTCGATAAGTTTCATAATGACCTTCGATCTTGACCTAGCTCTATATTCGAGGAGCTCCAGGATGACCATTGATCTTGACCTTGGTCTATATTCGATGAGCTTCAGGATGACCATTGATCTTGACCTCTATATTCGATGAGTTTTATAATGACTCTCTCTATGTTCAATGGGTTTCAAAAAGATCATCGATCTTGACCTAGCTCTATATTCGATGAGTTTCACGATGACCATTGATCTTGACCCAGCTCTATTTTCGATGAGTTTTATAATGACTCTCTATATCTTCAATGGGTTTCCTAAGGACTATCGATCTTGACGTAGCTCTATATTCGGTAATTTTTATAATGACCATCAATCTTGAGCTTGCTCTAAATTCAATGTGTTTCTGAACATTGGTCGATCTTACCTAGCTGTATATTCGATGAGAACGACCACTGATAGTATGATGAGTTTCAGAATGCCCATCAATCTCAACCATGTAATCTATGACGAGTCCCCCAGCGACCATCAAACCTGACCTAGCTCCACATTCAATGACTTTCATACTGCTCATCGTCTGGGCGTAGCTCTAAACTTCATGACTTGCCTACTACTGAGGTAGCTATGTATTCCATGAATTTCATAATGACTATAACTCCACCTACCATTCTCTGACTTTTATGCCAACTATCGATCATGTCCTAGCTGTACATTCCATGACTTACATACCTACATACCTACCACTGACCTATGATAGACAACAGTATCCACAGATCATAACCAACCTCTAGCTCTATATTTCATGAATTTCATGGAGACCAATGATCAAGCCTTTCATACTGACTAAAGGTCATAATGACCGAGCTCTATGTTTCATGGAGACCATGAACCAGGACCCAGCTGTCTGTTCTAAGTCTTAGATCACAACCATCCACTGATCCTTGCGCATTGCGTTGTTATCTCCTTTGGTGATGGTCATGACCAGAAAACTGGTGAGGTTTATTTTATATCAGAAACTTCAGGGGATATCCTTTACACCCCTATTGCTCCAAAAAACGAACAAGCTGTGTTTCAACACAACCCGCTCAACTAGATGCAGACGATGAGCACATAATGAGGCATCATGCATCCGGCAGGAGTCACAGTGATGAGAAGTAAGGCTGCGGGATCGGTGCTGAAGCCCCCGCTGCTGATTATAGGAGAGGGTGGAATGCTCACCTGGATCTGTAATAAGCATGCTATCATGTGACCCGCTCGGCTTCCTCGGCTCGTTAGTCCTCAGTGGGTATGAAATGGAGGATATACATATTAAAAGTATGGTAATGTGATTGTGCTTGACCTGCGGGAGCCAGACGTACGGTTTGTAATATTTTCCCCGTGAAGTAAAATGAATTAACCGATGAGGTGATGAAAATTCATGAGCTGTGAGGAAGTCTCATCAGAGAGCAGGAAAAATGGCTGATAGAGAGGTGAAGGCGCTCTCTGCACCAATCATAGACGATACATCGATCTCCATGTGTCATCAGCAGATGGTCCCTCCCGTCACCTCATGGTCTATTGACATGTGGCCGTGGGCACCATATATGTTCTCTGCCACAGTATCGTTGGTCATCTGCTCCCGGTGCACGGCGCTGGTCATCTGCTCCCGGGGCCCGGCGCTGGTCATCTGCTCCGGGGCCCGGCGCTGGTCATCTGCTCCCGGGGCCCGGCGCTGGTCATCTGCTCTCGGGGCCCTGCGCTGGTCATCTGCTCCCGGGGCCCGGCGCTGGTCATCTGCTCTCGGGGCCCGGCGCTGGTCATCTGCTCCCGGGGCCCGGCGCTGGTCATCTGCTCCCGGGGCCCGGCACTGGTCATGGTACTGGAACCCAACCTCCCATGCTGGTTCTCCAATCCTGGTCCATACTGGTACAAGCACATTTGCTCCATACTGGTTATGCACTTTCCATCTCACACTGGTTTTGTGCTCTCCATCTCACACTGGTTATATGGTTTCCCTCTCATACTGGTTATGCGCTCTCCATCTCATACTGGTTATATGGTTTCCATCTCATACTGGTTATACGCTCTCCATCTCACACTGGTTATATGCTTTCCATCTCATACTGGTTATACGCTCTCCATCTCACACTGGTTATATGCTTTCCATCTCACACTGGTTATACGCTCTCCATCTCACACTGGTTATACGCTCTCCATCTCACACTGGTTATATGCTTTCCATCTCACACTGGTTATACGCTCTCCATCTCACACCGGTTATATGGTTTCCCTCTCATACTGGTTATACGCTCTCCATCTCACACTGGTTATACGCTTTCCATCTCATACTGGTTATACGCTCTCCATCTCATACTGGTTATACGCTTTCCATCTCATACTGGTTATACGCTCTCCATCTCGTACTGGTTATATACTCTGCATCTCATACTGGTTATACGCTTTCCATCTCACACTGGTTATACGCTTTCCATCTCACACTGGTTATGCGCTCTCCATCTCACACTGGTTATGCGCTCTCCATCTCACACTGGTTATGCGCTCTCCATCTCACACTGGTTATGCGCTCTCCATCTCATACTGGTTATACGCTCTCCATCTCATACTGTTTATACGCTCTCCATGTCATACTGGTTATACGCTCTCCATCTCACACTGGTTATACGCTCTCCATCTCACACTGGTTATACGCTCTCCATCTCACACTGGTTATACGCTCTCCATGTCATACTGGTTATGCGCTCTCCATCTCATACTGGTTATACGCTCTCCATCTCACACTGGTTTTATGGTTTCCCTCTCATACGGGTTATACGCTTTCCATCTCACACTGGTTTTATGGTTTCCCTCTCATACGGGTTATGCGCTCTCTCCTTCTCATAGATGTAGTATAGGTGCTCAGCTCTATCCTACAGCATTTAAATACACACAACCCTTGGCCCCCCACTGGTTATATTTGGGGCCCTGCATTGGTCACATGGTTCAGACTCCGCTCTGGTTATAGGTTTGCTGTGTCCTCGATTTCCCTCTACCCACAAGTGGAACCTGTGGAGACCACGCTGTATAACTTGGCTCTGATCACAGCCCCCATCATCCAGCACCGTCTGCTCACAGATGTACGGCCGGAGCGCTCTGAACCTGCCGCCGCCGCTCCTCCCAGATCCCGCTGGTTATAACACTGCCAGGATAACAATGCCACCCTTGTGAGGAACCCTGGAGGACATCGAGGGGTCGGAGGCCAAGCATATGGCACATTACAGGAGACTTGTAAGACGCTTCGCAGGCCGGTTACCGCCGGACACTGCGCTCGCTCCACAGCGGAATCCATCAAACATTTGATTACTTCTACTACTCCGCGACTATTATACGGCCTATTTCATCCGTAATATTATGCTGCTTAACCCCTTCTTCCCCTGTCAGGAAGGACTGCTGAGGAATTATAATGGAAGGGGGCAATTTATCTTTCCTACAGTCCCAAAGGGTTAATCTGCGAAGTAACACAGACAGGAAGGCTTGGTGATAGCCTCCATGCTGGTTGTCACCCAGTTTTTCCAGGAAATAAAATTTTAGCAATAAAAACCCAAAGTTGTGACTCCCGGGCCCTAATGGTAAATCTGCCCCCCCCTTCCCCCTACCACATGCCATTTATACTACTGCCACTGCAAGTGTCAGTGGTAACTATAGTTCTGTCATTCTATTCATGAACCTGCAGGCCCAGGGTGATTTGCTTGTTGGGGTGGCTATATTATGTCTGTGCTGCCCCTCCCCCTCCTGTATGCGCCGCTCATCCTCCCCCCTCCATAGACAAATCTAAGCTGGGATCCATCAGATTTATTATTTCCTATGATGGAAGGTTTATTGTCGGTAAGTGGTGATGTGGGATACGGGATCCCCAGACTATAGGAAGAGGGAGGAGGAGAGAGGAGTCAGCAAAATATCCGAGAATCACCCCAGAGGCTTCCCTCCGACAACAGGATATAAGAGCGAGATATTAAGATGTGGATTCATCAAGAAAAGAGGGAAGTGAAGGAAGGAAGACAGTAAAAAGATGGTGGTGGGAGAGTGGGAAGAGGGAAGGAAGGCAGGGAGGGAAAGAGGAAGGAGGGAAGAATGCAAAAAGAGGGTGGTGGGAGAACAGGAAGAAGGAAGACAGTAAAAAGATGGTGGTGGGAGAGTGGGAAGAGGGGAGGAAGACAGTAAAAAGCTGGTGGTGGGAGAGTGGGAAGAGGGGAGGAAGGCAGAGAGGGAAAGAGGAAGGAGGGAAGAATGCAAAAAGAGGGTGGTGGGAGAACAGGAAGAAGGAAGGAAGACAGTAAAAAGATGGTGGTGGGAGAGTGGGAAGAGGGGAGGAAGACAGTAAAAAGCTGGTGGTGGGAGAGTGGGAAGAGGGGAGGAAGGCAGAGAGGGAAAGAGGAAGGAGGGAAGAATGCAAAAAGAGGGTGGTGGGAGAACAGGAAGAAGGAAGGAAGACAGTAAAAGATGGTGGTGGGAGAGTGGGAAGAGGGGAGGAAGACAGTAAAAAGATGGTGGTGGGAGAGTGGGAAGAGGGGAGGAAGGCAGAGAGGGAAAGAGGAAGGAGGGAAGAATGCAAAAAGAGGGTGGTGGGAGAACAGGAAGAAGGAAGGAAGACAGTAAAAAGATGGTGGTGGGAGAGTGGGAAGAGGGGAGGAAGACAGTAAAAAGATGGTGGTGGGAGAGTGGGAAGAGGGGAGGAAGACAGTAAAAAGATGGTGGTGGGAGAGTGGGAAGAGAGAAGGAAGGCAGGGAGGGAAAGAGGAAGGAAGGAAGACAGTAAAAAGATGGTGGGAGAATGGGAAGAGGGAAGGAAGGCAGAGAGGGAAAGAGGAAGGAAGGAAGAATGCAAAAATAGGGTGGTGGGAGAACAGGAAGAAGGAAGGAAGACAGTAAAAAGATGGTGGTGGGAGAATGGGAAGAGGGGAGGAAGGCAGAGAGGGAAAGAGGAAGGAGGGAAGTATTGAAAAAGAGGGTGGTGGGAGAACAGGAAGAAGGAAGGAAGCCAGGGAGGGAAAGAGGAAGGAAGGAAGAATGCAAAAAGAGGGTGGTGGGAGAACAGGAAGAGGGAAGGAAGAAAGAATGCAAAAAGAGGGTGGTGGAAGAATGGGAAGAGGGAAGGAAGGCAGAGAGGGAAAGAGGAAGGAGGGAAGTATTTAAAAAGAGGGTGGTGGGAGAACAGGAAGAAGGAAGGAAGACAGTAAAAAGATGGTGGTGGGAGAATGGGAAGAGGGGAGGAAGGCAGAGAGGGAAAGAGGAAGGAGGGAAGTATTGAAAAAGAGGGTGGTGGGAGAAAAGGAAGAAGGAAGGAAGCCAGGGAGTGAAAGAGGAAGGAAGGAAGAATGCAAAAAGAGGGTGGTGGAAAAATGGGAAGAGGGAAGGAAGGCAGAGAGGGAAAGAGGGAAGTATTTAAAAAGAAGGTGGTGGGAGAACAGGAAGAAGGAAGGAAGCGACGAAAAAGATGGTGGTGGGAGAATGGGAAGAGGGAAGGAAGGCAGAGAGGGAAAGAGGAAGGAGGAAAGTATTGAAAAAGAGGGTGGTGGGAGAACAGGAAGAAGGAAGGAAGGCAGGCAGGGAAAGAGGAAGGAAGGAAGAATGAAAAATGAGGGTGGTTGGAGAACAGGAAGAAGGAAGGAAGACAGTAAAAAGAAGGTGGTGGGAGAATAGGAAGAGGAAATTAAGGCAGGGAGGGAAAGAGGACGGAGGGAAGAATGCAAAAAGAGAGCGGGAAGAAAAGGTTGTGAATAATACACATATAACGCTCCGATGATACATGTGACTGTCGTGTATAATAGACATATAACGCTCCGATGATACATGTGTGTCTGGCGCGAGGGCTGGATGATTCAATTTCATAGAAATAACTGAAGCCCAGGAATTAATAGGATGACGGATTAATGTCTTTCCCCAGGAACACAGCAGCACAGAGGATTTGTAGCTCCGATCGCAGGGTATAAATGGGGAGGAGTAGGAGGACCCCCCATGGATCACGCAGCCTAGTCCTACAGATGATTTTGTCACAGTGAATCAGCACTGACAGCTCTGGGTCTCCCTCCTTTCCTGGACTCCAGGTTGGTGTTTCTTAGCTATACTGACACACTGTAACAAGCCCATCAGCTGTGTGAGCGGAGATCTTCAATACTGCAACCAATGAGTGGGATCAGAGACGTGCGTCTTGATGACTGCACAGCCGCTCATTATCTGCACAATTATCAGACCATGGAGGAGACATCGCTTACCTTGCCATCAGTAGTGACCGCTGCAAACACGGTGGAAGAATATGGCGCCCACGCGACGTCCCCGACGGCAGAGTTCAGGTCAAAGACGAACATGGGCTTCCTGTGGAGACAGAAGGACCCGTCAGGGGCGCTGTGACAGGTTGACCGTAATTTACTGAATGAGGCGCATGCTCGGCGATGGAGGAGCGTCACAGTGTGTCAGTCACAGCCATACACGGCCGGATGATTGACCGGATATCAGGAATTTAATCAAACGGGATGCACTGTAATCAGGATCGTCCCTCAGAGATGTCAGTGGGGTCTAGTTCTGAAAACGGAGGGACCAAATGAACCGCCCGCACCCCCCATCATTGGTCACATCATCTTTGAATGGAAACCTCAGAACGGCACTGATATGGTCGTACTGCCCTTCTGTCCCAGGCAGGACGGGCCACGGACGCGCTTATAATTAACCCCTGAGTGGCCTGCAGTCTTCCGGTGCATTTTATGTTCCAATGTGTCACCATTTTCAAGATCTCTGCTTCCTATCAGTGAATAGGATCGTTCTTCTCTACATCCAGAAGCTGAAAAACCCATCTGGACCTAGTCCTGCTCACAGAGCTGAGGGGTTGGTACAATATATGCAGTCCTATGTGGGATTAAGACAGCGGCAGGACAAATCCCTCCCCTGTCCTGGACTTCCAGGTGATAGCTCTTACCTAGAACGATACAGTGCAACAAACTACAGCTGTGTGACCAGGACTAGGTCAGAATGGGTTTATTAGCTTTCGGATGTAAAGAAGAATGTTTACATTAACTGACAGCAAGCAGAGATCTTGAAAATGGAGAGGAGCCTAAATACTAAGTATATGATTTCAGCTCTATGACCGGCCTCCGGTACAGGTAATGGAAAAGGTGCGCCGAGAGGACACATGTCGTAATATGGCCGCCTCCTGGCCACACCCCTTTGCGGGTCCTCGGTTCCCCCGTTGTGAGGTACGGTGGGGCAGTAGATGTCTGATAGGCGGGGGATGATGGCGGCAGGACATACTTTACGCTGTGTTCCCAGATCTTCACCGTCCAGTCAGAGCTGCAGGTGATGAAGACCTTGGGGTGGAATGGATTCCATCGCACGGTGTCCACCGCCATATTGTGAGCGTCAAACGTGTCCAAGAACTGGCTGGAGTACGCCTTCGAGCACTGCGAGAAATCAGAAGACACCAGGTGAGAAAGAAAGCAGATCTAGTGCTGCACCTATATACAGGGGGAGGGCGATCGTGCTGCGCCTATATACCGGGCGATCGTGCTGCGCCTATATGCCGGGCGCTCGTGCTGCGCCTATATGCCGGGCGCTCGTGCTGTGCCTATATGCCGGGCGCTCGTGCTGCGCCTATATGCCGGGCGCTCGTGCTGCGCCTATATGCAGGGCGATCGTGCTGCACCTATATACAGGGCGGTCGTACTGCACCTATATACAGGGCGGTCGTACTGCACCTATATACAGGGCGGTCGTACTGCACCTATATACAGGGCGATCGTACTGCACCTATATACAGGGCGATCGTACTGCACCTATATACAGGGCGATCGTGCTGCGCCTATATGCCGGGCGGTCGCGCTGCACCTATATGCCGGGCGATCGCGCTGCGCCTATATGCCGGGCGATCGCGCTACGCCTATAAGCCGGGCGGTCGTGCTGCACCTATATACAGGGCGGTCGTGCTGCACCTATATACAGGGCGATCGTACTGCACCTATATACAGTTTCGCTGTAACTATATAGAGAGTTCTGCACCTACTCGGCCAATACAGCAGTGCTAAAGAGTAATACCAACACCGTGCTCCCGTATAACAGTGCCATACATTCACCTAATAGCAGCCATGTCGTACTGAGCCCTGACCAGTCCTCGCTGCTCTGTGAGGGTATACATGGTGGGCATGGAATGGTGGATGCCCATGTGCCCCTTCCATTATCCAGCTCCATGATCTATTGCATATCTCATCATACCTAGCCAATATCTGGCAGCCCGACCGTCGCCCTGTAGCGGTCCCATCAGGGCAGGGTGACATTTCCGTGCCTGCCCCTGGACTCCGTCACATTAGTGGATGCGATATCACAGGTAGAGGCCGCGCTGCACATGCCAGTGCATTCACAATGACAATCAGGAGTATGCTGGGCAGCTGCCGGCACTCCGCACCCCTTCTACAGGGGACGCGCAGAGCAGCACTCATCCCCCTGCTCTTTACGATGACTATTCGGTGCCCCCTCTACATCAGGACCCCCTGGAGCGCTCCTCCTCATCCTGCTCCTAGCGATTATCTGCGCCTCTGCAATTTACAGGAAGGTTTCTGCATCACAACCAAATCCAATTACACGGATAGAGAAGGGATTATGGCGGCGGCCCCGATGGGTGAGGGGCCGCTAAATGGAATTAGTAGAAGGGGGCAATTTTCTCAAGAACAAGGAAATCCTTAAAGGATAACTCCACAGACTGCTCCTCATCCATTTCATGGCGAGTTGCTTTACCCATCTTGTCCTGGTCACATCCTGAGCTGCATTCACAAATCTGCTGACAACCAGGAGCTCAGAACACGTTTACCCAGTCAGGGCGCAGATGTCACAGACTGGAGAGGAACCTCAGCTGAATTTTGAAAGCAGCTCTGGATGTGACTTGAGACATCTGAAAACCATTGCTGAAGGTGGTATTACCCTTCAGCATGACTTCTCAGGGCAGTTGTGACTGTAAGGGGGTACTCCACCCCTCCAGCGCCTGAACCACGTATCAGATCTGTCATCGCTGGTTTCCAGGGGCCATTGAGATGATAATGATAAAGATAATGATACTCTACTGCTCCACCATCGCCCCTCCCTCCAGTGACCATGACCTGAGAATCTGCTCAGTAAATCCATCTCATTGGTGATGAATGGGAAGAACCTCCGCTCCCGGTATAGCCAGCCGCAAATGGTCGACATCACCGTGAGAAACATTAGGAAATAATGAAAATGCAGCCTTCCACCATTAGGCCTCATGCACACGACTGTATTTTTTTGCGGTTCGCAAAACGGGGTTCCGTTGTTCCGTGACCGTTTTTGCTTCCGTTGTGTTTCCGTGTGTCTTCCGTTTTTTTTAGCGGACATGACCCAAAAGATTTTACCAAAAGACAGGCTGACAATTTTTGCCAAGTGCCTGCCAAGGGATCCGCAAAAAAAACGGACAGGAAAGCGGATGACACACGGATGGCCATCTGCATTTTTTCACGATCCCATTGACTTGAATGGGTCCGCGAACCGTTTTTTACAGACAAGAATAGGACAGGTTATATTTTTTTGACGGACTGCAATCACGGACCACGGACGCGGAGGACAAATGGTGCATTTGCCGAGTTTTCCACGGACCCATTGAAAACCAATGGGTCTGCAGAAAATCACGAAAAACGGAACAACGGACACAGAATCAAACAACGGTCGTGTGCATGAGGCCTTACTGTTACCTTGTGGATCTTCCCCTCCTCTGTGCCGACCAGGAAGAGATAATCGATCTGTCTGTGGAAATCGAAGGACGTTCCGCTCCCTGCAGGACACAACATGAATGGAGAGATGTCAGGCAGGAGAGACACAGTACATCTGCCAGGGAGGAGCAGGCAGGACCGTCGCCCAGCTGTACCCACTCTCCTGCTGGCACTAATATCTCCTCTTTATCTCCTCCTGGCAGTCCTATCTCCTAGCACTAATATGTCCTCCTTAACTCCTTCTGGCAGTCACATCTTTTCCTGGCTGAGCTATATCCTTCATAGCACCTCCTGGCAGTCTTGTTTCCTCCTTATCTCCTCCTGGCAGTGCCATCTAACCCCTTCTCTCCTCCTGGCAGTGCCATCTCCTCCTTCTCTCCTCCTGGCAGTGCCATCTCCTCCTTCTCTCCTCCTGGCAGTGCCATCTCCTCCTTCTCTCCTCCTGGCAGTGCCATCTCCTCCTTCTCTCCTCCTGGCAGTGTCATCTCCTCCTTCTCTCCTCCTGGCAGTGCCATCTCCTTCTTCTCTCCTCCTGGCAGTGTCATCTCCTTTTGGAGGTCCTATTACCCCCACATTTCCTCTCTAAAGTTTTCTTCCTCATCTCCTCCTAGCAGCCATATTTCCTCCTTATGTCCTTCTCTGTACATATAGTGTCAGTATGATCGGCGCTGTACATATAGTGTCAGTATGAGCGGCGCTGTACATATAGTGTCAGTATGAGCGGCGCTGTACATATAGTGTCAGTATGATCGGCGCTGTACATATAGTGTCAGTATGATCGGCGCTGTACATATAGTGTCAGTATAATCGGCGCTGTACATATAGTGTCAGTATGATCGGCGCTGTACATATAGTGTCAGTATGATCTGCGCTGTACATATAGTGTCAGTATGATCTGCGCTGTACATATAGTGTCAGTATGATCTGCGCTGTACATATAGTGTCAGTATGATCTGCGCTGTACATATAGAGTCAGTATGAGAGGCGCTGTACATATAGTGTCAGTATGATCGGCGCTGTACATATAGTGTCAGTATGAGAGGCGCTGTACATATAGTGTCAGTATGATCGGCGCTGTACATATAGTGTCAGTATGACCGGCGCTCTACATATAGTGTCAGTATGACCGGCGCTCTACATATAGTGTCAGTATGACCGGCGCTCTACATATAGTGTCAGTATGACCGGCGCTCTACATATAGTGTCAGTATGACCGGCGCTGTACATATAGTGTCAGTATGAGCGGCAGTATACATATAGTGTCAGTATGAGCGGCGCTGTACATACAGTGTCAGTATGAGCGGCGCTGTACATACAGTGTCAGTATGAGCGGCGCTGTACATATAGTGTCAGTATGATCGGCGCTGTACATAGTGTCAGTATGAGCGGCGCTGTACATATAGTGTCAGTATGAGCGGCGCTGTACATAGTGTCAGTATGAGCGGCGCTGTACATATAGTGTCAGTATGAGCGGCGCTGTACATATAGTGTCAGTATGAGCGGCGCTGTACATATAGTGTCAGTATGAGCGGCGCTGTACATACAGTGTCAGTATGAGCGGCGCTGTACATATAGTGTCAGTATGAGCGGCGCTGTACATACAGTGTCAGTATGAGCGGCGCTGTACATACAGTGTCAGTATGAGCGGCGCTGTACATATAGTGTCAGTATGATTGGCGCTGTACATATAGTGTCAGTATGAGCGGCGCTGTACATATAGTGTCAGTATGAGAGGTGCTGTATATATAGTGTCAGTATGAGCGGTGCTGTATATATAGTGTCAGTATGAGCGGTGCTGTATATATAGTGTCAGTATGAGCGGCGCTGTACATAGTGTCAGTATGAGCGGCGCTGTACATAGTGTCAGTATGAGCGGCGCTGTACATATAGTGTTAGTATGATCGGCACTGTACATAGTGTCAGTATGAGCGGCACTGTACATAGTGTCAGTATGAGCGGCGCTGTACATATAGTGTCAGTATGATCGGCACTGTACATATAGTGTCAGTATGATCGGCACTGTACATATAGTGTCAGTATGAGCGGCGCTGTACATATAGTGTCAGTATGAGCGGCGCTGTACATATAGTGTCAGTATAAGTGGCGCTGTACATATAGTGTCAGTATGAGCGGCGCTGTACATATAGTGTCAGTATAAGTGGCGCTGTACATAGTGTCAGTATGACCGTCAGGGTGATTACCACACAGCCGGGTGCTCGTACCATGTGTCTGCAGCTGGAGCCCCTCCACATTGTCCTGCATCGATCTTTCCACTGACAACCTGATGACGTCTGTGTGAACCAGCTCATTCTGCGGGCAGAGGACATGACGGTTATTACAGCACTTGGCAGCTTCCTCGCAGCCTGTAAATTATCTCATGTCAGAGTGACACAGTTAATACTGCTCTACTGCACGGCGCAGAGCCCGTCCTCCAGCTTATCTGCACCCCTACTCATCACAACGTCACCGCCAATAATACGCTACATATGAATATAGTGATCTCAGAAACAGAGGCTGCCATAACCGTGCAACCGAATCCACAGCTACATGTCACCCGAGTACAGGAGGAGACATTATAGACATGTTATACTCCAGAGCTGCAATCACTGTTCGGCTGGTGCAGTCACTGTCTACATATACTACTTATCCTGTACTGATCCTGAGTTACATCCTGTATTATACTCCAGAGCTGCAATCACTGTTCTGCTGGCGGAGTCCCTGTCTACATACATTAAATTACTTATCCTGTACTGTTCCTGAGTTATATTCTGTATTATACTCCAGAGCTGCACTCACTATTCTGCTGGTGGAGTCACTGTGTACATACATTACAATACTTATCCTATACTGATCCTGAGTTACATCCTGTATTATACTCCAGAGCTGCACTCACTATTCTGCTGGTGCAGTCACTGTGTACATACATTACTTATCCTGTACTGATCCTGAGTTACATCCTGTATTATACTCCAGAGCTGCACTCACTATTCTGCTGGTGGAGTCACTGTGTACATACATTACATTACTTATCCTATACTGATCCTGAGTTACATCCTGTATTATACTCCAGAGCTGCACTCACTATTCTGCTGGTGGAGTCACTGTGTACATGCATTACTTATCCTGTACTGATCCTGAGTTACATAATGTATTATACTCCAGAGCTGCACTCACTATTCTGCTGATGCAGTCACTGTGTACATACATTACTTATCCTGTACTGATCCCGAGTTACATCCTGTATTATACTCCAGAGCTGCACTCACTATTCTGCTGGTGCAGTCACTGTGTACATACATTACTTATCCTGTACTGATCCTGAGTTACATCCTGTATTATACTCCAGAGCTGCACTCACTATTCTGCTGGCGGAGTCACTGTCTACATACATTACATTACTTATCCTGTACTGATCCTGAGTTACATTCTGTATTATACTCCAGAGCTGCACTCCCTATTCTGCTGGTGCAGTCACTGTGTACATACATTACATTACTTATCCTGTACTGATCCTGAGTTACATCCTGTATTATTCTCCAGAGCTGCACTCACTATTCTGCTGGTGCAGTCACTGTGTACATACATTACATTACTTATCCTGTACTGATCCTGAGTTACATCCTGTATTATACTCCAGAGCTGCACTCGCTATTCTGCTGGTGCAGTCACTGTGTACATACATTACATTACTTATCCTGTACTGATCCTGAGTTACATCCTGTATTATACTCCAGAGCTGCACTCGCTATTCTGCTGGTGCAGTCACTGTGTACATACATTACATTACTTATCCTGTACTGATCCTGAGTTACATCCTGTATTATACTCCAGAGCTGCACTCGCTATTCTGCTGGTGCAGTCACTGTGTACATACATTACATTACTTATCCTGTACTGATCCTGAGTTACATCCTGTATTATACTCCAGAGCTGCACTCGCTATTCTGCTGGTGCAGTCACTGTGTACATACATTACATTACTTATCCTGTACTGATCCTGAGTTACATCCTGTATTATACTCCAGAGCTGCACTCGCTATTCTGCTGGTGCAGTCACTGTGTACATACATTACATATGTACATGGGGGTGTCACTGCAGGATCGGGGAGACCCGTCAATAATCACCCACCTTTATCAATGTCCAGGACACCACTCGTCCGTCTGAAGACACAGAGAAGAAGTTCAGGTTCTTGTCCAGGTCGTCTTTCTGCCATTTTACCTAAAAATTTAAAGGTTAAAAACCATGAGATGACAATCACACGGCGCGGCGGCGTTATGGCGCCTTTTTATATTCACTGTAATATTTTTACGACCAAGTACTGTAACTACAGACAGCAGACGCCACATTCACGGCTGCTCCAGACACCTCCATCAGGAATACATCCATATAACCCTTTATTTCTCGTCCTCTAGTCACATCCAGAGCTGCATTCACTGTTCTGCTGGCTGTCGCTTGTTGCAGTTTGTAGCAGGTGCAGCATTCTGATCGCAGTGCTCAGCATAGCCCACCGTGCAACGCTTCAGAAGAGGGCACTATGGACAGACACTTAAACAGCAGGGGGCAGCAGTGGGATGTGGGGTCCGGACCCTGAATACTAACAGAAAACATTCAGCATTGTGAATGCAGCTCTGGGTGTGACAGGAGCATAGGGGAAGTTCAAGATTAGCAAAGAGAAGGTTAATGAAGCGACTGTACATTACATGGGGCGGAGGTGGAGGGCAATGTCCAGTGTCTTCTGCATCCAGTGACCTGCCTCCTCCCCTCCCTGACCCAGTCTGATGACCTCTGACCTGCCTCCTCCCCTCCCTGACCCAGTCTGATGACCTCTGACCTGCCTCCTCCTCTCCCTCACCCAGTCTGATGACCTCTGACCTGCCTCCTCCTTTCCCTGACCCAGTCTGATGACCTCTGACCTGCCTCCTCCTCTCCCTCACCCAGTCTGATGACCTCTGACCTTCCTCTTCCTCTCCCTCACCCAGTCTGATAACCTCTGACCTGCCTCCTCCTCCCCCTCACCCAGTCTGATGACCTCTGACCTGCCTCCTCCTCTCCTTCACCCAGTCTGATGACCTCTGACCTGCCTCCTCCTCCTCTCCCTCACCCAGTCTGATGACCTCTGACCTGCCTCCTCCTCCTCTCCCTCACCCAGTCTGATAACCTCTGACCTGCCTCCTCCTCTCCCTCACCCAGTCTGATGACCTCTGACCTGTCTCCTCCTCTCCCTCACCCAGCCTTATAATCTCTGACCTGCCTCCTCCTCTCCTCTGACCCAGTCTGATGACCTCGGACCTGCCTCCTCCTCTCCGTCACCCAGCCTTATGACCTCTGACCTGCCTCCTCCTTTCCCTGACCTAGTCTGATGACTTCTGACCTTCCTCCTCCTCTCCCTCACCCAGTCTGATGACCTCTGACCTGTCTCCTCCTCTCCCTCACCCAGTCTGATGACCTCTGACCTGCCTCCTCCTCTCCCTGACCCAATCTGATGACCTCTGACCTGCCTCCTCCTCTCCCTCACCCAGTCTGATGACCTCTGACCTGTCTCCTCCTCTCCCTTACCCAGTCTTATGACCTCTGACCTGCCTCCTCCTCTTCCTGACCCAATCTGATGACCTTTGACCTGCCTCCTCCTCTCCCTCACCCAGTCTGATGACCTCTGACCTGCCTCCCCCTCCCCCTCACCCAGTCTAATGACCTCTGACCTGTCTCCTCCTCTCCCTCGCCCAGTCTGATGACCTCTGACCTGCCTCCTCCTCTCCCTCACCCAGTCTGATGACCTCAGACCTGCCTCCTCCTCCCCCTCACCCAGTCTGATGACCTCTGACCTGCCTCCTCCTCTCCCTGACCCAATCTGATGACCTCTGACCTGCCTCCTCCTCTCCCTGACTCAGTCTGATGACCTCGGACCTGCCTCCTCCTCCTCTCCCTCACCCAGTCTTATGACCTCTGACCTGCCTCCTCCTCTCCCTGACCCAGTCTGATGACCTCTGACCTGCCTCCTCCTCTCCCTGACCCAGTCTGATGACCTCTGACCTGCCTCCTCCTCTCCCTGACCCAGTCTGATGATGTCTGACCTTGGCCTTGTCAGTAAGTGGACACGGCCCTCCAGTACGACCCAGGTGAAGCTGGATGAGGCGGCGGGTCTCTGGGGAGCGCCTGCCCCGCGGCTCCCGTACGATCCTCTCTCCGCTCCTATTACTTAATGCTGGGATTTTCATATTTACTCCATTAATAGCTTTCTGCAGGAAGTGCACAAATCAATAGGAGGATCCGTCTCCCTCCCGGGCTGTGCAATTAACGCACTAAGCTGCCGAGGACGCCGCTGAATGTCAATGAGCTGCTCACGAGCCCGGGGTCGGATCAGCGTGCCACTGCATGTGTACCGACGTCCCCCCCTCCATCACTGCGTGTGTACCGACGACCCCCCCTCCATCACTGCGTGTGTACCGACGTCCCCCCCTCCATCACTGCGTGTGTACCGACGTCCCCCCCCCCTCCATCACTGCATGTGTACAGACGTCCCCTCCACCACTACATGTGTACAGACGTCCCCTCCACCACTACATGTGTACAGACGTCCCCTCCACCACTACATGTGTACAGACGTCCCCTCCACCACTACATGTGTACAGACGTCCCCTCCACCACTACATGTGTACAGACGTCCCCTCCGCCATCGCTGCACGTATACAGACGCCCCCTCCACCACTACATGTGTACAGACGTCCCCTCCACCACGTGTACAGACGTCCCCTCCGCCATCACTGAATGTGTACAGAAGCCCCCTCCACCATCGCTGCACGTATACAGACATCCCCTCCGCCATCGCTGCATGTGTACAGACGCCCCCTCAGCCATCGCTGCACGTCTACAGACGTCCCCTCCGCCATCGCTGCATGTGTACAGACGCCCCCTCCGCCATCGCTGCATGTGTACAGACGCCCCCTCCGCCATCGCTGCATGTATACAGACGTCCCCTCCGCCATCGCTGCACGTGTACAGACGTCCCCTCCGCCATCGCTGCACGTCTACAGACGCCCCCTCCGCCATCGCTGCACGTCTACAGACGCCCCCTCCGCCATCGCTGCACGTCTACAGACGCCCCCTCTGCCATCGCTGCCTGTGTACAGAAGTTCCCTTCGCCATCACTGCATGTGTACAGACGTCCCCTCCGCCATCGCTGCATGTGTACAGACTTCCCCTCCGCCATCGCTGCATGTATACAGACGTCCCCTCCGCCATCGCTGCATGTGTACAGACGTCCCCTCCGCCATCGCTGCACGTATACAGACGCCCCCTCCACCACTACATGTGTACAGACGTCCCCTCCACCACACGTGTACAGACGTCCCCTCCGCCATCGCTGAATGTGTACAGACGCCCCCTCCGCCATCGCTGCACGTATACAGACATCCCCTCCGCCATCGATGCATGTGTACAGACGCCCCCTCCGCCATCGCTGCATGTGTACAGACGCCCCCTCCGCCATCGCTGCATGTGTACAGACGCCCCCTCCGCCATCGCTGCACGTGTAAAGACGTCCCCTCCGCCATCGCTGCATGTGTACAGACGTCCCCTCCGCCATCGCTGCATGTGTACAGACGTCCCCTCCGCCATCGCTGCACGTCTACAGACGCCCCCTCCGCCATCGCTGCACGTCTACAGACGCCCCCTCCGCCATCGCTGCCTGTGTACAGAAGTTCCCTTTGCCATCGCTGCATGTGTACAGACGTCCCCTCCGCCATCGCTGCATGTATACAGACGTCCCCTCCGCCATCGCTGTATGTGTACAGACGTATAAACCTACTTGTCTTATGCTTTAGTCACAACCAAAGCTGCAGCAAAATTGGATTTGATGTTCCACTAATGAAAGGTGTTGCAACTTTATATTCTCTGCTGTTTTAATGCCCCATTTACAAGATCTCTGCTTGCTGTTTGTAAATGGGAACATTCTGGTTTAACTGCTAAAGTAGGAAACTCATCCCGACCTTCTCACAGCTGAGAATTTGTTATAGTCGTATCCTGTCCGGACAATCGCCTGTGATCTAAGTACAGCAGCACAATTCGCTGTCCCGCCCTGTTTGTTACAGTGTGTCAGTCATTGTCTAGAGAGGACACATAGTAGCAAACCCTCAGCTACGAGACGTATTAAATTTACAGCCTCTTGGCCGGCACTCAATGACAGAAAGCAGAGATCTTGAAATGAAGAGAACTTTTGGGGATTTATTTTCGCTGTTGTCCAAGAGCTTTGTTCTATGACATGAGCTCCCACAATGCACTGAACTCAGGAAGGAGAATTGTGAATGCAGCTTTGGATGTGAATAGAGCACATCACACTGTCATGGGTATGCTGGAACTAGTAGTTCCACCAGAGACCAATCTCTACTTCTGCAGTGTATGTGACCTCCACTGGAATACAGGAATCCTGCTATATGCACAGGTCATCACAAGGGTCAGCTGTAGGGAGAAGCGGCGCCCGGGCCCTGCTGTCAGTGATAGGACAGGTGACGAGCTTGTGTGCAGGTACACGGTGGACGAGCGGCGGCAGCGACACAGACTGGAGCCGCAGCGGTCAATAATCCCGGCACATGGAGCCACTAATAGACTTTCCACTGTATACTGATCCGATCAGAGAGGTGAGCCAGACGAGGAGCGACACCTCACCAAATGTATCAGGACACACAGTACTGGGGGAGACAGCCAGGGCGGGGGGCTTATAGAGAGGGGCTACAGACAGAGGCTTATAGAGAGAGGGGCTACAGACAGAGGCTTATAGAGAAAGGGGCTATAGACAGAGGCTTATATAGAGAGAGGGGCTACAGACAGAGGCTTATATAGAGAGAGGGGCTACAGACAGAGGCTTATATAGAGAGAGGGGCTACAGACAGAGGCTTATAGAGAGAGGGGCTACAGACAGAGGCTTATAGAGAGAGGGGGCTATAGACAGAGGCTTATAGAGAGGGGGGCTACAGACAGAGGCTTATAGAGAGGGGGGCTATAGACAGAGGCTTATAGAGAGAGGGGCTATAGACAGAGGCTTATAGAGAGAGGGGCTATAGACAGAGGCTTATAGAGAGGGGGCTATAGACAGAGGCTTATAGAGAGAGGGGCTATAGACAGAGGCTTATAGAGAGAGAGGGCTATAGACAGAGGCTTATAGAGAGAGGGGCTATAGACAGAGGCTTATAGAGAGGGGCTATAGACAGAGGATTATAGAGAGAGGGGCTATAGACAGAGGCTTATAGAGAGGGGCTATAGACAGAGGATTATAGAGAGAGGGGCTACAGACAGAGGCTTATAGAGAGGGGGCTACAGACAGAGGCTTATAGAGAGAGGGCTATAGACAGAGGCTTATAGAGGGCTAAGACAGAGGCTTATAGAGAGAGGGGCTATAGACAGAGGCTTATAGAGAGGGGGGCTACAGACAGAGGCTTATAGAGAGAGGGGCTATAGACAGAGGCTTATATAGAGAGAGGGGCTACAGACAGAGGCTTATAGAGAGAGGAGCTACAGACAGAGGCTTATAGAGAGAGGGGGCTATAGACAGAGGCTTATAGAGAGAGTGGCTATAGACAGAGGCTATAGAGTGAGGCTTATAGAGAGAGGGGCTATAGACAGAGGCTTATAGAGAGAGGGGCTATAGACAGAGGCTTATAGAGAGAGGGGCTACAGACAGAGGCTTATAGAGAGAGGGGGGCTACAGACAGAGGCTCATAGAGAGAGGGGCTACAGACAGAGGCTTATAGAGAGAGGGGCTACAGACAGAGGCTTATATAGAGAGAGGGGCTACAGACAGAGGCTTATAGAGAGAGGGGCTATAGACAGAGGCTTATAGAGAGAGGGCTACAGACAGAGGCTTATAGAGAGGGGCTACAGACAGAGGCTTATAGAGAGAGGGGCTATAGACAGAGGCTTATAGAGAGAGGGGCTATAGACAGAGGCTTATATAGAGAGAGGGGCTACAGACAGAAGCTTATAGAGAGAGGGGCTACAGACAGAGGCTTATATAGAGAGAGGGGCTACAGACAGAAGCTTATAGAGAGAGGGGGCTATAGACAGAGGCTTATAGAGAGAGGGGCTATAGACAGAGGCTTATAGAGAGAGGGCTATAGACAGAGGCTTATAGAGAGAGGGGCTACAGACAGAGGCTTATAGAGAGAGGGCTACAGACAGAGGCTTATAGAGAGAGGGCTACAGACAGAGGCTTATAGAGAGAGGGCTATAGACAGAGGCTTATAGAGAGAGGGCTACAGACAGAGGCTTATAGAGAGAGGGCTATAGACAGAGGCTTATAGAGAGAGGGGCTATAGACAGAGGCTTATAGAGAGAGGGCTATAGACAGAGGCTTATAGAGAGAGGGCTATAGACAGAGGCTTATAGAGAGAGGGCTATAGACAGAGGCTTATAGAGAGGGGCTATAGACAGAGGCTTATAGAGAGAGGGCTATAGACAGAGGCTTATAGAGAGGGGCTACAGACAGAGGCTTATATACAGAGAGGGGCTACAGACAGAGGCTTATAGAGAGAGGGGCTATAGACAGAGGCTTATAGAGAGAGGGGCTATAGACAGAGGCTTATAGAGAGAGGGGCTATAGACAGAGGCTTATAGAGAGAGGGGCTACAGACAGAGGCTTATAGAGAGAGGGGCTACAGACAGAGGCTTATAGAGAGAGGGGCTACAGACAGAGGCTTATAGAGAGAGGGGCTATAGACAGAGGCTTATAGAGAGAGGGGCTATAGACAGAGGCTTATAGAGAGAGGGGCTATAGACAGAGGCTTATAGAGAGAGTGGCTATAGACAGAGGCTTATAGAGAGAGCGGCTATAGACAGAGGCTTATAGAGAGAGGGGCTATAGACAGAGGCTTATAGAGAGAGGGGGCTACAGACAGAGGCTTATAGAGAGAGGGGCTATAGACAGAGGCTTATAGAGAGAGTGGCTATAGACAGAGGCTTATAGAGAGAGGGGCTATAGACAGAGGCTTATAGAGAGGGGGGCTACAGACAGAGGCTTATAGAGAGAGGGGCTATAGACAGAGGCTTATAGAGAGGGGCTACAGACAGAGGCTTATAGAGAGGGGCTACAGACAGAGGCTTATATAGAGGGGCTATAGACAGAGGCTTATAGAGAGAGGGGCTACAGACAGAGGCTTATAGAGAGAGGGGCTATAGACAGAGGCTTATAGAGAGAGAGGCTATAGACAGAGGCTTATAGAGAGAGTGGCTATAGACAGAGGCTTATATAGAGAGGGGCTACAGACAGAGGCTTATAGAGAGAGGGGCTACAGACAGAGGCTTATAGAGAGAGGGGCTACAGACAGAGGCTTATAGAGAGAGGGGGGCTACAGACAGAGGCTTATAGAGAGAGGGGCTATAGACAGAGGCTTATAGAGAGAGGGGCTATAGAAAGAGGCTTATAGAGAGAGGGGCTATAGACAGAGGCTTATATAGAGAGAGGGGCTATAGACAGAGGCTTATAGAGAGAGGGGGCTATAGACAGAGGCTTATAGAGAGAGGGGCTATAGACAGAGGCTTATAGAGAGAGTGGCTATAGACAGAGGCTTATATAGAGAGGGGCTACAGACAGAAGCTTATAGAGAGGGGCTATAGACAGAGGCTTATATAGAGAGGGGCTACAGACAGAGGCTCATAGAGAGAGGGGCTACAGACAGAGGCTTATAGAGAGAGGGGCTACAGACAGAGGCTTATAGAGAGAGGGGCTATAGACAGAGGCTTATATAGAGAGGGGCTACAGACAGAGGCTCATAGAGAGAGGGGCTACAGACAGAGGCTCATAGAGAGAGGGGCTACAGACAGAGGCTTATAGAGAGAGGGGCTACAGACAGAGGCTTATAGAGAGAGGGGCTATAGACAGAGGCTTATAGAGAGAGGGGGGCTATAGACAGAGGCTTATAGAGAGAGGGGGGCTATAGACAGAGGCTTATAGAGAGAGTGGCTATAGACAGAGGCATATAGAGAGAGGGGCTATAGACAGAGGCATATAGAGAGAGGGGGGCTATAGACAGAGGCTTATAGAGAGAGAGGCTATAGACAGAGGCTTATATAGAGAGGGGCTACAGACAGAGGCTTATAGAGAGAGGGGCTACAGACAGAGGCTTATAGAGAGAGGGGCTATAGACAGAGGCTTATAGAGAGGGGCTATAGACAGAGGCTTATAGAGAGAGGGGGCTACAGACAGAGGCTTATAGAGAGAGAGGCTACAGACAGAGGCTTATAGAGAGAGGGGCTACAGACAGAGGCTTATAGAGAGAGGGGCTATAGACAGAGGCTTATAGAGAGGGGCTATAGACAGAGGCTTATAGAGAGAGGGGCTATAGAGTGAGGCTTATAGAGAGAGGGGCTATAGACAGAGGCTTATATAGAGAGAGGGGCTATAGACAGAGGCTTATAGAGAGAGGGGCTATAGACAGAGGCTTATAAGAAGATATTTGGCGTATATTGATATACGGGGTAATATAGAGATATAGGGAGATATACAGGTATACGGCGGGGTGTATATAGATATGTGTACATTTGCCCCCTCGTGCGTCCCCCACACCACCACCGCCGCTTCTCATGCTCTGCTGTGATTACAATATTAACATTACACAAGTGGGAAGAAGGCGCCGTGGGGCGATGATGTCAGCGCCGGCGGCGGCCCCGTGCACACAGACGGCGTTATCTCAGCCGCCATAAACTGCCTGCACATTAACTGAAATTACCAATCATCCGCTCCGGCTCTGCACCGCGCATATTAAAGAGCGCCGCCGCCGACCCGAGCTCCCATCCCCCACACACAGAGGATAACATCCCAGTACTGGCAACACACACAGGAACCGTAGGGGCCCCAAAATCTTTTCTTCATGGTTGCGGAGCTGTGTAAAAGTATTCACGCCCTTTCCTCATCACAGATTGGTCACACTGAACGGTTCAGAGACAAAAAGTCACCAGACGGGAGGAGACCCGGGGGATCCCAGGACACAGAGTCCGAGCGGTATCCCACCATGTGCAAAAGTAACTGCCCCCCTCCGCAGTAGGGGTATGTTCACATGTAGCTGCGTCTGCGTGCCGTCGAAGATGTGGTCACCCATCGCCACCCAGCTTCAGCTATAAGGGGGCACTCACTTTTGCACATGGGTCCATCAGCCCCTAATAAAGCAGTGGTAAGAACCCATCCGCTGCGCTCTGGGGGCCCTTTTGTCTTTTACGTCTTGTTTAACCTCCGAGCGTGAGAAATAAGTAATAATAGGAAGATCTGGAGGGATGAATACTTTCTCATCAGGATCTGGACTCGGATGTGAGATAATCCAGAAACCAAACCGTCAGCATATGAGACTTAGATCCAGAACCCCCTGAACACGGGTTATATCCCGCACTGACAGAGCCGTGAGCACCGCCTAGGGGCCACTACTGGAACTGCAGCTGTGCGCACATTAACCCAGTGTGAACCCGTATTCCAGGACTAAGGGGGGGGGAATAAAATCACAAAATGTAGTACCCTCATGTGCAGCCCAGGACGTAACCTTCTCGAAGGCTTATAGAGGTAACACAAGGGTGCAGAGGAGGCGTCTTCAAGACTGTGGCTGTCTACTGGCAGGATACACTCACGCTGCCACTTTTTGCTACGTCACACATTTTTGCTGTGTACCTGCACTGCTCTGTGGGGATGAGGGGGTTAATAAGTGCTATTCCTTATCCCAGTTACCTAGGGTCGTTATACAATATCCTTGGAGGTCTAGGGGATTAACACCTAGAATTTCTGGTGGGTCGGGATGGTGAAGGGGTTAATAGGTTGACTATAGGGCTGGAAAGTAAATTTTAATGCATTTTTTTTGCTTCACATCAATGTGGTTTTTCGACGTAAGTTTTTCACATGTTTTGTCGAAGCGGTTGAGCACGCATTTTGTTGATGCAGTTTCTCACGCGTTTTTGCCCATATCAATGGTAAGTTTGGATGTGGATTCAATGTGGAATCCGCACCAAGAATGACGACTTCCCTTCTATTTTCCACATCGCGGTTTTTTAAAACTGCGAGAAAAAATAAATAAAAAAAGCGCCATGTGAATGAATAAGCGGTTTTCCCATTAAAATCAAGGGAGATTACTTGCAAGCCTTTTTGGTACAGATCCTGGATGTGGGAACAGAATCATTCTCACAAATCCCAATTCTCACCATTTCAGCTCCTTCTCCCCTCTCACAGCATGCAGTCTCAGAACAGCAGTGACAGGACCGTCAGCTGCATCCCCCTCCTCCACCAATGTAGATGGATTTTTTGGAGACAGTAAAATGCCAAGGTTATGTGTACAGTTCTACTGACGACTCTGGTCACGTGCTGTACAGCGCCCCATGTAGTAGGGAGATGCGAATAATGGGGTTCAGGTGCGCCACTCACCTGCCACACGGGGTCGGTGTGCTTTCCAGACTTTGCTGAGCTCATGTACTTTGGCTGGGGAGAGTCGGACTTTAGGTTGAAGATGGCCACGTTCCCATCGTAGAAGCCGGCGGCCACCAGGTAGGGGTGATCCTTGTGAATGTCTAGGCACATGATGCCACTCTCCGTGCTGAAGATGTACTCAGGGTACGAGGGGTTCTTCAGGGTGTAGAGGAGCAGCAGCCCCCGGGTCTGCTTCATGAAGTCATCTGCGGTGACAAAGAATGAAAAGAGAAGTCACGGGAGGGGTTTATATAGAGCTTCCATAATAAACCACACCCCTGAGGAGCACCTGCCCTGCTAGATCTGATAATGGCACAGAAAGGGAGATTACCCTGATTTTAGTGTAGAGGAGATCACGAGGTACAGTGTAGTGTAGAGGAGATCACCCGATACAGTGTAGTGTAGAGGTGATCACCAGGTACAGTGTAGTGTAGAGGTGATCCCCAGGTACAGTGTAGTGTACAGGTGATCCCCGAGTACAGTGTAGTGTAGAGGTGATCCCCGGGTACAGTGTAGTGTAGAGGTGATCCCCGGGTACAGTGTAGTGTAGAGGTGATCCCCCGGGTACAGTGTAGTGTAGAGATGATCCCCGGGTACAGTGTAGTGTAGAGGTGATCTCCAGGTGCAGTGTAGAGGTGATCCCCGGGTACAGTGTAGTGTAGAGGAGATCCCCGGGTACAGTGTAGTGTAGAGGTGATCCCCGGGTACAGTGTAGAGGTGATCTCCGGGTACAGTGTAGTGTAGAGGTGATCTCCGGGTACAGTGTAGAGGTGATCTCCCGGGTACAGTGTAGTGTAGAGGAGATCAACAGGTACAGTGTAGTGTAGAGGAGATCAACAGGTACAGTGTAGTGTAGAGGAGATCAACAGGTGCAGTGTAGTGTAGAGGAGATCAACGGGTGCAGTGTACTGTAGAGGTGATCACCGGGAGCAGTGTAGTGTAGAGAAGATCACCAGGTGCAGTGTAGTGTAGAGAAGATCACCAGGTGCAGTGTAGTGTAGAGAAGATCACCAGGTGCAGTGTAGTGTAGAGGTGATCTCCGGGTACAGTGTAGTGTAGAGGTGATCTCCGGGTACAGTGTAGTGTAGAGGTGATCCCCGGGTACAGTGTAGTGTACAGGTGATCCCCGGGTACAGTGTAGTGTAGAGGAGATCAACAGGTGCAGTGTAGTGTAGAGGAGATCAACAGGTGCAGTGTACTGTAGAGGTGATCACAGGGTGCAGTGTACTGTAGAGGTGATCACCGGGTGCAGTGTAGTGTAGAGGAGATCACCAGGTGCAGTGTAGTGTAGAGGAGATCACCAGGTGCAGTGTAGTGTAGAGGAGATCACCAGGTGCAGTGTAGTGTAGAGGAGATCACCAGGTACAGTGTAGTGTAGAGGTGATCTACGGGTACAGTGTAGTGTGGAGGTGATCTCCGGGTACAGTGTAGTGTGGAGGTGATCTCCGGGTACAGTGTAGTGTAGAGGTGATCTCCGGGTACAGTGTAGTGTAGAGGTGATCTCCGGGTACAGTGTAGTGTAGAGGTGATCCCCCGGGTACAGTGTAGTGTAGAGGTGATCCCCGGGTATAGTGTACTGTAGAGGTGATCTCCGGGTACAGTGTAGTGTAGAGGTGATCTCCGGGTACAGTGTAGTGTAGAGGTGATCCCCCGGGTACAGTGTAGTGTAGAGGTGATCCCCCGGGTATAGTGTACTGTAGAGGTGATCTCCGGGTACAGTGTAGTGTAGAGGTGATCTCCGGGTACAGTGTAGTGTAGAGGTGATCCCCGGGTACAGTGTAGTGTAGAGGTGACCCCCGGGTACAGTGTAGTGTAGAGGTGATCTCCGGGTACAGTGTAATGTAGAGATGATCCCCGGGTACAGTGTAGTGTATAGGTGATCACCGGGTACAGTGTAGTGTAGAGGTGATCCCCGGGTACAGTGTAGTGTAGAGGTGATCTCCGGGTACAGTGTAGTGTAGAGGTGATCCCCTGGTACAGTGTAGTGTAGAGGTGATCCCCCGGGTATAGTGTACTGTAGAGGTGATCTCCGGGTACAGTGTAGTGTAGAGGTGATCCCCGGGTACAGTGTAGTGTAGAGGTGATCTCCGGGTACAGTGTAGTGTAGAGGTGATCCCCGGGTACAGTGTACTGTAGAGGTGATCTCCGGGTACAGTGTAGTGTACAGGTGATCACCGGGTACAGTGTAGTGTAGAGGAGATCAACAGGTACAGTGTAGTGTAGAGGTGATCTCTGGGTACAGTGTAATGTAGTGGTGATCCCCGGGTACAGTGTAGTGTACAGGTGATCCCCGGGTACAGTGTAGTGTACAGGTGATATCTGGGTACAGTGTAGTGTAGAGGTGATCTCCGGGTACAGTGTAGTGTAGAGGTGATCCCCTGGTACAGTGTAGTGTAGAGGTGATCTCTGGGTACAGTGTAGTGTAGAGGTGATCCCCCGGGTACAGTGTACTGTAGAGGTGATCCCCCGGGTACAGTGTACTGTAGAGGTGATCCCCTGGTACATGTAGTAGGGAGATGCGAATAATGGGGTTCAGGTGCGCCACTCACCTGCCACACGGAGTCGATGTGCTTTCCAGACTTTGCTGAGCTGTAGAGGTGATCCCCGGGTACAGTGTAGTGTAGAGGTGATCACCGGGTACAGTGTAGTGTAGAGGAGATCACCGGGTAAAGTGTACTCTAGAGGTGATCACCGGGTACAGTGTAGTGTAGTGTAGAGGTGATCCCCGGGTACAGTGTAGTGTAGAGATCAGCACCAGGTACAGAGAAGGACCCTCATTCCTGCAGCATTGCCTCATAGGTAGTAGACAGGTGTAAATCAGAACTCATGGACTGTCCAGTATCGACACCCGGTGGTCATTTGTAGGTACTGCATCTGGTTCCCTCGTCCACCCTCAGAGGCTGTGATATACTAGATATGCATGTGCACCACTTTACTACACACATACTGGAGAGCTGTGCCTGGATACATCAGATATAAGGAGCACTGTCCAGCACCCGAGCATCCTCCTCTCTAGGAGAAGACAGGGGTCCGAGGCTAGATGTCCCGGGTGCAGTGGACCAGTCTGAACCGGAGAGTGACCTCAATATAAAGCTGCTGTGTGTGTCATGGGGGTTGCATGGGGGATGCAAACATGGGAACAATGTGCACGCTTCCTTATTACTAATACTCCCTTATTACTAATACTCACAGTGGCCCCTACTGGCACATCTGCTGCTATTCTAGGGGCCACAACCAGCTGATACTTTAAACCCTGACCCAGAGTTTCCCCATAAGATTGTCAGCCCCAGAGATCTCAGGAACGGCATTATAAAAATGTGTACTGCTAACCAGAGGATCCCAATGATTAAGTGCCCACAGTGCCCCCTTAATAGTGCCCTTATCACAGGGTCAGCCCCCATGTGTTCATGAGTAACAGCAAATGTGCCCCCATAGTAGTGTCAGCTGCAGTACCATCTCCATCAATAGTGACGGAGTGCTCCTTGAATACAGCCAGAATGAGTGCCCCCTTAACAGTGCCAGCGTGTACCCATAACAGTGACCCTATAACACTGTCCCAAGCGCCAGAGAGCCCCTCCAGATTTTCAGCCATTTTGCATTCTTCCCTCCATATGTCAGGACAAGGCAGTATGGCTGCCAGTGATAGGGGGCACTCACAGACTGCTCCCATCCCCCGTCACATGGCTGGGGAGAACCTAACAGGACTCCTCCTCTCCGTGGGCCATATAATATTACGGACTATTGGAGGGGAAAATCCTACTTAGATGGGATAATCTTACAATAATTCCAAAAGATCGCAACTGCTGGGGGTTGTAGTTTCACTGTATCAGCCATAAGACTTACATGATCCATGTCCCACTGCAAACAGATCCTTGTACTTGGGATTCCTGTGAGGACAGAACAGAGATCGGGATGACTGATAAGGTTGTGATGAAAGGGTTAATATCGCCCATAGGCACATGAATAACATTCTCTGCCCCTCTCCTCAGCGCTGCCCCCTGCTGGTTCACGGTCTCTATAGACCAACATGGCTGCTCCTCTGGCCCAATGCAGCCTGAAATTCCTCAGCATCGTGGTTGTTCCAAGGTGGACGGGACCTGTGAGACTACCCCAAATTGCAAGCCCCTCCATTGGCAGTGGGGTCTAGTGAGTAATGCTGGTACAGGCGGTCTACATCTTCGGGGCCCATCACCTCGGGGGCTTCTGGGGTCAGACCCTGAACTTCTGGAAAGCTGAAGACAATGAGGAACATTATCTCTGAGGGGGCAGGGACGGGTGTGTGCCCGGGGCGACTACCGGGGAAGTTAATTGCTGCCATACAGGGGTCCCCAGCACTCCGCACACACTGGGGTCAATGTCATACGAAGCCAATTTGCCTGAAGAGAAGGTAAGTAAGATGGGAGGCACTTCTATATTACAGAACTGCATGGAGGGGCCCATGAGCACCTCAGATCAGTGGTCCTGAACGGGCAGACTGTGGTCCAGATCAGGACTGGTGACATAGCTGCCCATGGGTGCAATGGAGGAGGACAGGTCTGCTACTGGGAACGGAGCTGCTGTCAGAGCCCAGCACACGAGGTCCTGATGTAAAGCAGCCTGGAAGTGGAGAGGTCAGGATAGGTCATCAGTATCTGACTGCGCGGGGTCTGAGTGAGTTTAGGGCTCTGGTCTGGGCTCTAAATAAGTTTAGGGCTCTGGTCTGGGGTCTCAGTGAGTTTAGCACTCTGGTCTGGGGTCTGAGTGAGTTTAGGGCTCCGGTCTGGGGTCTGAGTGAGTTTAGGGCTCTGGTCTGGGGTCTCAGTGAGTTTAGGGCTCTGGTCTGGGGTCTCAGTGAGTTTAGCAGTCTGGGGTCTCAGTGAGTTTAGGGCTCTGGTATGGGGTCTGAGCGAGTATAATGGTCCGGTCTGGCTCTGAATGAGTTTAGGGCTCTGGTCTGGGCTCTCAATGAGTTTAGGGCTCGGGTCTGGGGTCTCAATGAGTTTAGGGCTCGGGTCTGGGGTCTGAGTGAGTTTAGGGCTCGGGTCTGGGGTCTGAGTGAGTTTAGGGCTCCGGTCTGGGGTCTGAGAGAGTTTAGGGCTCCGGTCTGGGGTCTGAGTGAGTTTAGCGGCTCTGGTCTGGGGTCTGAGTGAGTTTAGCGGTCTGGTCTGGGGTCTGAGTGAGTTTAGCGGTCTGGTCTGGGGTCTGAGTGAGTTTAGCGGTTTGTTCTAGGATATGAATGAATTTAGGGGTTGGTTCTGAATCAGTTTAGGGCTCTGGTCTGGGGTCTCAGTGAGTTTAGGGCTCTGGTCTGGGGTCTCAGTGAGTTTAGGGCTCTGGTATGGGGTCTGAGCGAGTATAATGGTCAGGTCTGGCCTCTCAATGAGTTTAGGGCTCCGGTCTGGGCTCTCAATGAGTTTAGGGCTCCGGTCTGGGGTCTCAGTGAGTTTAGGGCTCCAGTCTGGGGTCTCAGTGAGTTTAGGGCTCTGGTCTGGGGTCTGAATGAGTTTAGGGCTCCGGTCTGGGGTCTGAATGAGTTTAGGGCTCTGGTCTGGTTTTCTCACTAACATATTGTTCTCCCAAGTGTGTGACATGTTAACAGATGACGTCTTTACTTTTAACCCTGTACTAGACACGGGTCTTGTTACCCGTCAGGTGTACGGACACAAGTCGCGCATCCAGTGACTATATCACAGAGCCCGTCACATAGCCTCACAGGTTCATGTAAATTACTATGTTTGTTGCCTGCGTGGCTTATGGTTTAGAAATGCCATACGGCCAAAAATGAAAATAATTTATGGTAAAACCGCCGGTGGTTCTTGGCCGCATGGCGCGCTAATGCTACGTGTTTACTGTCTTGGGTCCATGACTGCAGCTCCTGAGAGGCAGGAAGATGGCCTCCGCGGTACAGCCTCAGCATATCCTACTGCACGGCATTGTGGGAGATGCCGCATGCAGCAGGTTAGCTGTACGGGGTGCGTCTGTCAGCACAGGGCGGACGGATTACAAGAGGCAGACACCAGAGCTGTGAATGTACAAGACAGGAGGATCAGTACACAATACACAGTAGTACTTGCTTTATATGCAGACTTCAATGTAAAGTTTATTTAAGAGGCTTAAGCTAATTTTGTTTTGTAGCTTACTAATACACTCTGTGCTGCAATCCCCCAATTATCAAGATCTCTGCTTGCTTTCAGAGGATGAGACCCATCCTGACCACGTCCAGCTGACAGACCTGCAGTGCTAGTTATATAAAGAGCTCATAACAGCTGTGTGCAGGTTCAAGCGATCAGCAATGCTCTAAAGTCACATTTCTTCCT
The DNA here is from genome assembly GCA_033119425.1 of Bufotes viridis. Taxonomy (NCBI): domain Eukaryota; kingdom Metazoa; phylum Chordata; class Amphibia; order Anura; family Bufonidae; genus Bufotes; species Bufotes viridis. Next base: position 15,953,977 of record CM065589.1, on the reverse strand, counting down.
CAAAAAGAGGTTCTGCAGCAGCGTCTGTGTGTGTCGTTGGAGTGAAAATACATCTTGCGGTTATATATGAATTTCTCAAAACTGCAGCAAAAACGCGTTAGGACTGCACCCTGGAATACCTGCCCACATACCAGTGTTGTGCGCCAAGAACCACATGCATGGTTTTACTGCAAATCACTGTAGGTTTACTTCACTCGGCACAAAATGCTACGCTCAGGGGCACAAAACAGCCTCATGGTCTAAAAACCAACGGGACATGTACCCGGAGCTTCTGGAACCAGAGAACACTGAAAATCAGCCGCTGCCTTCACCAGGTACAAGGCTAGTGTAATACTGGCACTCACCAGCAGAGGGCAGTCACTGCCAGCCGTTTGGCCTTCTCGTACTGGAACCTCCACAGCGGCAGCAGCGTGCCCTCCTGCTCCCTGAACTCGTCCGCCACATCCTCAAAGTACTTGAAGTCTAGAGTGAAAGGATGCAAGAAAATAATCACCATGAGTGGAGCAAGAGACTGTGTGCACCGTGGATACAACATCCTGCAGGCGACTACTCTTGATGCACAGACTATTAAGATTGACTGCACCACTGGTTGTCGGATTTAATTAAAAGTATCTTTCAAGCCCTGCAATAACCTGGGATGTGCTGGTACTGTGTTTCGATACTGACACATTGTAACAACCCAGTATAAACACTACTACTCCCACTATCCAACACAGAACATTCCGGAGGTATATACAATGCAGGCAGAAAGTCTTTCACTGTTTCACATTTTTGTTTAGTTGCTCCTTTCAAGTTTCCCTCCATCAATCTGCCCTCAGTCCCCCATAAAGAGGAGGTGAGAACAGAATAGTAGAAATATTTGCAAATTTATTAAAAATGGAAAACTAATATTACGCCTGGACATACGAATTAGACACTGGACCATTTAGCTCTGGGGTCTCCCATTTCTCTCCTGTAGTAAATTCAGGTGATTGGACATGATTTGGAAGGACACGGCCCGGTCTATATAAGGTCTCACAGCTGACAATGCAGATCAGAGCAAAAAACCACCCATGAGGAGCAGAGAACTGCCTGTAGAGCTCGGAGACAGGATTGTGTGAAGGCAGAGATCCGGAGAAGGGGACAAAAAAGGTCAATTGCACTGAAAGTTCTAAAAGCACAGTGTCCTCCATAATTCTTATATGGAAGAAGAATCACCAGGAATCTTCCTAGAGCGGGCCACCCCACCAAACTGAGTAATTGGGGGAGAAGGGCCTTGGTAAGAGAGGTGACCAAGAACCCAATGGTCACTCGCTGAGCTCCAAAGATCCTGTGTCTAGATCAGGGGTAGGCAACCTCTGGCACTCCAGCTGTTGTGAAACTACAACTACCAGCATGCATACTTGTTCTGCTTTTCTAAGAACTCTCATAGAAATAAGCGGAGCATCCTGGGAATTGTGGTTTCACAACAGCTGGAGTGCCGAAGGTTGCTGATCCCTGGTCTAGATGGAAGAAACTTCAGGTGCCATCACTGCAGACTCCACCAATATGGGCTTTATGCCTGGAGTTTGCAAAAAGAAAAGAAAAGAAAGGCCTCCCAGACTGTGAGAAAGAAGATTCTCTGCTCTGATGGAACCAAGACTGGACTTTTTGGTCTTAATTCTAAGCATCATGTCTGGAGAAAACGAGGCGCCGGTCATCACCTGCCCAATACCATCCCTACAGTGAAGCATGGTGATGGCAGCATCATCCTGGGAGGACAGGGAGACTGGTCAGGGTGGGGGGAAAGCTGAATGGAGCAAAGTACAGAGATATTCTTAATAAAAACCTGATCCAGAGCTCTGGACCTCAGACTGGGCCGAAGGTTCACCTTCCAACAAGACAATGACCCTGAGCACACGGCCAGGACAACACAGGAGAGGCTTAGGGACAACTCTGTGAATGTCCTTGAGTGGCCCAGAGCCCTGAACCCAATGGAACATCTCTGGAGAGACCTGAAAATGGCCGTCCACCGATGGCCCCCATCCGACCTGACAGAGCTGGAGAGGATCTGCAGAGAAGAAGAAAATCCCCAAATCCAGGTGTAAACCTTGTGGCCTCATCTCCAAGAAGACGGAGGCTGGAATCACTGCCAGGGGGGCTTCAGCTAAGTCCAGAGTAAAGGGTCTGAAGACTTATGTCCTGAGTACAGGGGCTGAAGACTTATGTCCTGAGTACAGGGGCTGAAGACTTATGTCCCGAGTAAAGGGGCTGAAGACTTATGTCCCGAGTAAAGGGGCTGAAGACTTATGTCCCGAGTAAAGGGGCTGAAGACTTACGTCCCGAGTAAAGGGGCTGAAGACTTATGTCCTGAGTAAAGGGGCTGAAGACTTACTGTACGTCCATGCAGCATTAAAATTTTCCTTTTCAATAAATTTGTGACGATTGCTACCATTCTGCCGTACTCACTTTCTCATTATGGGGAAATTTGTAGCACAAGGAGCAAGAGAACAAAATGTGAGGACAGTGAAGGGGCTGAAGACTTTCCCAATGCACTGTATGTATCGATTTACTATAGCCGCACTATAGTACATTTACAGGATTTGTCGCGGTTTTGTGTGTTATTACAGTCCACTATGAGGTGTATTACGCACCAGTACTGTACGTGATGTATTGTGCACTCCATACCTTGTGTGACGTCATCAAATGTGTTCTGATTCACCATACGCTCCATTATTTTACTGGATTTTTCCACCCTGGTGATGTCATCGCTCTACTCCGTGATAAGAGAAAGAGACTTTAGTATATTATGGTACAGAACCAGAGGGTGCAGGGGTATAACATGCGCAGGTCAGGTCCTCAGGCTGTACATACCCGACATCAGCTAGGACTTAGGGCTATTTCACCACTGGACTGTCTACCCCTATTCTAGTCTATAGGACTATACAACAGGGATCAGCAACCTCCTACACTCCAGATGTTCTGAAACTACAATTCCCAGAATGCTCCATTCACTTCTATAGGCGCTGTGGGCACAGCCGAGCATGTTTGCATGCTGGGAGTTGTAGTTTCACAGCAGCTGGAGTGCCGAAGGTTGCTGATACCTGCTCTACATGTCGATCTGACCACTGCGTTATTGACAATGGGTGGACATCAGAAGGCAGGCCCAGCTGTGTGCTTTTCTATGGGATCTCTGCAGCGTACCAAGGTATCCCCTCTACCCACATGTGCTGTGGGGGTCCCGTGTCTCACCTGAGACTCTGAGGCTGGCACCTTCCTCCTGGACTGGAGCTCGTCCTCCTTCTTAGAGACAGGAGCTTTCTGCTTCTCCTTCAGCTTCTCCTGTTTCTGCAGCTCCTCAATGTAAGCATCATAGATCTCCCACTGAAAGATGGAGGGCGACATGAGGGAGGGCAGCACCCACCTGACCCCATGTATACCGATCTACAGACTAGTGGTATATCACTGTACCTGATTGGCGGTGCTGGAGAACGTGGCCCGCGGAGGAGGTTCTGTCTGGGAGGCTCTTTCCTGGGACAGAACATATAGCTTATTACTGAGCAGACCCTCTATGGTGACCCCTGGGACGCCTTATCCTCCACTCCATCAGACATGAGACACACAGGACGTGGACGTGGCACTTACCCTCAGGGGGTTGTTGTATGTCTGTGATGCTCTCTCGCTGAAGTTGAACTGGTTGGTCAGTTTACTCTCCTTTCTGGTTTTGGTGACAAGTTCTTCACCCTCCGTCCCATTATCACCGGTGCCCTGAGGACATCATTACATAGACAACACTGAGGCATCTGGAAATGTGAGCCCGCCATCACCACGCACACAAGAAGAGAGCTGTACTGGACATCTCATAATACAGGTACATATATATATTGCATGAAGTTCTGCAGCAGCTGAGGTGTGTATTATGAGGTTCTGCAGCAGCTGGGGTGCGTATTATAAAGTTCTGCAACAGCTGAGGTGTGTATTATGAGGTTCTGCAGCAGCAGAGGTGTGTATTAGGAGGCTCTGCAGCCGCTGACGTGTGTATTATGAGGTTCTGCAGCAGCTGAGGTGTGTATTAGGAGGTTCTGCAGCAGGTGAGGTGTGTATTAGGAGGTTCTGCAGCAGGTGAGGTGTGTATTAGGAGGTTCTGCAGCAGCTCGGGTGTGTATTAGGAGGTTCTGCAGCAGGTGAGGTGTGTATTAGGAGGTTCTGCAGCAGGTGAGGTGTGTATTAGGAGGTTCTGCAGCAGCTCGGGTGTGTATTAGGCGGTTCTGCAGCAGCTCAGGTGTGTATTATGAGAATCTGCAGCAGCTGAGGTATGTATTATGAGGTTCTGCAGCAGGTGAGGTGTGTATTAGGAGGTTCTGCAGCAGCTCAGGTGTGTATTATGAGGTTCTGCAGCAGATGAGGTATGTATTATGAGGTTCTGCAGCAGGTGAGGTGTGTATTAGGAGGTTCTGCAGCAGCTGAGGTGGTGTGGACAGATAGAAGTATACAGTACCACAGACTCCGCTGTCGCGTCCTTGTCGGCTTCTTTGTCTCCAGCCTCAGTGGAGTCACTTGGCAGCGTCTCTGTGGAAGGCAGAAGTGCAGAAGAATATAATCTACATCTAATGATCCGATCCCGTCATATCAGGTACAAGAGACAATACGGGATTATATCCTAGAGGAGCAGGAAGCGCGATCAGATATCAGTGCTGCCCCCTACAGGTCCTACACTGGGTGCAATACATATACTGGTGCTGTGCTCATCTATTCACCCTGTCTGTGCATGTGGACATCATAGAGGGGGCTCCTGGTCCGGACCTGTATGAACTGTACGTGTGGCTCCTGCTCTAGGGGTATGAGATGCCCATGGATCACACTGATGACTGATATATGAATGGCCGCCATGTAGTCCTTGCACCGTCCACTGCTTCTCTCATCAGTTCTTTGTCGGGTGTATGAGGAGCTGGATCGGCAGCAATGAGAAGTCCATTCTTCTCACAGAGACCAGAAGGTCCTGCTGTATGTGCAGTGGACACCCCCAGAGGTCCTGGGCCCATCCTTACCGTCAATGACCCCCATCCTCGCCCGCTGTCTCCGCGCCTCATCCGAGTCTTTATGTAACATGTTCCCGTCCAGGGAGAAGTGCACGGCCAGCTGGTCCACGATGCTGATGGGTTTGTAGGCCCGATCCTGCACAGAATGAAGCCGCAGGTTACCGTACATATACTGTATACAATGTGAGGAGGGGGCAGGGAGATCACGCTCAATATAATAGGGTGCCGGATGACCGGACGCTACATCCATTACACCGTATCCGCAGGTTACCGTACATATACTGTATACAATGTGAGGAGGGGGCAGGGAGATCACGCTCTATATGATAGGGTGCCGGATGACCAGACGCTACAGGCATTACACCGTATCCGCAGGTTACCGTATACATCCTATATACTGTATACAGTGAGGAGGGGGCAGGGAGATCACGCTCTATATGATAGGGTGCCGGATCACCGGACGCTACATCCATTACACCGTATCCGCAGGTTACCGTATACATCCTATATACAGTGAGGAGGGGGCAGGGAGATCACGCTCTATATGATACAGTGCCGGATGACCAGACGCTACAGGCATTACACCGTATCCGCAGGTTACTGTATACATCCTATATATAGTGAGGAGGGGCAGGGAGATCACGCTCTATATGATACAGTGCCGGATGACCGGACACTACATCCATTACACCATATCCGCAGGTTACCGTATACATCCTATATACAGTGAGGAGGGGGCAGGGAGATCACGCTTTATATGATACAGTGCCGGATGACCGGACGCTACATCCATTACACCGTATCCGCAGGTTACTGTATACATCCTATATACAGTGAGGAGGGGGCAGGGAGATCACGCTCTATATGATAGGATGCCGGATGACCGGAAGCTACATCCATTACACCGTATCTGCAGGTTACTGTATACATCCTATATATAGTGAGGAGGGGCAGGGAGATCACGCTCTATATGATAGGGTGCCGGATGACCAGATGCTACAGGCATTACACCGTATCCGCAGGTTACTGTATACATCCTATATATAGTGAGGAGGGGCAGGGAGAACACGCTCTATATGATACAGTGCCGGATGACCGGACACTACATCCATTACACCATATCCGCAGGTTACCGTATACATCCTATATACAGTGAGGAGGGGGCAAGGAGATCACGCTTTATATGATACAGTGCCGGATGACCGGACGCTACATCCATTACACCGTATCCGCAGGTTACTGTATACATCCTATATACAGTGAGGAGGGGGCAGGGAGATCACGCTCTATATGATAGGGTGCCGGATGACGGGACGCTACATCCATTACACCGTATCCGCAGGTTACTGTATACATCCTATATACAGTGAGGAGGGAGACGGAGAGATCACGCTCTATATGATACAGTGCCGGATGACGGGACGTAACATCCATTACACCGTATCCGCAGGTTACTGTATACATCCTATATACAGTGAGGAGGGGGCAGGGAGATCACGCTCTATATGATAGGGTGCCGGATGACTGGACACTACATCCATTACACCATATCCGCAGGTTACTGTATACATCCTATATACAGTGAGGAGGGAGACGGAGAGATCACGCTCTATATGATAGGGTGCCGGATGACGGGACGCTACATCCATTACACCGTATCTGCAGGTTACCGCCACTCACCTTGAAGCTGTATCTGACGATGTTCTGCGGAGCATGCGGGTTATTGGCGGTCAGGATTCGAGTGAACTCTTCCTTTAACTCCTGTGAAGATACAGAGCTCCTGATAAATGTGGTGGCCGCGCTGTTCTAGAGCGGCGTCCTGCGGAGAACACTGAATAATTCACAGAACCCATCTGCTCAATAACTAGAAGAGAAGCGTGCACCCCTGGGGGACAATCCCCGTCACGCTGCTCTCTCCGGATGGGAAATGTGTATACAGTATACATGGAGCAGGGCGAATAGTCGCCCTCACATTTGCCCTCTGCCTCTTTTCTGCACCCCGGATGTCTCGCTCCACACTTCTACACTCTCTGTTCCTTTGGCTTTCAGGAGTCTCTGGTCGCAGGGGTTCCTCAGGCTGCAGTGCTGTCTATTAGAGGTCTCTGCTGCTGTCAGTCGCCTGTCCCTACTGCCTGCCACATGTCTCAGCTGTCTACTGACAGTAAATGCTGACTGTCTCTGGCATCGATCAGTGGTCTGTGTTTGTGATCAGATGTCTCTGCTCCCAGTGAAATGTCTCTGCTACCATCTGGTAGTCAGATGTCACTGAGCTGTATTGGATTCCGACCCTAGCCCTGATAATTTCTCATCTGGACTACTGCACTCATCGGGAGCCCCCCCCCCCAGACTACTGCACTCGTCGGTAACTCCCCCTCCAGACTACTGCACTCGTCGGGAGCCCCACCCCCCTCCAGACTACTGCACTCGTCGGGAGCCCCCGCACCTCCAGACTACTGCACTCATCTGGAGCCCCACCAGATTACTGCACTCATCTGGAGCCCCCCAGACTACTGCACTCATCGGGAGCCCCGCCAGACTACTACACTCATCGGGAGCCCCGCCAGATGAGCTTGTGACGTCTCCTCTCCAGCAGGCTGCAGTATATATACTGTATACACCCGGCTTCTAGTCGGCAACTCCACCTCTACAGTAAGGGTCATACTCACGGCCTCGGATAACTCCAGCTGGTCAGGAGGCTTCACAAGGGTCTTGGCCTGCGTCCACTCATCAGCGCCGTCTCCCATGTCTGTGGAGTCATCTTCATCCTGACATATGAAGGAATCATCAATGAGGACAGTGAGATGATAAGTCCAGAGCAGGACAGGGGACACAGACTGCATACAGCTCTGGTGGTCAATACTGCATCCAGATGAGAGGCGGGCAAGAAAACATGGCTGCTTTCTTCTGAAAACAGCGCCACGCCTGTCCACAGGTTGTGTTGGGTATGGCAGAACAGTCCTATTCACTTCAATGGAGCTGAACTGCACCTTATATCCTTATTGATCACACTCTTATGTTGTGTATAACAACCACACCGCTCAGTACAGCAGTACCCAGGACTACACCAACATGTCCTCACCCTTCTCCTGGTAATGGCCTTCAGCGGCTTGGAGACATTCTGCTTCTGAGTCTGAACAGGAGCAACACCCTAAAGAGGCAGGAAACAGTCAAGAGTCACTAGGTAGGTAGTAATGGGGAGGGGGGTGAGATACACATGGGTGACGGTCTACATGTGGATTAAAGTTATCAATTAAAGTTGGGAGCTTCTAGGTGGACCCAAGCAGGGACTGGTACACACTGGCCCTTACCTGTTTGGCTCTGGTCGGCATGGTCCTGTCGGTCTCTGTACGGACAATGAATCTGAATATAAGATAAACGAGAAAAACTGAGGATCCATTGAAATAATTTGTCAAAACAAAACGTTAAAAAAGGTACTTCGGAGAAGATTTCAAAATGCGAATATGTAACGACCCCCCCCCCCCCCAAACACACATCTCACACCACGTCCATGTCCCACATTTACCTGAAGATTTCAGGGAGTCCCATGAGGTTCTGGAAAACAGCAGTTTCCTCTGATATTGTATACGGGGGTATGCATACAGTAGGGGCTGTATACGGGGGTATGCATACAGTAGGGGCTGTATACGGAGGGTATGCATACAGTAGGGGCTGTATACGGGGGTATGCATACAGTAGGGGCTGTATATGGGGGTATGCATACAGTAGGGGCTGTATACGGGGGTATGCATACAGTAGGGGCTGTATACGGGGGTATGCCTACAGTAGGGGCTGTATACGGGGGTATGCCTACAGTAGGGGCTGTATACGGGGTATGCATACAGTAGGGGCTGTATACGGGGGTATGCATACAGTAGGGGCTGTACACGGGGGTATGCATACAGTAGGGGCTGTATACGGGGGTATGCATACTGTAGGGGCTGTATACGGGGGTATGCATACAGTAGGGGCTGTATACGGGGGTATGCATACAGTAGGGGCTGTATACGGGGGTATGCATAGAGTAAGGGCTGTATACGGAGGTATGCATACAGTAGGGGCTGTATACGGGGGTATGCATACAGTAGGGGCTGTATACGGGGGTATGCATACAGTAGGGGCTGTATACGGGGGTATGCATACAGTAGGGGCTGTATACGGGGGTATGCATACAGTAGGGGCTGTATACGGGGGTATGCATACAGTAGGGGCTGTATACGGGGGTATGCATATAGTAGGGGCTGTATACGGGGGTATACATATAACAGGGGCTGTATATGGGGGGGGGGGTATGCAGATTCTAGGTGACAGGTGCTGTACACAGAATATACGTGTAGCACAGGTGACACGTGGTGCAGCACGCGAGGCCCCACACATATAACACAGAAGATACAATGGAACATTTTATAATAACCTACAAAAGAATAATTTACCTGCGAACGCGCTGTGCCGTCTGACCGGAAGTTGATATGTGGTTGCTAGGACACAGCGAGATCGTTCAACATGTGACCGGAAGTTTACATCTGGTTGCTAGGACACGGCGAAGCGCAGAGCTGCCAGTAACACTAGATGAAGGCGGAACATGGGTGGAGCGCTGATCATGTGACGAGGAATTACGGACGTGATTGGTCAGAGCGGTTACCGTGGAGACCGCGTTACACTTTCACATAGAGCCTGCCTGTAGTCACCTGTAACCCCATACACCCTCGTGTTACATGTTCTATTTCCGTTTCAATGGCGCAGAAATAGTAGGGGGGAGTTTTAATAGTTTATATTTTATGACTCTTCTCCTCCTTTGCTGCTTCCATATTGTTATAATTAGGATATGAGAAGGTCAACTTTGGGCCCCCTCCTTCCATAGTAATTCTGGTGGAGTCCCCTGGAAAGGTGCATGTCTCCAGTGGAGTCTGCGGAGTGGAGTCCACCAACCTTGTAGTGAAGGGAGCTGGATACTGCCACACTGCTACCATTGAAGTCAATGGTTCATGTTTATATGTTGAAGACAAAAGCAGAGTTATTTACTGTGACTTCACTGTCATGTAACAGTTATATATTGTGTTCACAGAAGCAGAAAGGATAATATGCCTTTAAGATTCAGTAAAATGAATGTAAGGTAAGCTTAATGACAGAGCAGAATTAAAAAACGGAAAGCATATAGTTAAACTGTTGTTACTGCCCAGGAGTCTTGACCAATCACAGCCAGCCTCACACTGAGCAGGAGACTTGGCCAATCACAGCCAGCCTCACACTGAGCAGGAGTCTTAACCAATCACAGCCAGCCTCACACTGAGCAGGAGACTTGGCCAATCACAGCCAGCCTCACACTGAGCAGGAGTCTTAACCAATCACAGCCAGCCTCACACTGAGCAGGAGTCTTGGCCAATCACTGCCAGCCTCACACTGAGCAGGAGTCTTGGCCAATCACTGCCAGCCTCACACTGAGCAGGAGTCTTAACCAATCACAGCCAGCCTCACACTGAGCAGGAGTCTTAACCAATCACAGCCAGCCTCACACTGAGCAGGAGTCTTAACCAATCACAGCCAGCCTCACACTGAGCAGGAGTCTTGGCCAATCACAGCCAATCTTACACCCAGCCTGTTTGGAAAATCCCCTAGCGGAATCTCCTCAGTATAGACCAGGAGAAGAGCTGAACAGACATTCACTCCACTAAGAGCTGAGTTTTATAGAAGCAAAGAGGCCAAAATAGGTATTTAGCAAAATAAATGTGGAGCCCCAGTATTGGGTCTACAACACAATGAAAGCCAGATATCCCTCAAAGGAAGGAAAACCGAGCAAAGGGGTGTCCCCATTACAGAGATCACCAAATCCACCATATTAAGTGGCCCCTATGTCAAGATCCCGCTTTTTTACAAGCTTTAAGGATGTGACGGGGAAGACCTAAGCCAGGTATCCATCCACAGACAGCTGTTTCAGGGTGTTGCCCCTCATCAGTGTGGGGTACGATTCTGGCTAACCTGGAGCAATGCCTTAGAGACTACTCAAACAAAACAATAGCTGATCTCAGGGAGACTAGCTACAGAAACACCGCGGAGCCTCACTTAAGAGTCTCAACACAGCAATCCAATGTGCAAAGTTCCCTGGGAAACAGGAATATGCAAAATAAATGTGGAGCCCCAGTATTGGGTCTACAACACAATGAAAGCTCCACGGTGTTTTCTGTAGCTGTTCTCCCTGAGATCAGCTATTGTTTTGTTTAAAATAGATATTTAGAACAGTTATGATATGTTCCTATTGTTAGTGTTGTGGTTAGAGCTGAACCAGTTGTGTGTGTTTGCTTATGGTTCTACCAAATTGCATAAAAGCATGCAATCTGCGAACTGCTCATACTGAGCCATAAAAAGCAGACCAAACTAAAGTGCAAAACTGCTCAAAGCAGACAATCTGCAAACCAAGTTGAGCAAGTAGACCTATTGGTCAAACCTCAGGTATACCTCTCAGAGAGATCATAAAGTGCTTAAATAACTTAAAGTGAGAGTACAGATACTGAAGAGAGAAATATATCCACCATTTTATGCTGAATGACAAGATTGAACAGTTGAACCGCCATTTTGTGATACTTTATTCAACACGTGTTGTGTTGTACATGGACTATCTGCTGCAGAGGTGGCAGTGTTATATATGAAGAAAAGTTGAAGTTAATAAAGAAGTTACCTTAAGCACTTGGTGTGCTCTTTAAGCCTACTGTTTCCATAGAATGGCGCTAGAAGAATTAAAGCAGAGTAACAGACGGTCTGGTTGGACTAAAGAGTTAGAGATATCAAAATTCTTCTAATGCCACAGCGCAAAACGCACTTCATTGTGCTGCGCCTGCCACAAAAAAGTCTAGTGGAGATAGGAGCAGCATATAACAAAATTTAGACAGCACTCCAGTGTATTTTTTGATGCTTGGTGAGTTTTTATTTCATCTGGACATATTACAGGCGACGTTTTAGGCTTAGTAATAAGCCCTTCATCAGGCCGTAGGACATGTGCGGATTCACTTGTCCGGCGTGTCCGAAAATAGGAGCAGCATTAGCTTATGGACTTCAGAGCACCAGTGGCCGGGAGAAGCCTAAAAGCACCTGGACAAAGCCGGACGACTATACGCGTGGTTGTCTATTACCACCTTCCTCTATGGATATTGTGGACCAGTGTTTATGAAAGCAACCAGTGCAAATATTGGAGCAGAGGATTTAGCCTGCCGTTAGAGAGACCGCCCTCTGGTTGGCTAATTACAAGTAAGAAGTTATTATATCCAGTATCTGGCTGCTAGAGTGTGGACATGGTGTAGACAGAAATAAGAAGGAATCTCTCCTCCTGCTGAAGGAAAATCTCATTGAACCTATTGCCAAGCCTGTTACAAGGATTATAGCTGAGCCAATATTTGGATTATTACAATTGCTATATAGAACTGTACTGACTGCCCCGAGACAATTGATCAAGTAAAAATTCAGTTGTTCACAACCATTGACTCCTCGTCCTTTTTACCACCTTCCTTTGCACCTAACGGTGTAGGCGTCACGAACACCAAGGACCCTGCCTCCATGGCACCTTAAACCATTCCACCAAGGGCAACTCAACCACCATCTGGCAGGAGTCCCAGGACAACAGAGTGTGCCCCGAAGGAACTGGTGCTGTCCTTCTATTCACTGCACACCGGCCCAGGTAGCTCTACAGAACAGTGAGAAATCAACTACTACCCCCATCGGCCCACCAACACTCACATATTGCCCCTGCGGCCCGTTCACTGCATTATGACCTTGGTTCTGGTGTTGTATTTATGTTACCAGCTTGGTTCTAGGGCTGTAGTTATGTTATGCACTTGGTTCTGGTGCTGTATTAATGTAAATGGACTTAGTTCTGGTGCTGTATTTATTTTATGACTTTATTTCTAGTCTTTAGTATTTATGCACTGAGCTTGACTCTGATGTTGTATAAATGTAATCATCTCGGTTCTGGGGCTGTAATTATGTATGTGCTGTACATGTTATGAGGTTGGTTCTGGTGCTGTATGTATGTAATGAGGTTGGATCTGGTGCTGTATGTATGTTATGAGGTTGGATCTGGTGCTGTATGTATGTAATGAGGTTGGATCTGGTGCTGTATGTATGTTATGAGGTTGGATCTGGTGCTGTATGTATGTTATTAGAATGGTTCTGGTGCTGTATGTATGTTATTAGAATGGTTCTGGTGCTGTATGTATGTTATTAGAATGGTTCTGGTGCTGTATGTATGTTATTAGAATGGTTCTGGTGCTGTATGTATGTTATTAGAATGGTTCTGGTGCTGTATGTATGTTATTAGAATGGTTCTGGTGCTGTATGTATGTTATTAGAATGGTTCTGGTGCTGTATGTATGTTATTAGAATGGTTCTGGTGCTGTATGTATGTTATTAGGATGGTTCTGGTGCTGTATGTATGTTATTAGATTGGTTCTGGTGCTGTATGTATGTTATGAGATTGGTTCTGGTGCTGTATGTATGTTATTAGAGTTGGTTCTGGTGCTGTATGTATGTTATGAGATTGGTTCTGGTGCTGTATGTATGTTATTAGGATTGGTTCTGGTGCTGTATGTATGTTATTAGAATGGTTCTGGTGCTGTATGTATGTTATTAGAATGGTTCTGGTGCTGTATGTATGTTATTAGAATGGTTCTGGTGCTGTATGTATGTTATTAGAATGGTTCTGGTGCTGTATGTATGTTATTAGAATGGTTCTGGTGCTGTATGTATGTTATTAGAATGGTTCTGGTGCTGTATGTATGTTATTAGAGTTGGTTCTGGTGCTGTATGTATGTTATTAGAGTTGGTTCTGGTGCTGTATGTATGTTATTAGAGTTGGTTCTGGTGCTGTATGTATGTTATTAGATTGGTTCTGGTGCTGTATGTATGTTATTAGAGTTGGTTCTGGTGCTGTATGTATGTTATGAGGATTGGTTCTGGTGCTGTATGTATGTTATGAGGTTGGTTCTGGTGCTGTATGTATGTTATGAGATTGGTTCTGGTGCTGTATGTATGTTATGAGATTGGTTCTGGTGCTGTATGTATGTTATTAGAATGGTTCTGGTGCTGTATGTATGTTATTAGATTGGTTCTGGTGCTGTATGTATGTTATTAGAATGGTTCTGGTGCTGTATGTATGTTATTAGAATGGTTCTGGTGCTGTATGTATGTTATGAGGTTGGTTCTGGTGCTGTATGTATGTTATGAGGTTGGTTCTGGTGCTGTATGTATGTTATGAGGTTGGTTCTGGTGCTGTATGTATGTTATGAGGTTGGTTCTGGTGCTGTATGTATATTATGAGGTTGGATCTGGTGCTGTGTGTATGTTATGAGGTTGGTTCTGGTGCTGTATGTATGTTATGAGGTTGGTTCTGGTGCTGTATGTATGTTATGAGGTTGGTTCTGGTGCTGTATGTATATTATGAGGTTGGTTCTGGTGCTGTATATATGTTATGAGGTTGGTTCTGGTGCTGTATGTATGTCATGAGGTTGGTTCTGGTGCTGTATGTATGTTATGAGGTTGGATCTGGTGCTGTATGTATGTTATAAGGTTGGTTCTGGTGCTGTATGTATATTATGAGGTTGGATCTGGTGCTGTGTGTATGTTATGAGGTTGGTTCTGGTGCTGTATGTATGTTATGAGGTTGGATCTGGTGCTGTATGTATGTTATGAGGTTGGTTCTGGTGCTGTATGTATGTTATGAGGTTGGTTCTGGTGCTGTATGTATGTTATGAGGTTGGATCTGGTGCTGTATGTATGTTATGAGGTTGGTTCTGGTGCTGTATGTATGTTATGAGGTTGGTTATGGTGCTGTATATGTTATGAGGTTGGATCGGGTGCTGTATGTATGTTATGAGGTTGGTTCTGGTGCTGTATGTATGTTATGAGGTTGGATCTGGTGCTGTATGTATGTTATGAGGTTGGTTCTGGTGCTGTATGTATGTTATGAGGTTGGATCTGGTGCTGTATGTATATTATGAGGTTGGATCTGGTGCTGTATGTATGTCATGAGGTTGGATCTGGTGCTGTATGTATGTTATGAGGTTGGTTCTGGTGCTGTATGTATATTATGAGGTTGGTTCTGGTGCTGTATATATGTTATGAGGTTGGTTCTGGTGCTGTATGTATGTCATGAGGTTGGTTCTGGTGCTGTATGTATGTTATGAGGTTGGATCTGGTGCTGTATGTATGTTATGAGGTTGGATCTGGTGCTGTATGTATATTATGAGGTTGGATCTGGTGCTGTGTGTATGTTATGAGGTTGGTTCTGGTGCTGTATGTATGTCATGCGGTTGGTTCTGGTGCTGTATGTATGTTATGAGGTTGGATCTGGTGCTGTATGTATGTTATGAGGTTGGTTCTGGTGCTGTATGTATGTTATGAGGTTGGATCTGGTGCTGTATGTATGTTATGAGGTTGGTTATGGTGCTGTATATGTTATGAGGTTGGATCTGGTGCTGTATGTATGTTATGAGGTTGGATCTGGTGCTGTATGTATGTTATGAGGTTGGTTCTGGTGCTGTATGTATGTTATGAGGTTGGTTCTGGTGCTGTATGTATGTTATGAGGTTGGTTCTGGTGCTGTATGTATGTTATGAGGTTGGTTCTGGTGCTGTATGTATGTTATGAGGTTGGTTCTGGTGCTGTATGTATGTTATGAGGTTGGTTCTGGTGCTGTATGTATGTTATGAGGTTGGTTCTGGTGCTGTATGTATGTTATGAGGTTGGTTCTGGTGCTGTATGTATGTTATGAGGTTGGTTCTGGTGCTGTATGTATGTCATGAGGTTGGTTCTGGTGCTGTATGTATGTTATGAGGTTGGATCTGGTGCAGTATGTATGTTATGAGGTTGGTTGAAAGGTGTTATGAAAGCAGATGTGGATCCGCTGTGCTGCTGAACATATGTGATTTGAGGGTACTGCTCAGGGCTCAGGCAAAACCATAGTCATGAAACAAGCTGAAGTCAAGGCAGACAGCATACAAGCAATACAGTAAACAGACCAGAAGTAAGGGCAGGCAGCACAGGGTCAAAACGATGAATAGGCAGTGGTCAGGTCAGGCAGTGAAAGGTCAAATCCAGTAACTGGCAGAGATCAGTACCAAGGAAAGCAAACAGGACAATGCCACAGCTTAGCAGGAAACTAGGTAACCAGAACCTATTGCTCAGGCACCCTCCCCTGTTAGGACCAAATCCCTTGCATCTACAAGATAAAACATTTTACCTCCAACTTTCTTCATGTCCAGAATATTCTTAAACTCTTACTCATTCTCAGCACCAACAGAAGAGGGAGCAGAAACAGAAGGTCTGGAGTAATGGTCCACCATTATTGACTTGAGTAAAGAGACGTGTAATGAACTAGGAATACATAAAGAGGGTGGGAGGCGCAAATTGTAACGGATAGCAGATTATTCTACTTCAGAATTTAAAACAGATCACTGTAACGGGGTAACGGGGGCTGAATCTGATGCTCCTCGAGGAGAGTGAAAGCTTGTCCCTGGGAGAAAACTGAAGTGGCGTACAACGCTTTCAATCCGCAAACTTTTTCATGTGAACAGTCTCCTGAAGAAGGGATCAGCTAGTCTCCTGCTAGATCTAGAAGTAGTTATTGACAGTAGAGACAACAGCAGGCACCTTGGATGAGATTGGCACTGGAAGAGGAACCCGAAACTGACAACCATACTCAATATAGAATGGAGACTTGCCAGTAGTTTTACTGGAATGGATGTTGTAAGAGAACTTCATCCATGGAAGCAAAAATACCCAATCATCATGATGCGCCGAAATGAGATGTGGCAGATTGTTCTCCAAGACTTGATTGATGCCTAGTGGACTGCGGATGGTAGGCTGAGGGGGTCTAAGTCCATTGCTAAATGTTGCCTTGGAGCATCAGGTATAGGTAATGGAAGAAGCAGCCCTGTTTAGGGGACTTTTTCTGGGTACAGGGGGTAACATAGTCCCAGATGTCTTGAGAAATTATAGGCCGGAAATGAAGTTAAAGGTCTTGCTGATGCAGAGTGACCTGCTAATTTAGACCTCACTGTCCCCATGCCAGAACCTGCCTCCTCTTGGCTACATACATCTTACCCAGAGGAATGTTCTTGACCAAGATAGGAGCAACAAAGATGATCAGGGCTGGGTTTATAATGTGTTGGTAGGTAGGGTCAAAACAGTGGCAGAGGGCATCCTCCTCGGTGTTCTTTTCAGTTAGACGGAAGTGCAAGATAAAGTGAAAACAGGCAAAAAACAGAGACCACGGGCTTGATGGAAATTGAGATGCTGAGCAGACTGAAGGCAAGTATAAGGTGTGGTCGGTATAAATGACAATGGAATGACAGCCACCCTCCAGATGATGTCTCCATTCCTCCTTAGCCAGCCTAATGGTGAGTAACTCCCTTTCTCCAACGGAGTAGCTGTGTTCTGCTGGAGAAAAAGGCTTACAGAAAAAGCGACACATGGCCATCTTACTAGAAGAACTTCTGGGTGAGCACAACTCTGGCTCCCATGGAAGATGCATCTACTTTCGATAATAACTGCCTTGAGATGTAAGGGTAATGCAGAATAGAGGCGAGGAGAAGGCCTGCTTGAGGGACTCGAGTGAAAATTCATCCTCACGTGTACATTCCATCGTGTTCACCCCCTTCCAGGAGAGAGCCTGGATAGGAGCAGTGAACATGGAGAAGTGAGGAATGAGTTGATGATGATAATTGGCATTGTATGGCTCTCAGACCCATAGGACGCTGCCTACAGCTTTTCTGAGTCCATCTGTATACCATGGTCTGGAATCACATAGTCTAGGAAAGAAAGATATTCTCTCAAAAAATGCAGTTCTCAAATTTCGTGTAGAGCCTTTTTTTCCTGCAGACATTGGAGGACAACAGGAACATGCTTCCAGTATGACATCAGGTCAGGCGAGTGTCACGGACGTACCGAGACATACGGACTTCCCGGCGACAGTGAGTGGCAGGAGATCTGTGAGACTGGCAACACGTGGTTTGAGCTGACAGGTTTTTCTGGTGGATAAATAGGCATCTGTGTTGTTTCTGGTAATTGATTATGTGGTCATTTAACCTTCCTTATTTATAGTTCTCCCACTATGCTGTGTGGTTTATAGCTTCTGTGCCTGTGGATTGTTTGTGGTTGCATCTTGGCTGAGTTCCTGGTGCTTCCATAGCCTCTTTGAAGTTAAGTCTTTCCTTTCCCTCTTGTATTTTGTTTGGGTTGTGTGTATTGCATTTCCCTATTGTTTGTATTAGGCCTGAAGTAGACTCCTGTTCATCCTTCATTTTGAAGGAATAGGTAGTCTTGTCCTTGCCATTAGTACCAGGCAGGGGCGTAACTATAGGGGAAGCAGGGGAAGCGGCTGCTTTGGGGCCCTGATCCAGAAGGGGCCCATCCAAGAGGAGGAGAAGTACTAAAAGATTTTGTCAGGGCCCCTCAACATTATTACACAATAAAATGATATACAGTGGCAGTATAGACAGTGTAGAAAACGGATGGAACAGCTGCCGGGCCTGGTCTGAGAGAGCGATCTTTACTAGCCACAGGAAAGGGGCGGCATGAAAGGAAGGGGTTGTGAAAAAATTACTGGGGGAGGGGGCCCCATTCAAAAATTTGCTGCGGGGCCCAGTCATTTCTAGTTACGCCACTGGTACCAGGGTCCTATAGGGCTAGATAAGACTCTAGGTATTCCTGCTTATGAACTCACCTACCTTTGGGGTCTGTTTATACTGGTAGTCAGTCAGGATTTTGGTTTTCACTAGAAGGTGTCCGTCTTCCTTCCCTAGTTCTCAGGCCTGATTCCCTGTTTCCCTCTTCCCTCCTATGATCGGTGTGGTGTTTCCCTCCTACACCGAAGCGTGACAACGAGTAAACCAAGATGTTGTGACTATAACCATGAAACAGACATAAAGTAGATCCTGGAAGATGTTGAACAACTCCTGAAACACAGCCTGACGGACATACTCGTTATGTCCGTCAGGGGCGTTAAAAGCGGCCATGTGGGGGAGGAGTGGTTCCAAGCAAAAGATGAAAGGGGCAGTTGTATGGCGATGATGCGGCAGAGACTCGGGCACCTTCTTGTCAAACATATCTGCATAGCAAGCGTAAAACTGGGGCAGACCCTATAAATTCTGCAGAACTTGAGATCCCCGGACAGCCAGTACAGAGGCCAAAAAGTGTGAGTGACATCTCCATCCCCAACGCAGGATCAGCCCCATGTCCCAATTCATCACAGGAGCGTGGAGACAGAGGCACTTTAACCCTAGTAAAAGATGACTGATGGATCCTGGCAGAAAGTAGAAGGAGGTATTCTCAGTATATAGAACTCCTTCTTGGAGGTCCATGGACACAATAGCATATTGGATAGGTCCGGAAGAGGCACTCAAATAACTAATGCCATCACCAAAGATTTTTCCAAGAGTACAGTAGGTATGAGGTACCAGGTCACCAACGCCTGATACAAGAAGTTGCCTGCAGAACCAGAATCCAGGAAGGCCTGTTCAGTTGTCAATTTTGGAGACAGAGTGTCTTCATCTAGGGTCAACTCTCCATTCGACCCTCGGCACTGGAGTTTCTCCTCAGACAGTTTGACTTTGTCCGGCTGAATGGGCTTCACATCAGAGGCTGAAGAAGAGGGATGCCTGGGCCTCAGGAAGGAAGGTGCTTATAGCGCGGTTCTCCTCCTATGAGCCATTTCTTAGATATTTTCCCTGAAACACAGATCAATACGTGTGCCTAAGTCATCAAGTTGTCCATGGTAGCTGGAAGATCACAACTGCCCACGCTACGCCACTGCTGTTAATTAGTCCCTAAATGCAACCTGCCAACCCTCCTAAAAGGCAGCCATCAGGACCTCATTGTTCCAGGACAACTCACAGGAGAGGGTATGGAACTGGATTTCATACTGTTCAACTGTGAGGTTGCCCTGGTGGAGACATAATAAGGAAGATGCTGCAGAGGCTCTGCAAAAACCTTACAGGAGGTCAACAAGGGATCACCCTGTTCCCAGAGACGTGTGGCCCAGGCTGAAACTTCTCTAGACAGGGGGGACACCAGGAAGGCGAAGGTAGGAAGCTCGGTAGGGACTGGTGAGCCCGTTATTAAAAGTGGACAGTGCAATGGTTCAGGAGTCCATGACAAGTCTTGGGATCTCTGTCACAGCACAGTGGCAGTGGTACATGTAGGCCGGAACCCCTAGTAAGAAGAGCTTCAGATGCTGCAGCTTGAGTAGGCAGAGCAGGAGAAGTAACCACCAAGGAGTCCAAACAGGTAGAGATTGTATTCAGAGATTGGTTAGTCAATTCCTGAACTATATCCTACAATAACAATTTATGTGGGCCAGACAGATCCATGGCCTGAGCAAACTGTTATGGAAGCAGATGTGTATCCACTGTGCTACGGAAGAGATTTAATTTAGGAATACACCTAAGGGCATTATCTAAGTGGCCTTGGACTCTGCTGCAGGGGAATTACCAGGCCATTGCCTCTTGTTCAGTGGCCACAGGGTCAAGAGACACTGGTCTGGAGCACCAAGTCAGGCAAAACCCTAGTTAAGTAACAAGCCAAGGTGAGGGTGGGCAGAGTACAGTATGTGCAATCCAGTAAACAGTTCATAGGTCAGGGTCGGCAGCAGAGGATCAAAACAAGGAACAAGCAGAGTTCAGGTCAGGCAGCACAGGGTCAAAGCCAGTAACAGGAGAATGGTGCTCCTTTTCAGAAAACTTAACTAGAACTTATTGCTCAGCCACCCTCTCCTGAGAAACTGTAGTCGACAGTGATCACAGATTTGGCACTTCTGTTGCAGAGGCAACTTTGTGATGCCTCCTGCAGAGTGGCTTTTCAGACTTTGGAGGCACAAAAATGCTTAATATAGCCAATGCCACAAATATTCATACTGTATCATCAGTGAGCTCAATGTATATTCAACATAAAATAATCTCCTGAGCACCTCCTAGTGGTGGCTGGAGGTAGTAGTAATCTCCTGAGCTCCCCCTAGTGGTAGCTGTATATATCTGTATGTAGTGATCTCCAGAGCTCCCTCTAGTGGTGGCTGTATATATCTGTATGCAGTAATCTCCTGAGCTCCCTCTGGTGGTGGCTGTATATATCTGTATGTAGTAATCTCCTGAGCTCCTCCTAGTGGTAGCTGTATAGATCTGTATGTAGTAATCTCCTGAGCTCCCTGTAGTGGTGGCTGTATATATCTGTATGTAGTAATCTCCTGAGCTCCCTCTGGTGGTGGCTGTATATATCTGTATGCAGTAATCTCCTGAGCTCCCTCTAGTGGTGGCTGTATATATCTGTATGTAGTAATCTCCTGAGCTCCCTCTAGTGGTGGCTCTATATATCTGTATGTAGTAATCTCCTGAGCTCCCTCTAGTGGTGGCTGTATATATCTGTATGTAGTAATCTCCTGAGCTCCCTCTAGTGGTAGCTGTATATATCTGTATGTAGTAATCTCCTGAGCTCCCTCTAGTGGTGGCTGTATATATCTGTATGCAGTAATCTCCTGAGCTCCCTCTAGTGGTGGCTGTATATATCTGTATGTAGTAATCTCCTGAGCTCTCTCTAGTGGTGGCTGTATATATCTGTATGTAGTAATCTCCTGAGCTCCCTCTAGTGGTGGCTGTATATATCTGTATGTAGTAATCTCCTGAGCTCCCTCTAGTGGTGGCTGTATATATCTGTATGTAGTAATCTCCTGAGCTCCCTCTAGTGGTGGCTGTATATATCTGTATGCAGTAATCTCCTGAGCTCCCTCTAGTGGTGGCTGTATATATCTGTATGTAGTAATATCCTGAGCTCTCTCTAGTGGTGGCTGTATATATCTGTATGCAGTAATCTCCTGAGCTCCCTCTAGCAGTGGCTGTATATATCTGTATGTAGTAATCTCCTGACCTCCCTCTAGTGGTGGCGGTATATATCTGTATGTAGTAATCTCCTGAGCTCCCTCTAGTGGTGGCTGTATATATCTGTATGCAGTAATCTCCTGAGCTCCCTCTAGTGGTGGCTGTATATATCTGTATGTAGTAATCTCCTGAGCTCCCTCTAGTGGTGGCTGTATATATCTGTATGAAGTGATCTCCTGAGCTCCCTCTAGTGGTGGCAATATATATATATATATATATATATATATATATATCTGTATGCAGTAATCTCCTGAGCTCCCTCTAGTGGTGGCTGTATATATCTGTATGCAGTAATCTCCTGAGCTCCCTCTAGCAGTGGCTGTATATATCTGTATGTAGTAATCTCCTGACCTCCCTCTAGTGGTGGCTGTATATATCTGTATGTAGTAATCTCCTGAGCTCCCTCTAGTGGTGGCTGTATATATCTGTATGTAGTAATCTCCTGAGCTCCCTCTAGTGGTGGCTGTATATATCTGTATGCAGTAATCTCCTGGGCTCCCTCTAGTAGTGGCTGTATATATCTGTATGCAGTAATCTCCTTAGCTCCCTCTAGTGGTGGCTGTATATATCTGTATGTAGTAATCTCCTGACCTCCCTCTAGTGGTGGCTGTATATATCTGTATGTAGTAATCTCCTGACCTCCCTCTAGTGGTGGCTGTATATATCTGTATGTAGTAATCTTCTGAGCTCCCTCTAGTGTCGGCTGTATATATCTGTATGTAGTAATCTCCTGAGCTCCCTCTAGTGGTGGCTGTATATATCTGTATGCAGTAATCTCCTGAGCTCCCTCTAGTGGTGGCTGTATATATCTGTATATAGTAATCTCCTGAGCTCCCTCTAGTGGTGGCTGTATATATCTGTATGTAGTAATCTCCTGAGCTCCCTCTAGTGGTGGCTGTATATATCTGTATGCAGTAATCTCCTGAGCTCCCTCTAGTGGTGGCTGTATATATCTGTATATAGTAATCTCCTGAGCTCCCTCTAGTGGTGGCTGTATATATCTGTATGTAGTAATCTCCTGAGCTCCCTCTAGTGGTGGCTGTATATATCTGTATATAGTAATCTCCTGAGCTCACTCTAGTGTTGGCTGTATATATCTGTATGCAGTAATCTCCTGAGCTCCCTCTAGTGTTGGCTGTATATATCTGTATGCAGTAATCTCCTGAGCTTCCTCTAGTGGTGGCTGTATATATCTGTATGTAGTAATCTCCTGAGCTCCCTCTAGTGGTGGCTGTATATATCTGTATGCAGTAATCTCCTGAGCTCCCTCTAGTGGTGGCTGTATATATCTGTATGTAGTAATCTCCTGAGCTCCCTCTAGTGGTAGCTGTATATATCTGTATGCAGTAATCTCCTGAGCTCCCTCTAGTAGTGGCTGTATATATCTGTATGCAGTAATCTCCTTAGCTCCCTCTAGTGGTGGCTGTATATATCTGTATGTAGTAATTTCCTGACCTCCCTCTAGTGGTGGCTGGATATATCTGTATGTAGTAATCTCCTGAGCTCCCTCTAGTGGTGGCTGTATATATCTGTATGCAGTAATCTCCTGAGCTCCCTCTAGTGGTGGCTGTATATATCTGTATGTAGTAATCTCCTGAGCTCCCTCTAGTGGTGGCTGTATATATCTGTATGCAGTAATCTCCTGACCTCCCTCTAGTGGTGGCTGTATATATCTGTATGTAGTAATCTCCTGAGCTCCCTCTAGTAGTGGCTGTATATATCTGTATGTAGTAATCTCCTGAGCTCCCTCTAGTGGTGGCTGTATATATCTGTATGTAGTAATCTCCTGAGCTCCCTCTAGTGGTGGCTGTATATATCTGTATGCAGTAATCTCCTGAGCTCCTCTAGTGGTGGCTGTATATATCTGTATGTAGTAATCTCTGAGCTCCCTCTAGTGGTGGCTGTATATATCTGTATGTAGTATCTCTGAGCTCCCTCTAGTGGTGGCTGTATATATCTGTATGCAGTAATCTCTGAGCTCCCTCTAGTGGTGGCTGTATATATCTGTATGTAGTAATCTCCTGAGCTCCCTCTAGTGGTGGCTGTATATATCTGTATGTAGTAATCTCCTGAGCTCCCTCTAGTGGTGGCTGTATATATCTGTATGTAGTAATCTCCTGAGCTCCCTCTAGTGGTGGCTGTATATATCTGTATGCAGTAATCTCCTGAGCTCCCTCTAGTGGTGGCTGTATATATCTGTATGTAGTAATCTCCTGAGCTCCCTCTAGCAGTGGCTGTATATATCTGTATGTAGTAATCTCCTGACCTCCCTCTAGTGGTGGCTGTATATATCTGTATGTAGTAATCTCCTGAGCTCCCTCTAGTGGTGGCTGTATATATCTGTATGCAGTAATCTCCTGAGCTCCCTCTAGTGGTGGCTGTATATATCTGTATGTAGTAATCTCCTGAGCTCCCTCTAGTGGTGGCTGTATATATCTGTATGCAGTAATCTCCTGAGCTCCCTCTAGTGGTGGCTGTATATATCTGTATGTAGTAATCTCCTGAGCTCCCTCTAGTAGTGGCTGTATATATCTGTATGTAGTAATCTCCTGAGCTCCCTCTAGTGGTGGCTGTATATATCTGTATGTAGTAATCTCCTGAGCTCCCTCTAGCAGTGGCTGTATATATCTGTATGTAGTAATCTCCTGACCTCCCTCTAGTGGTGGCTGTATATATCTGTATGTAGTAATCTCCTGAGCTCCCTCTAGTGGTGGCTGTATATATCTGTATGTAGTAATCTCCTGAGCTCCCTCTAGTGGTGGCTGTATATATCTGTATGTAGTAATCTCCTGAGCTCCCTCTAGTGGTGGCTGTATATATCTGTATGCAGTAATCTCCTGAGCTCCCTCTAGTGGTGGCTGTATATATCTGTATGTAGTAATCTCCTGAGCTCCCTCTAGTGGTGGCTGTATATATCTGTATGTAGTAATCTCCTGAGCTCCCTCTAGTGGTGGCTGTATATATCTGTATGTAGTAATCTCCTGAGCTCCCTCTAGTGGTGGCTGTATATATCTGTATGTAGTAATCTCCTGAGCTCCCTCTAGTGGTGGCTGTATATATCTGTATATAGTAATCTCCTGAGCTCACTCTAGTGGTGGCTGTATATATCTGTATGCAGTAATCTCCTGAGCTCCCTCTAGTGGTGGCTGTATATATCTGTATGCAGTAATCTCCTGAGCTCCCTCTAGTGGTGGCTGTATATATCTGTATGTAGTAATCTCCTGAGCTCCCTCTAGTGGTGGCTGTATATATCTGTATGCAGTAATCTCCTGAGCTCCCTCTAGTGGTGGCTGTATATATCTGTATGTAGTAATCTCCTGAGCTCCCTCTAGTGGTGGCTGTATATATCTGTATGCAGTAATCTCCTGAGCTCCCTCTAGTGGTGGCTGTATATATCTGTATGCAGTAATCTCCTGAGCTCCCTCTAGTGGTGGCTGTATATATCTGTATGTAGTAATCTCCTGAGCTCCCTCTAGTGGTGGCTGTATATATCTGTATGCAGTAATCTCCTGAGCTCCCTCTAGTGGTGACTGTATATATCTGTATGAAGTAATCTCCTGAGCTCCCTCTAGTGGTGGCTGTATATATCTGTATGCAGTAATCTCCTGAGCTCCCTCTAGTGGTGGCTGTATATATCTGTATGCAGTAATCTCCTGAGCTCCCTCTAGTGGTGGCTGACTGTATATATCTGTATGAAGTGATCTCCTGAGCTCCCCTTAGTGGTGGCTGCAGGTAACATTTTATAATTTCTTTCTCTGTCCATGCAGGGTATTTAGAGCTCATTATAAGAAAATCAGCTCCTAGCCTTATAAAGTTATATTAGGAAATCAGCGCATGATTTGTGATTGAGTTTAGATTTATACTTGACTATTGATCTAGAAAGCACAACTTTTCATGCTTTGCTGAATAGCAAATATATCAGATGTTTTAGATTTCCATCTACAGTATCTGGAAGTTTTGATAAGTGACAAGTCACAATATATACTGTATCAAAGACATTTGCCAAATACACGAGGGCAGGTGTCAGGAGGCATAAAGAATTGTATTATATAAGTGTTATGTTCTGTATGTTATTTCTCTGCACGGTAGATAGATATGCGATAGATAGATAGATAGATAGATAGATAGATAGATATAGCAATTGTCATCTTAATTAGTTAATTAAACAATGGCAAGAAACTTTTAATTGACTTTAGTTTAGGACGGCTCCATCTGTATATGTTTTGCTCAGCATTGCGGTATGCTCCGTACAGTACATGTGTTTTGCTCAGCATTGCGGTATGCTCCGTACAGTACATGTGTTTTGCTCTGCACTGTTTATAGTTCCGTATGTATATGGGTTATTTCTGTGTATGTGATTTGCTCTGTATTGTATGTTGGTTATGTATTTATACACTAATTGACAAAAAAATCCGGCCCCCAGATAGAAATGCCTCATTGCTTCAAAACTCATCCTGCAGATATGTAAATGATCGCAGGTCTGGTCTGATTAGACACTGGGTCTTGCCCCAAGAGGGCATAAAAGTGCTTCACCTGCTGCCCTGTAAAAAGGCTCTCAGAGGCTACTTTTGGGTAGTGTACCTCTTGATGAGAGATCGTTGACTGATAGACATGCCTCTACGATGCACTCAAAGACAGCTGGTAGACTTTGAGAAATGGACATCATTGGACTGAGAGAAGCAGGATGGTCGATGGATTGCCGCCATCTAGTCTGTTGTGATCTCACTGTTGGGAGGTGGTGGGAGCAGCGATTACCTGAGGCCACACATGGAGAGCAGCCTCCGGACAACCCAGACACCTGTAGAGAGGATTGTCGCATCCGCCAATAAGCACCAGCAGCTCCCACAGTTTCATTGTCCACCATCCAGACACAGGTGTGATGACGCCCATTACATGTTCTGTCCGACACGTTCATTTGCAGTTGTGAGGTGAACGAGAAACCTGGACTGCTACAGACAGGAACTATATCATCGTTAGTGATGAATCCAGGTTCTGTTTGGGATCTCATGATGGTTGGGTTGGGGTATGGAGGCCTCGTGGGGAGCGCTTCAGTCCTGCTTTGCTGTGGAGGACACACTGCCCCAACTGCTGGTGATGATCTGGGAGCCATCACATACGACAGTCGGTCACCCCTAATAGTGATACGAGGGACACTAACAGCTCAGCGACATGTGCAGGACGTCCTGCCACCACCAGTGTTCCTCTCATGGCAGGATAAAGCTCGCACGCACATACAGCACTTCCTTGGCTGCCTGGTCACCAGATTCATCACCGATCCAGCATTTATGGGACGACCCGGGACACCAACTTACGAGTGTTCAGGATCTACAGCCCCTCTGTAACATCTGTGGGCAAATGTGCTGCAGGATATAAAACCTGTATGCCTCTCATCTTGTATCCAGGCTAGAGGCCATATCTCATCTTGTATCCAGGCTAGAGGCCGTATCTCATCTTGTATCCAGGCTAGAGGCCATATCTCATCTTGTATCCAGGCTAGAGGCCATATCTCATCTTGTATCAAGGCTAGAGGCTGTATCTCATCTTGTATCAAGGCTAGAGGCTGTATCTCATCTTGTATCCAGGCTAGAGGCCGTACCTCATCTTGTATCCAGGCTAGAGGCCGTACCTCATCTTGTATCCAGGCTAGAGGCCGTACCTCATCTTTTATCCAGGCTAGAGGCCGTATCTCATCTTGTATCCAGGCTAGAGGCCATACCTCATCTTGTATCCAGGCTAGAGGCCATATCTCATCTTGTATCCAGGCTAGAGGCCGTATCTCATCTTGGTATCCAGGCTAGAGGCCGTATCTCATCTTGTATCCAGGCTAGAGGCCGTATCTCATCTTGTATCCAGGCTAGAGGCCGTATCTCATCTT
The DNA here is from genome assembly GCA_033119425.1 of Bufotes viridis. Taxonomy (NCBI): domain Eukaryota; kingdom Metazoa; phylum Chordata; class Amphibia; order Anura; family Bufonidae; genus Bufotes; species Bufotes viridis. Next base: position 15,926,198 of record CM065589.1, on the reverse strand, counting down.
GTATCCAGGCTAGAGGCCGTATCCCATCTTGTATCCAGGCTAGAGGCCGTATCTCATCTTGTATCCAGGCTAGAGGCCGTATCTCATCTTGTATCCAGGCTAGAGGCCGTATCTCATCTTGTATCCAGGCTAGAGGCCGTATCTCATCTTGTATCCAGGCTAGAGGCCGTATCTCATCTTGTATCCAGGCTAGAGGCCGTATCTCATCTTGTATCCAGGCTAGAGGCCGTATCTCATCTTGTATCCAGGCTAGAGGCCGTATCTCATCTTGTATCCAGGCTAGAGGCCGTATCTCATCTTGTATCCAGGCTAGAGGCCATATCTCATCTTGTATCCAGGCTAGAGGCCGTATCTCATCTTGTATCCAGGCTAGAGGCCGTATCTCATCTTGTATCCAGGCTAGAGGCCGTATCTCATCTTGTATCCAGGCTAGAGGCCGTATCTCATCTTGTATCCAGGCTAGAGGCTGTATCTCATCTTGTATCCAGGCTAGAGGCTGTATCTCATCTTGTATCCAGGCTAGAGGCTGTATCTCATCTTGTATCCAGGCTAGAGGCCGTATCTCATCTTGTATCCAGGCTAGAGGCCGTATCTCATCTTGTATCCAGGCTAGAGGCCGTATCTCATCTTGTATCCAGGCTAGAGGCCGTATCTCATCTTGTATCCAGGCTAGAGGCCGTATCTCATCTTGTATCCAGGCTAGAGGCCGTATCTCATCTTGTATCCAGGCTAGAGGCCGTATCTCATCTTGTATCCAGGCTAGAGGCCGTATCTCATCTTGTATCCAGGCTAGAGGCCGTATCTCATCTTGTATCCAGGCTAGAGGCCGTATGTCATCTTGTATCCAGGCTAGAGGCCGTATCTCATCGTGTATCCAGGCTAGAGGCCGTATCTCATCTTGTATCCAGGCTAGAGGCCGTATCTCATCTTGTATCCAGGCTAGAGGCCGTATCTCATCTTGTATCCAGGCTAGAGGCCGTATCTCATCTTGTATCCAGGCTAGAGGCCGTATCTCATCTTGTATCCAGGCTAGAGGCTGTATCTCATCTTGTATCCAGGCTAGAGGCCAGTATCTCATCTTGTATCCAGGCTAGAGGCCGTATCTCATCTTGTATCCAGGCTAGAGGCTGTATCTCATCTTGTATCCAGGCTAGAGGCCGTATCTCATCTTGTATCCAGGCTAGAGGCTGTATCTCATCTTGTATCCAGGCTAGAGGCTCTATCTCATCTTGTATCCAGGCTAGAGGCCGTATCTCATCTTGTATCCAGGCTAGAGGCCGTATCTCATCTTGTATCCAGGCTAGAGGCTGTATCTCATCTTGTATCCAGGCTAGAGGCTGTATCTCATCTTGTATCCAGGCTAGAGGCTGTATCTCATCTTGTATCCAGGCTAGAGGCCGTATCTCATCTTGTATCCAGTCTAGAGGCCGTATCTCATCTGGTATCCAGGCTAGAGGCCGTATCTCATCTGGTATCCAGGCTAGAGGCCGTATCTCATCTTGTATCCAGGCTAGAGGCCGTATCTCATCTGGTATCCAGGCTAGAGACAGCCCACAGGGTCCTCCTTTCAATTGTACCGTTCCCCCAATAATCTTCTTCTTTCCTCTAATATTGTGATCACTTGCATTTATCATTAGGCACACCGTGTGCCGTCCGCATCTGTATGTCCGTTCTGTGGCCCTGCAAAAAAATAGAACCTGTCCTATTGTTGTCCGTTTTGCGGATAAGGATACGACTGTCCTATTTGGGGCCGGATGTTCCATTCTGCAAAATGCAGAACACACATGGCTGTTATCCGGGTTTTGCAGATCCGCAATTCACAGACCTCAAAAATGGCAACAGCAGTGTGCATGAGCCCTTACAGTTAGGGTCCATTCACACGTCCGCAATTCTGTTCCGCATTTTGCGGAACGGAATTGCGGACCCATTAATTTCAATGGGGACAGACGATGTCCCGCCCGAGTCCGCAATTGCGGATCCGCACTTCCGGGTCCGCAATCGCGTTCCCGAAAATAATAGAACATGTCCTATTCTTGTCCGCAATTGTGGACAAGAAAAGGCATTTTCTATGTAGTGCCGGCAATGTGCGGTGTGCAAATTGCGGGCAGCACATTGCCGATGTCCGTGTTTTGCGGATCCATAAAACACACACGGACCTGTGAATGGAGCCTTACACAGAGAAATATTATTCCATTATTAATAACAACTTGGTGCGGGACTTTTCTCAGTCACCGTATATGGGTTATGTATGTATGTCCTGCGTTGTATGTGGGTTATATACTGTATATATCATCTATATACAGCAAATATATATACATACATCACCCATATACTAGACATGTATACATACATCACCCATATACTGCACATATATATCATCCATATACAGCACATGTATACATACATCACCCATATACTGCACATATATATCATCCATATACAGCACATGTATACATACATCACCCATATATACATACATCACCCATATACTGTACATATATATCATCCATATACAGCACATGTATACATACATCACCCATATACTGCACATATATATCGTCCATATACAGCACATGTATACATACATCACCCATATATACATACATCACCCATATACTGCACATATATATCATCCATATACAGCACATGTATACATACATCACCCATATACTGCACATATATATCATCCATATACAGCACATGTATACATACATCACCCATATACTGCACATATATATCATCCATATACAGCACATGTATACATTGTGGGGAGTCGCTCTGGTAGATAGCGGTGCGGGTGCAGTACAGAGGCAAAAGGGAGTCCAGGAAGTGCAGCAAAACAGTGTTTAATTCACACGTGCATATAATAAAGTCCAAACAGTCACTTTGTATTAATTTCACACACAACAGAAAACGTACGGCAAAACAAAAAGTCCAATATCGGTTCCAGTCACCTGGGAAGTGTAGGTGCGTGTTCGCACCTGGCTGTTAGCCCAGCCGCAGGACAATCACACTCAGGCTTTCAGGCCGATTGCACGCCTCTTTTCTGTGCTCTAGCTTCCAGGTCAGAGAGCTCCACAGCACTGTTAGCAGCTCCAGGTCAATCACTTCCCTCAACTGCTGAGGTGGCTGTCTTTTAAAGGCCCGGATAAAGTCCGGCCTGGACCGTGGGGAGTAGGCACCCACCCAACTCTTTGCCTACTCCCAGTAAGAGCCGGTCCGGATTGGCTTTGCAGCCAAACTAAATATTAACTTGTCAAGCAGCACTAGCTGCTGCTGACACCCAAGAAAACCCGGCTCTTACCTCACCGAGGACAGGAACCTCGGTGACACGTACCTCCCGTCGACAACGGTACCTTGCACCTTACCACAACATACATCACCCATATACTGCACATATATATCATCCATATACAGCACATGTATACATACATCACCCATATACTGCACATATATATCATCCATATACAGCACATGTATACATACATCACCCATATACTGTACATATATATCATCCATATACAGCACATGTATACATACATCACCCATATACTGCACATATATATCATCCATATACAGCACATGTATACATACATCACCCATATACTGTACATATATATCATCCATATACTGCACATGTATACATACATCACCCATATACTGTACATATATATCATCCATATACAGCACATGTATACATACATCACCCATATACTGCACATATATATCATCCATATACAGCACATGTATACATACATCACCCATATACTGCACATATATATCATCCATATACAGCACATGTATACATACATCACCCATATACTGCACATATATATCATCCATATACAGCACATGTATACATACATCACCCATATACTGCACATATATATCATCCATATACAGCACATGTATACATACATCACCCATATACTGTACATATATGCATACATAACAGATATAACATAAATACATTACATATATATACACACAATACATAACTCATAAATTACCTATATACAATGCAGAACACGGCCAGGACAAAGGGCCAGAACCCACATACTGTAGATATGTACATAACCCCTATACAATATACAATGACATCCAAAACGCATAAGCAACTTTAGCACACCGGGTACATGTTGTAAGTGGTACCACATGAGATCTCCCTGTCATGCTGAACTTTCTTTTTTCAAATATACTATATATATATATTAGTGCCGTCAGTTCCTACGACCAGTGTTGAAGAAAGGCAGGGACCCAGGGAACTGCATCAATGTAGCTACTGCGCATGTCCACCAGCTTACAGCTGGGTTTGCAGCGTCAGCCGGGGAATGCGCAGTAGCTACATTGATGCCGTTCCCACAGTGGGCATCGCAGTGCGCATGCCCCGCCGAGGCAAAGCTGAGCGCAGGAGTTCGCTACCAGAGGAGGAGGAAGAAAGGCAATAGAAGGGCGGGCAGAGACAGGGGCGGGGATAAGAACTAAAGAGGCCGAGCAGCCTGGGCTCCAAAGAACTTAACTCCGCCCTGGGCACTTGCGGGCCCTCATTTACATATCAATAAAAGTCCGTTTTTGAAGCAGGTGAAGCGCTGAAGAAGACAACAAAGGTACAGTTTCATTCATCTAAAGTGATGCTACAAAGCTATGTCAGCGGTCTATTATGTCCAACTTTGGTGACAGACTCCCTTTAATGTGACCTTCTCAGGAACAGGTGTTTGATCCATGAATCGCCCAATAAATTTCCTGGTTCAGTTAGAATTGGTATTAAACAGTCCTCCTCATCATGCTGTTAATATTTTGACATCATGAGACCAAGACAACACCTAACAATTGATGAACAGTACATCGCAATTGAGAGGCTTCAAGCAGGATGTTCTCAGACGGAAGTGGTCACTGAGCTTAGAGTGTCACAGAGTGTCATCAGCAGGTTGTATCAGAGATACAGAGAGACGGGAAGAGTCAGAAAGGCAGAGAAGTGGACGTCCTTTGGTGACATCCCACACTGATGACCGCTTCACTGTGAACAATGCCCTGAGGAACCCGATGACGAATGCCACACAACTCCAGGCACATTTAAGGGAGATGAGAGGCAGCCAAGTGTCACATCAGACCTTTCAAAACCGTTTACATCAGCGTGGTCGGCCTGCTAGACGGCCTGGTACCTGCAAGGATACCTGACCACACCACCAGGCACAGGTGTCATCATCTCGCATGGGCCAGGGAGCATCTACTCTGCACGAGGGACCAGTGGGCCTCAGTGCTGTTCCCTGATGAAAGTCGATTCACGCTGAGCAGAAATGATGGCCACCAGCGATGTTGGAGACGTCAAGGAGAGCGCCATGTATCAGCCACTGTTGTCACCAGATGAGCCTTTGGTGGCGGTGGTGTTACAGTGTGGGCCGGTGTGTCTAGTCAATACAGAACTGTCCTACACTTTGTGAATGGTCCAGTGACAGCCCATACTACTTGAAGAACATCATTAATCCAGTAATTGTGCCTCTGCAGGAACAACACCGGCCTAATTTCATCTTCATGGAGGACAATGCGCCAGCTCATCGAGGTCGTATCATTAGGGAACGGCTGCTGGAGACTGGGGGACCTCAAATGGAGCGGCCTGCACTTTCTCCAGACCTGAATCCCATTGAAAACCTTTGGGATCATCTGAGTCGCCGAGTAGAGGCTCGTAACTATGTACCCCAGAACCTCAATGACCTGAAGGCTGCCCTTCAAGAAGAGTGGGATGCCATGCCTCAGCAGACAATAAGTCGCCTTGTGAACAGCAGGAGACGTCGTTGTCAAGCTGTGATTGAAGCTCAAGGCCACAGGAGAAGTTCCTGACACACTGACATTTTGTGGCGGTATACCCAGCACTGGGGTCGGCTTTTATTTCAATAACTTGTTTGAGATGAGGAAATCACCATCGCTGCTTCTACTGAATGCTCGACTTTCATCATATAATATCACTGGAGCCGAAACTTTGCACGTTTTCCATAAATTTCACCCAAAAATCCAAATATCCCTAACTTTTTATGAGTAGTGTATGTGTAGTATATAGATTAGGTATATAGGTGAGGTATATAGATGAGGTATATAGATGAGGTATATAGATGAGGTATATAGGTGAGGTATATAGGTGAGGTATATAGGTGAGGTATATATGCGCGGTATATAGGTGAGGTATATAGGTGAGGTATATAGGTGAGGTATATAGGTGAGGTATATAGGTGAGGTATATAGGTGAGGTATATAGGTGAGGTATATATGCGCTGTATATAGATGAGGTATATAGGTGAGGTATATAGATGAGGTATATAGGTGAGGTATATAGGTGAGGTATATAGGTGAGGTATATAGATGAGGTATATAGATGAGGTATATAGACATGGGCGTAGCTATAGGGGGTGCAGAGGTAGCAGTCGCTACTGGGCCCAGGAGCCTGAAGGGGCCCAAAGACCCTTGTGCCGCATAAGAAGACACACAAAGCAATGAGGGAGGGGGGCCCAAGCTGAACTCTTGCCCCAGGGCCCATGAGCCGCTATCTACGCCCCTGTATATAGATGTGGTATATATGTGCTGTATATAGGTGAGGTATATAGGTGAGGTATATAGGTGAGGCATATAGGTGAGGTATATAAGTGAGGTATATATGTGCTGTATATAGGTGAGGTATATAAGTGAGGTATATATGTGCTGTATATAGATGATGTATATAGGTGAGGTATATATGTGCTGTATATAGATGAGGTATATAGGTGTAGCATATAAGTGAGGTATATATGTGCTGTATATAGGTTTAGTATATGTGCTGTATATAGATGATGTATATAGGTGTAGTATAAAGGTGAGGTATATATGTGCTGTATATAGATGAGGTATATAGGTGTAGCATATAAGTGAGGTATATATGTGCTGTATATAGATGAGGTATATAGGTGTAGCATATAAGTGAGGTATATATGTGCTGTATATAGATGAGGTATATAGGTGTAGCATATAAGTGAGGTATATATGTGCTGTATATAGATGAGGTATATAAGTGAGGTATATATGTGCTGTATATAGGTGAGGTATATAAGTGAGGTATATATGTGCTGTATATAGGTGTGGTATATAGATGAGGTATATATGTGCTGTATATAGGTGTGGTATATAGATGAGGTATATAGGTGAGGTATATGTATACGCCTGCTGTGCCCATGTTCTGGATTTCGCCCTGGTCACGTGGGCTGGCGCTGTATTCACAGCTCTCTGAGGCCACGCCCTCGGCGGTCACAATGGCCTCCTCCGTCCCGTTGCTCTGCGCACTGTGGTTGTCATGGAGGGGGCACTGATTTCCCGCACAGCTCTGAGCCCCGCTGACCGCACACAGACCGGCTGCCGGTTATCCTCCACGGTACCGTAGTCTCATCTCACTCATCTCAGGCTATGGCAACAGCGGATTGTGACGTCATAGACGTGCCTTTTATTGAATGTCAGTCTGACCCCACCCCCCCGCCACACCCGCTAATTCATATTCAGGAGCAGGTGCGCAGCTGTCACGGTTTGCTCCTCCTATCTACTAAATATTCATCGCGAGCTCCTCCCACCTCCCGATTTGGCGTTGACTTTCCCGTCTGTATCCATGACCCTCTCCTGGTGCCTGAATATTAAGCAGCAGGCCACGCCCAGCTGTTGAATAATTTAGCGGGGCTCCGGAGCCGGAAGCAGAGCTGTTGAGTCAGTGCGAGGGGCGTGGCCAGACTGAACCTCCGCCTCCTCCGCTGCCGCCCGCCTCCTCCGCCGTCCTCCTGCTCCTCAGCCTCAGCACCAGCCGCAGAGCCCGGCCCTCCGCTCCGGCACCATGATGGAGGAGATAGACCGATTCCAGGTGCCTACCGTGCACTCCGAAATGCAGCCACTGGTGAGAGACCCTGTCACTACCACCACCATCATCATCACCACCGCCATCATCGTCCTCCTCCTCCCCCGTGTATGTCATGTGACAGGGGTATTATGGGTGCAGTGATGATGGGGGTGGTAGTGCCAGAGGTGCAGAGACATGGTGGAATGATGGAGGTTATACTGACGGGGAGCTTATGGGATTGCTGGTGATGATGGGGGTTGTAGTATCAGAGGTTAATGGAGATGGGGAAATCAGGGTAATAGTATCAGGGGAAACACTATGATGATAGGGGTTATAGTAACATGTACTGGGATATGAGAGTATCCTGGGTGAAATGATGGGGGTTGTAGTTTCATGGGTGCAGTGTGATGTGTAAGATCCTTATGTATTCCAGCTCCTCCGAGCGCTGTTGATATGGATGCTGACACCGGGGGGCGCTGCAGGTGCTGGGGGGGGGTCACTTCTTGGATAGGATGATGGGAGTTGTGATCAGTGGTGTCGTGTGTGTCACGTCTTACGCCCGGCGTGGGGTGTGTCACGTCTTACGCCCGGCGTGGGGTGTGTCACGTCTTACGCCCGGCGTGGGGTGTGTCACGTCTTACGCCCGGCGTGGTGTGTGTCACGTCTTACGCCCGGCGTGGTGTGTGTCACGTCTTACGCCCGGCGTGGTGTGTGTCACGCCTTACGCCCGGCGTGGTGTGTGTCACGTCTTACGCCCGGCGTGGTGTGTGTCACGTCTTACGCCCGGCGTGGTGTGTGTCACGTCTTACGCCCGGCGTGGTGTGTGTCACGTCTTACGCCCGGCGTGGTGTGTGTCAGGTCTTACGCCCGGCGTGGTGTGTGTCAGGTCTTACGCCCGGTGTGGTGTGTGTCAGGTCTTAAGCCCGTCGTGGTGTGTGTCACGTCTTACGCCCGGTGTCGTATGTGTGTGTGTCACGTTTTACGCCCTTGTTCTTTGTGTCACGTCTTGCTCCCAGTGTGGTGTGTGTCACGTCTTACTCCCGGCGTCGTGTGTGTCACGTCTTACTCCCGGCGCCGTGTGTGTCACGTCTTACTCCCGGTGCCTTGTGTGTCACGTCTTACTCCCGGTGCCGTGTGTGTCACGTCTTACTCCCGGCGTCGTGTGTGTCACGTCTTGCGCCCGGTGGTCTGTGTGTGTCACGTCTTACGCCCGGTGGTCTGTGTGTGTCACGTCTTACGCCCGGTGGTCTGTGTGTGTGTCACCTATTACGCCCGGCGTTGTCTGTGTCACGTCTTACACCCGGTGGTCTGTGTCACCCCTTTGCCTGGTGGTCTGTGTCACTATGCCTGGTGGCCTGTGTTTGTGTATCACCTCTTACGCCCAGTGTTGTTTTCGGCTCTCCTGGGTGTGGTGTGTGGATGGAGCGCTCCTCCTGGAGGTTCAGGGGTTAATCCCCGGGAGACACCGGCTCTTTTCTTCTTCATTGACTCCATTATAATGGCCGCCTGTGAGTCAGCTGCTGCTCGGCCTGTGCCTTGTGCTCACTACACGGCTGTGCCACGGGCCCCCGAGGACTGAGCCGGGCCTGTGGGTGGGGGCAGGGCCCGGCCGGCATATTATACCGCTGCATGTGATGAAATAGTGTGCAAGATAATTGTGTACAATCCAACAAACAGCCAATCAGATTGTCTCTAACGTGGCGGACAATCACCCGACTGTGAGGGATCACATAATTATACCGTATTGTGGGGTCCGGTCTGTAGATTATACAACACACGGGGTGAAGTGATATTTATACTGTATAGTGGGGTCCCGGCTGTAGATTATACATCACACGGGGTGGAGTGATATTTATACTGTATAGTGGGGTCCGGTCTGTAGATTATACATCACACGGGGTGGAGTGATATTTATACTGTATAGTGGGGTCTCGGCTGTAGATTATACAACACACGGGGTGGAGTGATATTTATACTGTATAGTGGGGTCCCGGCTGTAGATTATACATCACACGGGGTGGAGTGATATTTATACTGTATAGTGGGGTCCGGGCTGTAGATTATACATCACGCGGGGTGGAGTGATATTTATACTGTATAGTGGGGTCTCGGCTGTAGATTATACATCACAGGGGGTGGAGTGATATTTATACTGTATAGTGGGGTCCCGGCTGTAGATTATACATCACAGGGGGTGGAGTGATACTTATACTGTATAGTGGGGTCTCGGCTGTAGATTATACATCACACGGGGTGGAGTGATACTTATACTGTATAGTGGGGTCCCGGCTGTAGATTATACATCACACGGGGTGGAGTGATATTTATACTGTATAGTGGGGTCCCGGCTGTAGATTATACATCACACGGGGTGGAGTGATACTTATACTGTATAGTGGGGTCCCGGCTGTAGATTATACATCACACGGGGTGGAGTGATATTTATACTGTATAGTGGGGTCCCGGCTGTAGATTATACATCACACGGGGTGGAGTGATACTTATACTGTATAGTGGGGTCCGGGCTGTAGATTATACATCACACGGGGTGGAGTGATACTTATACTGTATAGTGGGGTCCCGGCTGTAGATTATACATCACACGGGGTGGAGTGATATTTATACTGTATTGTGGGGTCTCGGCTGTAGATTATACATCACAGCGGGTGGAGTGATATTTATACTGTATAGTGGGGTCCCGGCTGTAGATTATACATCACACGGGGTGGAGTGATATTTATACTGTATAGTGGGGTCCGGGCTGTAGATTATACATCACACGGGGTGGAGTGATATTTATACTGTATAGTGGGGTCCCGGCTGTAGATTATACATCACACGGGGTGGAGTGATATTTATACTGTATAGTGGGGTCCCGGCTGTAGATTATACATCACACGGGGTGGAGTGATACTTATACTGTATAGTGGGGTCCCGGCTGTAGATTATACTTCACACGGGGTGGAGTAATATTTATACTGTATAGTGGGGTCCGGGCTGTAGATTATACATCACACGGGGTGGAGTGATACTTATACTGTATAGTGGGGTCCCGGCTGTATATTATACATCACACGGGGTGCAGTGATATTTATACTGTATAGTGGGGTCCCGGCTGTAGATTATACATCACACGGGGTGGAGTGATACTTATACTGTATAGTGGGGTCCCGGCTGTAGATTATACATCACACGGGGTGGAGTGATATTTATACTGTATAGTGGGGTCCCGGCTGTAGATTATACATCACAGGGGTGGAGTGATATTTATACTGTATAGTGGGGTCCCGGCTGTAGATTATACATCACAGGGGTGGAGTGATATTTATACTGTATAGTGGGGTCCCGGCTGTAGATTATACATCACACGGGGGTGGAGTGATACTTATACTGTATAGTGGGGTCCTGGGCTGTAGATTATACATCACACGGGGTGGAGTGATATTTATACTGTATAGTGGGGTCCCGGCTGTAGATTATACATCACACGGGGTGGAGTGATATTTATACTGTATAGTGGGGTCCCGGCTGTAGATTATACATCACACGGGGTGGAGTGATATTTATACTGTATAGTGGGGTCCCGGCTGTAGATTATACATCACACGGGGTGGAGTGATATTTATACTGTATAGTGGGGTCCGGGCTGTAGATTATACATCACACGGGGTGGAGTGATATTTATACTGTATAGTGGGGTCCCGGCTGTAGATTATACATCACACGGGGTGGAGTGATATTTATACTGTATTGTGGGGTCCCGGCTGTAGATTATACATCACACGGGGTGGAGTGATATTTATACTGTATAGTGGGGTCCCGGCTGTAGATTATACATCACACGGGGTGGAGTGATACTTATACTGTATAGTGGGGTCCCGGCTGTAGATTATACATCACACGGGGTGGAGTGATATTTATACTGTATAGTGGGGTCTCGGCTGTAGATTATACATCACACGGGATGGAGTGATACTTATACTGTATAGTGGGGTCCCGGCTGTAGATTATACATCACACGGGGTGGAGTGATATTTATACTGTATAGTGGGGTCCCGGCTGTAGATTATACATCACACGGGGTGGAGTGATATTTATACTGTATAGTGGGGTCCGGGCTGTAGATTATACATCACACGGGGTGGAGTGATATTTATACTGTATAGTGGGGTCCCGGCTGTAGATTATACATCACAGGGGTGGAGTGATATTTATACTGTATAGTGGGGTCCCGGCTGTAGATTATACATCACACGGGGTGGAGTGATACTTATACTGTATTGTGGGGTCCTGGCTGTAGATTATACATCACACGGGGTGGAGTGATATTTATACTGTATAGTGGGGTCCCGGCTGTAGATTATACATCACACGGGTGGAGTGATACTTATACTGTATAGTGGGGTCCCGGCTGTAGATTATACATCACACGGGGTGGAGTGATATTTATACTGTATAGTGGGGTCCCGGCTGTAGATTATACATCACAGGGGTGGAGTGATATTTATACTGTATAGTGGGGTCCCGGCTGTAGATTATACATCACAGGGGTGGAGTGATATTTATACTGTATAGTGGGGTCCCGGCTGTAGATTATACATCACACGGGGTGGAGTGATACTTATACTGTATAGTGGGGTCCCGGCTGTAGATTATACATCACACGGGGTGGAGTGATATTTATACTGTATAGTGGGGTCCCGGCTGTAGATTATACATCACACGGGGTGGAGTGATATTTATACCGTATTGTGGGGTCCCGGCTGTAGATTATACATCACAGGGGGTGGAATGATATTTATACTGTATAGTGGGGTCCCGGCTGTAGATTATACATCACACGGGGGTGGAGTGATACTTATACTGTATAGTGGGGTCTGGGCTGTAGATTATACATCACACGGGGTGGAGTGATATTTATACTGTATAGTGGGGTCCCGGCTGTAGATTATACATCACACGGGGTGGAGTGATATTTATACTGTATAGTGGGGTCCCGGCTGTAGATTATACATCACACGGGGTGGAGTGATACTTATACTGTATAGTGGGGTCCCGGCTGTAGATTATACATCACACGGGGTGGAGTGATATTTATACTGTATAGTGGGGTCCGGGCTGTAGATTATACATCACACGGGGTGGAGTGATATTTATACTGTATAGTGGGGTCCCGGCTGTAGATTATACATCACACGGGGTGGAGTGATATTTATACTGTATAGTGGGGTCCCGGCTGTAGATTATACATCACACGGGGTGGAGTGATACTTATACTGTATAGTGGGGTCCCGGCTGTAGATTATACATCACACGGGGTGGAGTGATATTTATACTGTATAGTGGGGTCTCGGCTGTAGATTATACATCACACGGGGTGGAGTGATATTTATACTGTATAGTGGGGTCCCGGCTGTAGATTATACATCACACGGGGTGGAGTGATATTTATACTGTATAGTGGGGTCCCGGCTGTAGATTATACATCACACGGGGTGGAGTGATATTTATACTGTATAGTGGGGTCCCGGCTGTAGATTATACATCACACGGGGTGGAGTGATATTTATACTGTATAGTGGGGTCCCGGCTGTAGATTATACATCACACGGGGTGGAGTGATACTTATACTGTATAGTGGGGTCCCGGCTGTAGATTATACATCACACGGGGTGGAGTGATATTTATACTGTATAGTGGGGTCCCGGCTGTAGATTATACATCACACGGGGTGGAGTGATATTTATACTGTATAGTGGGGTCCGGGCTGTAGATTATACATCACACGGGGTGGAGTGATACTTATACTGTATAGTGGGGTCCCGGCTGTAGATTATACATCACACGGGGTGGAGTGATATTTATACTGTATAGTGGGGTCCCGGCTGTAGATTATACATCACACGGGGTGGAGTGATATTTATACTGTATAGTGGGGTCCCGGCTGTAGATTATACATCACACGGGGTGGAGTGATACTTATACTGTATAGTGGGGTCCGGGCTGTAGATTATACATCACACGGGGTGGAGTGATACTTATACTGTATAGTGGGGTCCCGGCTGTAGATTATACATCACACGGGGTGGAGTGATATTTATACTGTATAGTGGGGTCCCGGCTGTAGATTATACATCACACGGGGTGGAGTGATATTTATACTGTATAGTGGGGTCCCGGCTGTAGATTATACATCACACGGGGTGGAGTGATACTTATACTGTATAGTGGGGTCCCGGCTGTAGATTATACATCACACGGGGTGGAGTGATATTTATACTGTATAGTGGGGTCCGGGCTGTAGATTATACATCACACGGGGTGGAGTGATACTTATACTGTATAGTGGGGTCCCGGCTGTAGATTATACATCACACGGGGTGGAGTGATATTTATACTGTATTGTGGGGTCCCGGCTGTAGATTATACATCACACGGGGTGGAGTGATATTTATACTGTATAGTGGGGTCCCGGCTGTAGATTATACATCACACGGGGTGGAGTGATATTTATACTGTATAGTGGGGTCCCGGCTGTAGATTATACATCACACGGGGTGGAGTGATATTTATACTGTATAGTGGGGTCCCGGCTGTAGATTATACATCACACGGGGGTGGAGTGATATTTATACTGTATAGTGGGGTCTCGGCTGTAGATTATACATCACACGGGGTGGAGTGATACTTATACTGTATAGTGGGGTCCCGGCTGTAGATTATACATCACACGGGGTGGAGTGATATTTATACTGTATAGTGGGGTCCCGGCTGTAGATTATACATCACACGGGGTGGAGTGATATTTATACCGTATAGTGGGGTCCCGGCTGTAGATTATACATCACACGGGGTGGAGTGATATTTATACTGTATAGTGGGGTCCCGGCTGTAGATTATACATCACACGGGGTGGAGTGATATTTATACTGTATAGTGGGGTCCCGGCTGTAGATTATACATCACACGGGGTGGAGTGATATTTATACTGTATAGTGGGGTCCCGGCTGTAGATTATACATCACACGGGGTGGAGTGATATTTATACTGTATAGTGGGGTCCCGGCTGTAGATTATACATCACACGGGGTGGAGTGATACTTATACTGTATAGTGGGGTCCCGGCTGTAGATTATACATCACACGGGGTGGAGTGATACTTATACTGTATAGTGGGGTCCCGGCTGTAGATTATACATCACACGGGGTGGAGTGATACTTATACTGTATAGTGGGGTCTGGGCTGTAGATTATACATCACACGGGGTGGAGTGATACTTATACTGTATAGTGGGGTCCCGGCTGTAGATTATACATCACACGGGGTGGAGTGTTATTTATACTGTATGGTGGGGTCCCGGCTGTAGATTATACATCACACGGGGTGGAGTGATACTTATACTGTACTAGCAGAAGGACTCGGCTTCGCTTGGATATATTTTATCTATTTCATTTAATGTTTGTGTGTGTCATTAAAAGATATCAACAGTATCCCCTATAACAGTGACATCTACAGCAGCCCGCCCCCTTAACAGTAACATCCACAGCGCCCTCCCTTTTAACAGTGACCTTCACAGCAACCGTCCCTTTATTAGTGACCTCCACAGTACCCCGTCTCGTTAAAGAGGACCTTTTATGTTTTTTTTTTTCCTAGATAAATACCTGATGCTGCCACCCATCTTGTTTTTTTAAAATATCGCCCCTACGCCCCGCTGTGCCCCCCTGCAGTTTTCCCGCACAGTATGCTAATAATGAGCATCGGTACAGGGAGGAGGAGACGCCAGGGTTTCTCAATGGTCATCTCCTTCTCCATGGCTGTGACGCTCTCCGCTGTGATCGGATCGTGGCACAGCCCGGGAGAAGGAGACGCCTCTTGAGAAACCCTGGTGTCTTCTCCCTGTACCGATGCTCAGTATGAGCGTGAGCGGGAAAACTACAGGGGGGCGCAGCGGCGTAGGGGCGATATTTACAAAAATAGGAAGGGTGGCAGCATCAGCGGGGGGTTTACACCGCAAGTAAAGGTATTTATTTAGAATAAAAAACATGAAAGGTCCTCTTTAACAGTGATTTCCACAATAACCCACCCCCTTATCAGTGACCTTCACAGAGCTTTGTTCCGTTATAATGTAACCTCCACACAATACCTCGCCCCCTTAACAGTGACCTCTACAGCACCTTGCCCCTTAACACTGACCTCCTTAACTGAAACTAGGGCGGGGTTTTTAAGTCCGTCTTTTGAGGGTGTCCTGAATTGCCACCCTACCTGCTCCCTGAAATATGACCTGCCCCTTTAAAGCTGACCTACAGCAGAGAAGAAAAATGGCTGGGTTGTTATGGAAACCTGGTGTAAAACTGTGTGTATGAGGAGACTAAGAGCCTGTGAGCTTCTATTGGCTGATAAGGGTCATGTGACCAGGCTTCTATTGGCTAATGCATATTTTGGGAATATCTCACGAACGGTACGTGTTAGAGACCTGAGTCCGGTCTAAAACCTTCCCGGACACCTGATGTACCTGTCTGCCAAATTTCGTGATTGTAAATACAACGGTGCGGATTCCTTTAGCGGACATACACACAGACACTCGGCTTTATATATTAGATTTTGGGGTCCGGGCTGTAGATTACACATCACACGGGGTGGAGTTAATACTTCAGCTATGACCTGTGATGTCATATGTCTTGTGACGCTGTGATGTCATCATATATCCGCCTTGTTGTGACCAGGGCTCTGGATCCATCCTGCGGTACGTGTGATATGACCGCTATCCCTATCTATCAGGAGGTTTAGATTTCCAGCGAGCGTCTCCTGAGTATGAGCAGCATGTTCTTCAGGGTGTCTTCATTGCTGGAGTGCTCCTATACATGGTCTGTGGTGGGGCCCCTGACATCGGGGCCCTTGTGCTTGGTAGGACTACGGGTCTACTGCCCCTGCACCGTCTGTTTCCCAGAGTGACTGCTGAGGAGCTCGCTGCTCACCAGGGTGCGGTCACTTCCACAGGAAACCCCTGGATGCTGCGCTTTATAATCACACCCTGCTACATGGAGAGCCCTGGCATCCGGAGCACATCTATAGCTTTTCAACAGCCTGGCAACAACTCTGCTTGTTGTCGATGAATGGAAACATTTAGGCCTCTTTCAGACGGGCGTTGCGGGTGCACTCCGTCAAACAGTGCGGGTGCGTTGCGGGAATTGCCGCGATTTTTCCCTGCGTGTGCAAAGCGCTGTCATGCGTTTTGCACGCGCGGGAGAAAAATCGGCACTTTTGGTGCCCAGACCCGAACCTGCACTTCTTCACAGAAGTGCATGTTTGGGTCAGAAATTGTCCCGCTGGTATTATTTCACATTATAACATAGTTATAATGTAAAATAATACCCTTGGCCATCTCCCTAATGTTTAAACCGGTGCAGAATGGGTTAAAAATAATAAACTAATCATAACTTACCTGTTCCATTTGATCGCGAAGCCCGGCCTCCTCTCCCTTAGCTTGAAAGATGTAAAGGACCTGTAATGATGTCACAGCATCACATGGCCCAATCACCTGCTCCATCACTATGGCGATGGAGCATGTGATTGGTCCATGTGACCACGTGACATCATCCAAGGTCCTTAAGCACTATCCACAGCCTGAGGATAGTGATTAAGGACCTTGGATGATGTCACATGGTCACATGGACCAATCACATGCTCCATCACCATAGTGATGGAGCAGGTGATTGAGCCATGTGATGACGTCATCACAGGTCCTTTAGATCATCGATGCTGCAGGGAAAGAGAGGACAGATCGCGACTACGCGATCAAGTGGCTAAGGTAAGTTAACTTTTATTATTTTTAACCCTTCCTCATCATTTAACAATGCATTCTTTATTAAGAATGCTATTATTTCCCCTTATAACCATGTTATAAGGGGAAATAATAGAGATTGGGTCCCGTTGCTAAGCAACAATGCGGGAAAATCGCAACGCATCCGCACTTGGTTGCGGATGCTTGCGATTTTCCCGCATCCCCATTCACTTCTATGGGGCCTGCGTTGCGTGAAAAACGCAGAATATAGAACATGCTGCGATTTTCACGCAACGCAGAAGTGATGCGTGAAAATCACCGCTCATGTGCACAGCCCCATAGAAATGAATGGGTCAGGATTCAGTGTGGGTGCAATGCGTCCTCCTCACGCATTGCACCCGCGCGGAAAACTCGCCCGTGTGAAAGGGGCCTTATACTCTCCGCATCCAGGGGCAGAGAACCTTGACCTGCTTTGGCAGAGGATGACCCCAATACAGGGTAACAGTGGAGGGGACCATTACTGAATCTAAGGGAGCACATATGTAGTCTCCATTCTTCACTGAAACATTGTAACAAGCTCCTCATTCTAGTACCTAGGAGCAGTATTATAGTAGTTATATTCTTGTACATAGGAGCAGTATTATAGTAGTTATATTCTTGTACCTAGGAGCAGTATTATAGTAGTTATATTCTTGTACATAGGAGCAGTATTATAGTAGTTATATTCTTGTACATAGGAGCAGTATTATAGTAGTTATATTCTTGTACATAGGAGCAGTATTATTGTAGTTATATTCTTCTACCTAGGAGCAGTATTATAGTAGTTATATTCTTGTACATAGGAGCAGTATTATAGTAGTTATATTCCTGTACATAGGAGTCAGTATTATAGTAGTTATATTCCTGTACATAGGAGTCAGTATTATAGTAGTTATATTCCTGTACATGGGAGGCAGTATTATAGTAGTTATTTTCTTATACATAGGAGCAGTATTATAGTAGTTATATTCTTGTACATAGGAGCAGTATTATAGTAGTTATATTCTTGTACATAGGAGGCAGTATTATAGTAGTTATATTCTTGTACATAGGAGCAGTATTATAGTAGTTATATTCTTGTACATAGGAGGCAGTATTATAGTAGTTATATTCTTGTACATAGGAGGCAGTATTATAGTAGTTATATTCTTGTACATAGGAGCAGTATTATAGTAGTTATATTATTGTACATAGGAGGCAGTATTATAGTAGTTATATTCCTGGTCATAGGAGGCAGTATTATAGTAGTTATATTCCTGTACATAGGAGCAGTATTATAGTAGTTATATTATTGTTCATAGGAGCAGTATTATAGTAGTTATATTCTTGTACATAGGAGCAGTATTATAGTAGTTATATTCTTGTACATAGGAGGTAGTATTATAGTAGTTATATTCTTGTTCATAGGAGGCAGTATTATAGTAGTTATATTCTTGTACATAGGAGCAGTATTATAGTAGTTACACGTATATTCTTGTACATAGGAGCAGTATTATAGTAGTTATATTCTTGTACCTAGGAGCAGTATTATAGTAGTTATATTCTTGTACATAGGAGGCAGTATCATAGTGGTTATATTCTTGTACATAGGAGCAGTATTATAGTAGTTATATTCCTGTACATAGGAGCAGTATTATAGTAGTTATATTATTGTTCATAGGAGCAGTATTATAGTAATTATATTCCTGTACATAGGAGCAGTATTATAGTAGTTATATTCTTGTACATAGGAGCAGTATTATAGTAGTTATATTCTTGTACATAGGAGGCAGTATTATAGTAGTTATATTTTTGTACATAGGAGGCAGTATTATAGTAGTTATATTCTTGTACATAGGAGCAGTATTATAGTAGTTATATTCATGTACATAGGAGGCAGTATTATAGTAGTTATATTCCTGTACATAGGAGCAGTATTATAGTAGTTATATTCTTGTACATAGGAGCAGTATTATAGTAGTTATATTCTTGTACATAGGAGGCAGTATTATAGTAGTTATATTCCTGTACATAGGAGCAGTATTATAGTAGTTATATTCCTGTACATAGGAGCAGTATTATTGTAGTTATATTCTAGTATATAGGAGCAGTATTATAGTTGTTATATTCTTGTACATAGGAGGCAGTATTATAGTAGTTATATTCCTGTACATAGGAGCAGTATTATAGTAGTTATATTCTTGTACATAGGAGCAGTATTATAGTAGTTATATTCTAGTATATAGGAGCAGTATTATAGTGGTTATATTCTTGTACATAGGAGGCAGTATTATAGTAGTTATATTCCTGTACATAGGAGCATTATTATATTAGTTATATTTTTGTACATAGGAGCAGTATTATTGTAGTTATATTCTTGTACATAGGAGCAGTATTATAGTAGTTATATTCTTGTACATAGGAGCAGTATTATAGTATTTATATTCTTGTACATAGGAGCAGTATTATAGTAGTTATATTCTTGTACATAGGAGGCAGTATTATAGTAGTTATATTCTTGTACATAGGAGCAGTATTATAGTAGTTATATTCTTGTACATAGGAGCAGTATTATAGTAGTTATATTCCTGTACATGGGAGCAGTATTATAGTAGTTATATTTCTGTACATGGGAGCAGTATTATAGTAGTTATATTCCTGTACATGGGAGCAGTATTATAGTAGTTATATTCTTGTACATAGGAGGGAGTATTATAGTAGTTATATTCTTGTACATAGGAGCAGTATTATAGTAGTTATATTCTTGTACATAGGAGGGAGTATTATAGTAGTTATATTCTTGTACATAGGAGGGAGTATTATAGTAGTTATATTCTTGTACATAGGAGCAGTATTATAGTAGTTATATTCTTGTACATAGGAGGGAGTATTATAGTAGTTATATTATTGTACATAGGAGCAGTATTATAGTAGTTATATTCCTGTACATAGGAGCAGTAGTATAGTTGTTATATTCCTGTAGATAGAAGGCAGTTGAATGTTTCTGACCGGACTTCATTTTGGAACTAGTGTATTTCCTCTCGTCTAGTGGGGAGACACTAGGTAGTTCCTTTTTCTCTCAGTTGTATGGTTTGTCGTTGTATATTCTCCCGGTCATAGTGCACTTTTCTGACGTTATTTGCTGGTTGTGATTTTGGTATCTTGTGGATTTGCTGCTATTGTTTTATTACTGCGTTAACTATTTCCGTTCCTTGTCGTCTATAAATTCCTTTTTGCTGTTAATTGTTTTTCTGCTGTTTCCAATAAAAGCACAAATCCGCTCGTGTCAATATTTTATGAGCGCCGCTCTCTCCTGAATATTCTCCTCGGCTCCGCAGAGTCCGCTGGAAGCCGCCAGCAATTTTACAAAAGTAAGCCGGAGCAATTTCTCCCCAGGGGCTTCATCCCCGGCACCTGAGATCATCATGTTTACAGGGCGGCGATCGGCACAGCTTATTTATAGCCGCCATCTTTACTGTAATCTCTGTGGGCATTATGTAGCAGAGGTGACTCAGCGCAATCAGACGGAAAGCAGAATTATGTCTGTGTAACACTCAGGAGCGCGGCGCGGGGCGGTGGCAAGAAGTACGGTGCTGCAGTCAGGAGAAGGGCTCTGGATATGAAGCCAGGCTGTATTTTTCTAGACACCTGCGGCGCCTGCTGGCGTGTGGCTTGGTATTCATTGTGACCAGTAGGGCGGCGATCTTCTTGTAGGATTTTAGCAAGGTTATTATTGTCCTGTCCTATTGATATTCGCATTTCCAGAAGATTTGAGGTCGCTGTCCCTTTAACAGTCCTGGGTTAGAGCAGTGCAGCAAGGCTTCTCTCATCAACGGCGCCCCCCAGAGGCTTCACGTTGCGCATTATTGGTTGCATTAATTAAAAGTTCCTTCCAGCAGCTCGTGGAAGGGGCATCAATTAGAGCGAGCACATGTAAATGAGGCCGGCGTCGCGGGACGTTGCCGACATCTCGTCTCCAGTGCAGCCAGAGCCGTAGGCCAACTCCTGGCTGCTGCACAACAATTCCCAGCATGCCCGACAGCCTCAGGCTGCTTTGCCGTAGCTGAGGCGCCGTAGGTTATACCTGGTGCCAAATGAATTTTTTAAAATATTTTTTACCGCAGTGACCTTTCATTCCTGCTGCATGGAAGTTGTTCCTGCTTGATCAGCAGCTCCTGCAGGTGCGGGCGTCTCCTGTAGGTGCACCCGAGCAATATACCAGCTCCTTATGGGCTTGACATACCTGGCACCAAGAAACGGAAAGATGTTTCCTTGGTTCCCCTGCTTGTTCAGCAGCTCCCTGGTCTCAGTTCTTTGCATCTGTCTTCATACGATCCATGACGGCACCTGTAGTGTCGCTGCGGCAGGGGCTCTGGATCTCATTGGGCCCCGGGGTGGACCTGGCATGAGGCTGGCGCTGGAGGGCGCCATTCATGGGCAGCCGCTAGCACTGGGGACCCATACCTGGCGTCGTCTAGTGGTGCCAGCCTATTATTAACCCTTTGAGTGAAGCAAATCTGACAAAGCTTCTTCCTGCCGGGCCGGACGTGGCGAGCTCTGCATCTGCAGCCGGACCCTGCGATATTAATGCCCATTTATCATTTGGACGGAGACGGGAGCAGCGTGTGCCGCATACTAACGCTATCTTCTGTCTGTGCCGCCAGAGGTGGGGGGGCATGTGCCGTCCTGTCTGCTCACACCTGGCGCTCTACGCTGCTGCAGGCGGGCTGCTGGAGCATAAACGGGTCCACGGTGCCAGGACAGCCCCTGCGGAGATGGGCTCCGTGGGGCATTGGGCTTGGAGGAGTGGGGAACGTCCACCGATGCGTACCATCCTGGACCGCCATGTGGAGATGAGATATTGGGGTGCTATAGACCAGTGTTTCCCAACCAGTGTGCCTCTAGCTGTTGCAAAACTACAACTCCCAGCATGCCCGGACAGCCTTTTGCTGTGTGGGCATGCTGGGAGTTGTAGTTTTGCAACAGCTGGAGGCACACTGGTTGGGAAACACTGCTATAGACACATGTACCGGTATTATAGGGGTTGTGTGAGTTTTCAGATGCATCTGTTTCCCGCCAGTATGTTTATATAGGACAGCAAGGTGATTCACTGCACATCCTGAACCTCGTGCAAAAGATTTTTTTTTTTTTTTGAGAGTTGCACAGGTGTAGTAGAGCTGAGTTTGTCATTTTGCATGGTGAGTGGTGTTGCATAGGGATGGCAGTGCTTAGTCATGGTGTAGTAGGTCAGCTAGACTTCTCAGATAGATAGATATATATATATATATATTATTTTTTTTGCACCCTGAGTGTCGGTTGTTACTGTAGTTCTGGCATTTTGTTCATGAAGAGTAAGCTTCTTAACATAATGGTCGCAGTCTCCTCTGCTGGACGTAGGGGCGGGATGTTATCCGCTCGCTGGGTTTTGTGTCCTCACTTGGTTTTACACAGACTCTTCTTTCATTATAGAAAGTGCAGCCGTTTCCTGAAGTTCAGCTCAGGTTTCATATCGGCAGAATTAAGTGTAAGCGCCCTTGTCCCAACACACAGGCCTCATACAGAGAGCATAGGAGGTACGCAGCCCCCTGCCGCTCCGCCTGGTATCATATACTTGTACCCTATAAACCAGGAAAAGATCCAGATCAATTCTGTCATCATACATATAGTATGTACACAGTGACTCCACCAGCAGAATAGTGAGTGCAGCTCTGGGGTATAATACAGGATGTAACTCAGGATCAGTACAGGATAAGTAATGTAATGTATGTACACAGTGACTCCACCAGCAGAATAGTGAGTGCAGCTCTGGAGTATAATACAGGATGTAACTCAGGATCAGTGCAGGGGTTAATACTAGGCCGTCCGTTCCGCTCTCTTCTCTTTTTTAAAAGCTGCTAAATCTTCAAAGTGTCGAAAGATGAAAGTCATTTCTGCCGCTAATGAGTCGTCCTCAGAGCCGGCGGATTGTGCCCGCCTCCCTCCGTGCCAGGCTGATGAGCTCTGTACATGGGGTAGATGCCAGTGATCAGAGGACCATTTACTTCTCCGATATGAGAACACGAGGCCAAACCCTCGCCACATCTGCGCATAATGACTGTGTGCCCGGGCACCTCTTCTCCGCAGGCATGTGCAGCTGTCTGTGCCCACCTCCCTTCATGCCAGGCTGATGGGCTCTGTACATGGGGTAGATGCCAGGCTGCCAGCAGGATGAGTGATCAGAGGACCATTTACTCCTCCGATATGAGAACACACGGCCAAACCCTCTCCTCATCTTGGCTTGGTGGTGTGCCCGGGCACCTCTCCTCCGCAGACCTGTGCAGCTGTCTGTGCCCATCTCCGTACAGATAGCCTGAGTGTGGGCCCCAGGGGCAGCGGTACCCGGCCCAGTCCAGGATGAGATGGATTATCTGGTCCTGCTGGAGATGAATGGAGGGGCCCCGTGAGATCGATCCAGTCTTTTTGGATAAGATAAAGTGACCAGGTGTGCGATACCCGCCCAGTCTAGGCATAGGGTAGACGCCCGTCATTGAGGGCGCACCATTGCCCCAGTGGTCACCGACTCCTGGGTGCCAGTAGAAAGACCTGCAGCTTTATCGGATCATTTGGCAGACTGGTGCCATCTTACTTGGTTTGGTGTGGCACTCTGGAGGGGATGGGCACCAAATTGTCACCCAACCTTCGCTGGTGCAGCCGCCTGTGGCACTGATCTCTGGGGATAAGGGATGACACCTTGGCATACACACTGGCACCTGGCGGTATAGGCGCAGGGTGGAGGGGCAGTGTACAGATGTGTGCAGTCCATTGCTCGGAGGTCAAGGACCTGACAACCCCAGTCGTAGTCAGTGACGGGCAGCTGCTCGTGTGCCCATGATGCCCGCCTGCCCTGTCTTGTCCTGGCATGTGGTTTGTGTCAGACACGTCCGGGCTCGTCTCTGAGTGGAAATCGATGCTCCCCAGTGGAGGGAAACCTGCAAATAGACGAGAATCGCTTGTTATCCCTCCGGGCACCCGGCCAATGAGACAGCCGAGCGCACACGGCGTCAGGAAACCAAGAGACCCTGCAGCTCCTCAGCATCAAATCTGTGCGTCAGTAAATCCTGCAGATCCTCAGCATCAGATCTGAGTGTCAGTAAATCCAGCAGATCCTCAGCATCAAATCTGTGTGTCGGTAAATCCTGCAGATCCTCAGCATCAAATCTGTGTGTCGGTAAATCCTGCAGATCCTCAGCATCAAATCTGTGTGTCAGTAAATTCTGCAGATCCTCAGCATCAAATCTGTGCGTCAGTAAATCCTGCAGATCCTCAGCATCAAATCTGTGTGTCAGTAAATCCTGCAGATCCTCAGCATCAAATCTGTGCGTCAGTAAATCCTGCAGATCCTCAGCATCAGATCTGAGTGTCAGTAAATCCTGCAGATCCTCAGCATCAAATCTGTGTGTCTGTAAATCCTGCAGATCCTCAGCATCAAATCTGTGTGTCTGTAAATCCTGCAGATCCTCAGCATCAAATCTGTGTGTCTGTAAATCCTGCAGATCCTCAGCATCAAATCTGTGTGTCAGTAAATCCTGCAGATCCTCAGCATCAAATCTGTGTGTCTGGTAAATCCAGCAGATCCTCAGCATCAGATCTGTGTGTCAGTAAATTCTGCAGAGCTGTTCTGTTTGTCAGTAAATTCAGTGGCAGATCTGTATCACTGTATCAGATCTGTGTAAGGAAATTCTCAAGAGCCTCAACATTGGATACACGTCAGTAAAATCTGCAGCATTCTCTGAATTTGATCTGTGTGTCAGTAAATATTGTAGAGCATTTGCAGCAGTCTCTAGACTTCATCTACACGTCAGTAAATTCTACAGAACTTCTGGATCAGTTACATCTGTGAGTCGGTACATTTTTCAGAGCCTTCAGACTTGATCTACATGTCAGTAAATTCTTCTGTCTCTGGACAAGGTCCCCTGGGTGTCAGTAAGTGATGCAGAGTGACGGCCTGCAGTAGATGAGCTTTTTATAGCATGGATAGCTCAGAGCTGCACCTGCGTCTGGTAAATGGTGCCGTGTAGCTGCGATGCTCTGCAGCGGGGCCCCTTTGGATTGAGGTGATTCCTCTGCTGATGACTAAATCTGACCCTCCTGGCACAGTGTGGATTACGGCGCCACCACCTGTCTGGGCGCCATCCTCCGTCCTCATTACTTCCAGCTTTGACACGTTCTGTAAAATAATGAGACACGGCCTGAACAGGACGGCCGGCGCTGGCCAGGAGCGCAGATCACTCTCTTCTGAGATCATGCAAAGATCTTCCGACAGAACAAAGGCCCTGAGACCCAGATCAATAAATGAGAAGACGGCGAGCGAAATGCGTATGTGCGCTCCAGATCCTCCTGTGCTGTTGGATGTTGGAAGGTTTTCCTTCTACATCACCTTCCTCAGAGGATACCATCCTAAGGACCTCTATATGCATACACACCAGGAAAACGGGCCTAAAGGAGGATGTCTAGTTGGGGATCAATTGGGTAGTCTTAGAAGATTTGTAGGTAGAGGCCATTGGTGTTTGGATAATCACAGGAGATGTGTAGGTGGAGACCATTGATGATTGGACATTCCCAGGAGATGTGCAGGTGGCGGTCGTTGATGGTTGGACATTCCCAGGAGATGTGTAGGTGAAGGCCATTGGTGTTTGGATAATCACAGGAGATGTGTAGGTGAAGGCCGTTGATGGTTGGACATTCCCAGGAGATGTAGTCATGGTGGGATGGCTTCGTTGATGTGGTGATTGGACATTCCCAGGAGATGTGCAGGTGGAGGTTGTTGATGTTTGGACATTCCCAGGAGATGTGTAGGTGAAGGCCGTTGATGGTTGGACATTCCCAGGAGATGTGCAGGTCATGGTTGTTGATGGTTGGACATTCCCAGGAGATGTGCAGGTGGTGGTTGTTGATGGTTGGACATTCCCAGGAGATGTGCAGGTGGAGGCCGTTGATGTTTGGACATTCCCAGGAGATGTGTAGGTGAAGGCCGTTGATGATTGGACATTCCCAGGAGATGTGTAGGTGGAGGCCGTTGATGATTGGACATTCCCAGGAGATGTGTAGGTGGAGGCCATTGATGATTGGACATTCCCAGCAGGCTATTGGTGATTGGTATCAAATAGTTCTAGGAGAAGTGAGGGGGAGGCAGCATACAAAGAAGTCTTGGGGCCTTCAGTCCAACCACCCCATACTGTACGTGCTCTACAGAACCTCCTGTCTTTTAGAAAGGAAACATTTCCTTATCTTTCACCTTCCCCATCTGTCTGTACACCTACAGGTGCATGCAACGAAAACGAGCCCAAAGGAGGATGTATGGGTAGATGCCAATGATGACTGGATGCTCCCAGGAGTTGTTAAGGTGAAGGCCGTTGATAACTGGACATTCCCAGGAGATGTGCAGGTGGAGGCCGTTGATAACTGGACATTCCCAGGAGATGTGCAGGTGGAGGCCGTTGATGGTTGGACATTCCCAGGAGATGTGCAGGTGGAGGTCGTTGATTGTTGGACATTCCCAGGAGATGTGCAGGTGGAGGTCGCTGATGGTTGGACATTCCCAGGAGATGTGCAGGTGGCGGTCGTTGATGGTTGGACATTCCCAGGAGATGTGCAGGTGGAGGTCGCTGATGGTTGGACATTCCCAGGAGATGTGCAGGTGGCGGTCGTTGATGGTTGGACATTCCCAGGAGATGTGCAGGTGGAGGTCGTTGATGGTTGGACATTCCCAGGAGATGTGCAGGTGGCGGTCGTTGATTGTTGGACATTCCCAGGAGATGTGCAGGTGGAGGTCGTTGATGGTTGGACATTCTCAGGAGATGTGCAGGTGGAGGTCGTTGATGGTTGGACATTCCCAGGAGATGTGCAGGTGGAGGTCGTTGATGGTTGGACATTCCCAGGAGATGTGCAGGTGGCGGTCGTTGATGGTTGGACATTCCCAGGAGATGTGCAGGTGGCGGTCGTTGATGGTTGGACATTCCCAGGAGATGTGCAGGTGGCGGTCGTTGATGGTTGGACATTCCCAGGAGATGTGCAGGTGGCGGTCGTTGATGGTTGGACATTCCCAGGAGATGTGCAGGTGGAGGCTTTGATTGGTACCAACTAGTTCCATGAGAAGTGA
Organism: Bufotes viridis; assembly: GCA_033119425.1. Lineage (NCBI taxonomy): Eukaryota > Metazoa > Chordata > Amphibia > Anura > Bufonidae > Bufotes > Bufotes viridis. The sequence goes on along the minus strand of CM065589.1, from coordinate 15,898,417 downwards.
AGGAGAGAACAATGTGTAATTTCAGTCAGATAGTTTAAATCCTGGTTCATTCTCGTTGGGGTTACTGGGGCGAGTCGGGATTTACTACATTGTTGTGATCTTCGATTGGTTTCTTCCAAAGAACATTGAAAAGCCGATGTAGAAATAGCCTATTTTTCAGTATTACAGGACAAGATCCTAAAAAATAGGCTGCAGCAGTTGTTGCTGAGGCTGCAGCAGTTGTTGCTGAGGCTGCAGCAGTTGTTGCTGAGGCTGCAGCAGTTGTTGCTGAGGCTGCGGCTGCAGTTGTTGCTGAGGCTGCGGCGGCAGTTGTTGCTTAGGCTGCGGCTGCAGTTGTTGCTTAGGCAGCCGCTGCAGTTGTTGCTTAGGCTGCGGCGGCAGTTGTTGCTTAGGCTGCGGCGGCAGTTGTTGCTGAGGCTGCGGCTGCAGTTGTTGCTGAGGCTGCCGCGGCAGTTGTTGCTGAGGCTGCCGCGGCAGTTGTTGCTGAGGCTGCCGCGGCAGTTGTTGCTGGTGATGCATGATGATGTCTTCTGATATTTTGTGATGTTCAGTGATGTCATCCAGCTGAAGGTCGTGTACACAGAGCGTTATTTCTCTTATGAGGAGTTACATAACACCTTTATTACTACAGAGCTCAACTCCTAGTTCTGCTGGCTGGCTCTTGAAATTTGTCTGAATGACTCGCCCCTAATGTCTCAGTGGAGCTACCATAATGCATTACTTTCATACTGAATCCTACCGATTGAAGAGACAATAGGTTTAATAATAGAGGAGGGAGAGATACTGCTTTACATCAGAGGTGACAGAGCAGAGAGAATGCTGGGAGATTTCATCCATAAAGTCTGCAGAATAGTGAGTGCAGCTCTGGAGTATAATACAGGATGTAATTCAGGATCAGTACAGGATAAGTAATGTAATGTATGTACACAGTGACTCCACCAGCAGAATAGTGAGTGCAGCTCTGGAGTATAATACAGGATGTAACTCAGGATCAGTACAGGATAAGTAATGTAATGTATGGACACAGTGACTTCACCAGCAGAATAGTGAGTGCAGCTCTGGAGTATAATACAGGATGTAACTCTGGATCGGTACAGGATAAGTAATGTATGTACACAGTGACTCCACCAGCAGAATAGTGAGTGCAGCTCTGAAGTATAATACAGGATGTAACTCGGGATCGGTACATTCAGTTCGTCACATTTCGTCTGTTAGGTCAGACTGTGCTAATAACAGGCGGGGGACGGCGGGTGCGCAGACCCTGGGGTGGGGGTGACCTGCTGTTCCTGTAGCCGGTGCTGTGTGCGGTAAAGGTCACTCCGCGTGCTCTTTACCAGCAATGTCTATTCCTGTGACGGTGAACTTCTGCCTCCAGAGCACCGACTGTACGAACCGCAGACGACTGGAGACCCCCCCATCATATGGTTCAGATTTATTTTCCATTTAGTTTTTCCCTCATAGATCCGTGCACTGCACTGTATATGGGAGAAACATTGCTCTGTTAAACCTGGTTAATGAATAGAATGCCAGTGCAGTGACTACTGACAGATATATGCAGAGCACTAAGAGAATGAGGTGGTGTGAAATAAGTGAGCTTCTCATAATTCTTTCTTATCGTTTCAGTAGGGGGCGCCTCTACTGTCAGGAGGCTGATCACCCAAACCTATATCATACTCTATTCACATCCAAAGCTGCACTGCTTGGGACTGTTCTCAGCTGGTTGTGAGCACTGTTATGGGGGATCTGTGGATGACACTGCTATGGGGGATCTGTGGATGACACTGTTATGAGGGATCTGTGGATGACACTGTTATGGGGGGATCTGTGGATGACACTGTTATGGGGGATCTGTGGATGACACTGTTATGGGGGATCTGTGGATGACACTGTTATGGGGGATCTGTGGATGTCACTGTTATGGGGGATCTGTGGATGACGTACTGTTATGGGGGATCTGTGGATGACACTGTTATGGGGGATCTGTGGATGACACTGTTATGGGGGATCTGTGGATGACGTACTGTTATGGGGGGATCTGTGGATGACACTGTTATGCGGGATCTGTGGCTGACACTGTTATGCGGGATCTGTGGATGACACTGCTATGGGGGGGATCTGTGGATGACACTGTTATGCGGGATCTGTGGCTGACACTGTTATGGGGGATCTGTGGATGGCACACTGTTATGGGGGATCTGTGGATGACCCTGTTATGGGGGATCTGTGGAGGACACTGTTATGGGGGATCTGTGGAGGACACTGTTATGGGGGATCTGTGGAGGACACTGTTATGGGGGATCTGTGGATGGCACTATTATGAGGGATCTGTGGATGACACTGTTATGGGGGATCTGTGGATGACACACTGTTATGGCGGATCTGTGGAGGACACACTGTTATGGGGGATCTGTGGATGACACACTGTTATGGGGGATCTGTGGATGACACACTGTTATGGGGGATCTGTGAATGACACACTGTTATGGGGGATCTGTGAATGACACACTGTTATGGGGGATCTGTGGATGACACTGTTATGGGGTATCTGTGGATGGCACTGTTATGGGGGATCTGTGGATGACACTGTTATGGGGGATCTGTGGCTGACACTGTTATGGGGGATCTGTGGCTGACACTGTTATGGGGGATCTGTGGCTGACACTGTTATGGGGGATCTGTGGATGACACTGTTATGGGGGATCTGTGGATGACACTGTTATGGGGGATCTGTGGATGACACTGTTATGGGGGATCTGTGGATGACACTGTTATGGGGGATCTGTGGATGGCACACTGTTATGGGGGATCTGTGGATGGCACACTGTTATGGGGGATCTGTGGATGGCACTGTTATAGGGATCTGTGGAGGACACTGTTATGGAGGATCTGTGGAGGACACTGTTATGGGGGATCTGTGGATGTCACTGTTATGGGGGATCTGTGGATGTCACTGTTATGGGGGATCTGTGGATGACACTGTTATGGGGATCTTTGGATGACACTGTTGTGGTGGATCTGTGGATGAGACTGTTATGGGGGATCTGTGGATGACACTGTTATGGGGGATCTGTGGATGACACTGTTATGAGGGATCTCGGGATGAGATTTATGGGGATCTAATCTGGCTGCTGCAGGTGTATATAGAGATCTCGGCAGTCTCGCGCAGTATGTGGCGGCTGACATGCGGCCCTCCCCTCCCTTCTCCTGATCTGTCCTCCCGATGAACCCTTGTATTGGCGGGCGACCCCCGCTTCACCCGGCGCCGGTTCTGCCGAGCGCTTGTCGTCAGCTGTTACAGAAATAGAGATTACATAAGACTCTGCTGGGAATTACCGTGGAGGATCTGCAGGTGTGAACACCTCCCTGCATTCACACGATGCATTTTTCGATGACTTGCATTATATTGTGATGATTTATGGGTGGTATTATGTGGGCACTGTACGCCAATTTTATATGGGAATTGTATGGCAGTGTTATGTTGGTATTGTATCTCAGAATTATATATGCACCGTATGGTGGTATTATGTGGGCGTTGTATGGTAGTATGACGTGGTCTCTGTATGGTGGTGTGAAGTGGTCATTGTATGAAAGTATTATGTGTTCATTGTATGTTAGAAAACGTGGTGAGGTGTTTAACAAGCAGGATATGCCCAACCCATATGCAGTTGTGCATGTATATAGGGGAGCACATCCTGCACTTGTAGTCCGTTGCTAGGGGCAATCAACAGCAAAAAATGCACACAATGGAAGATGCCAGCAACGGACTACAAGTACCACAATAACCATCCTACATACGATAGCGATAATGTGGATGTGGAGAACAATCAAAAACATAACCATAGCAAATGGCAGGTGTACTCTGCGGTAATACTAAACCCTCACACTGATGGTAAAATTGAGAGGTTAGTTCGACATATCCTACCAGGAGGACATGTCTTAAGCTCGGGCACCGCACCAAGGTCTCTCAAGTAGCCCGAGGCCCTACCACTCACCTACCTGTGCCGTATGGGCGATACCAGGAGCGTTGCTCCCGTAATGCCCAACGGCTCCTGGTATCGCCCATACGGCACAGGTAGGTGAGTGGTAGGGCCTCGGGCTACTTGAGAGACCTTGGCGTGGTGTCCGAGCTTAAGACATGTCCTCCTAGTAGGATATGTCGAACTAACCTCTCAATTTTACCATCAGTGTGAGGGTTTAGTATTGCCGCAGAGTACACCTGCCTTTTGCTATGGTTATGTTCATTGTATGTTAGTATAATGTGGTCCATGTATGGCGGCATTATGTGTTCATTGTATGGTGGTATCATGTGGTCATTATATGGGGGTATTATCTGGTCTTTGTTAGTATTATGTGGTCATTGTATGGTGATATGTTAGCATTGTATGGTGGCATCATGTGGTCATTGTATGGAGATATGTTAGCATTGTATAGTGGTATCATGTGGTCATTGTATGGTGGTATTATGTGGTCCATGTATAGTGGTATCATGTGGTCCATGTATAGTGGTATTATGTGGTCCATGTATAGTGGTATCATGTGGTCCATGTATAGTGGTATCATGTGGTCCATGTATAGTGGTATTATGTGGTCCATGTATAGTGGTATTATGTGGTCCATGTATAGTGGTATCATGTGGTCCATGTATAGTGGTATCATGTGGTCCATGTATAGTGGTATTATGTGGTCCATGTATAGTGGTATTATGTGGTCCATGTATAGTGGTATTATGTGGTCCATGTATAGTGGTATTATGTGGTCCATGTATAGTGGTATTATGTGGTCCATGTATAGTGGTATCATGTGGTCCATGTATAGTGGTATCATGTGGTCCATGTATAGTGGTATTATGTGGTCCATGTATAGTGGTATCATGTGGTCCATGTATAGTGGTATCATGTGGTCCATGTATAGTGGTATCATGTGGTCCATGTATAGTGGTATCATGTGGTCATTGTATGGTGGTCTTATGTTAGTATTATATGGTGGTTTTGTGTGGTCATTATATGGCGATATTATTCATCGATGCCTCCACCACTTTAGCCCCTCAGCTGCCGGGTCCCATACCGCACCTCCCTCTGCCCTCCACACATTGATGTCTTTCTTGTGGTTGTCACATCGGTGGTCACACCATTGACTGTTCTATAGACCCCCACCCGCCGTCCAGACCCCGTGACCACCGGACTCATTTACATAGAGATAAGCGTCATCTCTTCAGTAATTGAGGAGGGGCCCCTGGGAGCGGAGACCTCTCAGCGCCCGCCATGGAGGCTTACAATCCATTATCTGTAGATCCTTCCAGACAGCGGCTGAATACTAAAGATGGAGCCGCAAGAGAGATCAATGAGCCGGGGGTGGGGCGGAAGCCTCTGAAGCCCCCCAGACCTCCGTGTGGCCCCCAAAGGGGACATCGTAAGAAGGAGATGTGCAGAGATTTTCTGTAGATAAAGATGGGCGTCCGTGACTGTATAATGACTGCGTCTTCTGCATCATTCTCCAGACGGCCGGTGGGGCAGAGCGGCGGGGGTCTCATGTCCCCCCAGTAATTAGGACAATGGGGATCTCTGGACAAGCATTTACTTCAAAAGTCAACTGTGTGAGCTAAATGGAGCAGAAAGCGGCCGGCTGAGCACGCCCACTATGAATATGTATGCCCTCAACTGGAAATTTCCATGAAGTTCTTCACCATTTCAACATCTCTGCTTACTGACAGCGGATAGAAATGCTCTGGTTTTTAAGCCGGCCATACACATGAGATAAATGTCAGCAAAACTGCTGGTTCCTATGGGACCGGCCGACCATCTATATGTGTGAGGGATGGAGGGGTCTGTGGGAGGACTGAGGGGTCTGTGGGGGGACTGAGGGGTTTGTGGGGGGACGGAGGGGTCTGTGGAGGGAGGAAGATGTCTGTGGGGACGGAGGGGTCTGTGGGGGACGGAGGGGTCTGTGGAGGGACGTGAGGGGTCTGTGGAGGGACGGAGGGGTCTGTGGAGGGACGGAGGGGTCTGTGGAGGGACGGAGGGGTCTGTGGAGGGACGGAGGGGGTCTGTGGAGGAGGAAGATGTCTGTGGGAGGACGGAGGGGTCTGTGGGGGACTGAGGGGTCTGTGGGGGACGGAGGGGTCTGTGGGGGACGGAGGGGTCTGTGGGGGACGGAGGGGTCTGTGGGGGACGGAGGGGTCTGTGGAGGGACGGAGGGGTCTGTGGAGGGACGGAGGGGTCTGTGGAGGGAGGAAGATGTCTGTGGGAGGACGGAGGGGTCTGTGGGGGACGGAGGGGTCTGTGGGGGACGGAGGGGTCTGTGGAGGGAGGAAGATGTCTGTGGGAGGACGGAGGGGTCTGTGGGAGGACTGGGGGACTGAGGGGTCTGTGGGAGGACTGAGGGGTCTGTGGGAGGACTGAGGGGTCTGTGGGAGGACTGAGGGGTCTGTGGGGGACGGAGGGGTCTGTGGGGGACGGAGGGGTCTGGAAGAGGATGGAGGGGGTCTGTGGGGGGACGGAGGGGGGGGTCTGTAGTGGGACGGAGGGGGGGTCTGTGGGGAGACGGAGGGGTCTGTGGGGGGACGGAGGGGTCTGGAAGAGGATGGAGGGGGGGTCTGTGGGGGGACGGACGGAGGGGTCTGTGGGGAAACGGAGGGGGGGTCTGTGGGGGTACGGAGGGGTCTGTGGGGGGACGGAGGGGTCTGTGGGGGGACGGAGGGGGGGGCTACAGAAGGGTCTGGAGGGGGACAGAGGAGTGTAGAGTGGGATGGAGTTGCCATTGGCAAATCCTGAATTAGTGATCATAGCTTGGAGGGAGGCGCCGCTGATTTCTGCTTAGAGAAGATGGAACAAGGACATAATGACATCAGAATCCAACCAAAACATGTTTTTCTTTTGTCTGGTGCACAGCGCCCCCTACTGCTGGGATATAATACTGCACTGTAGTGTGGGGTAGGATCCGTGTATCTGGGGGCACCCCCTACTGCTGGGATATAATACTGCACTGTAGTGTGGGGTAGGATCCGTGTATCCGGGGGCGCCCCCTACTGCTGGGATATAATAGTGCACTGTAGTGTGGGGTAGGATCCGTGTATCCGGGGGCGCCCCCTACTGCTGAGATATAATAGTGCACTGTAGTGTGGGGTAGGATCCGTGTATCCGGGGCGCCCTACTGCTGGGATATAATAGTGCACTGTAGTGTGGGGTAGGATCCGTGTATCCGGGGCGCCCTACTGCTGGGATATAATAGTGCACTGTAGTGTGGGGTAGGATCCGTGTATCCGGGGCGCCCCTACTGCTGGGATATAATAGTGCACTGTAGTGTGGGGTAGGATCCGTGTATCTGGGGGCACCCCTACTGCTGGGATATAATAGTGCACTGTAGTGTGGGGTAGGATCCGTGTATCCGGGGCGCCCTACTGCTGGGATATAATAGTGCACTGTAGTGTGGGGTAGGATCCGTGTATCCGGGCACCCTACTGCTGGGATATAATAGTGCACTGTAGTGTGGGGTAGGATCCGTGTATCCGGGGCACCCCTACTGCTGGGATATAATAGTGCACTGTAGTGTGGGGTAGGATCCGTGTATCCGGGCGCCCTACTGCTGGGATATAATAGTGCACTGTAGTGTGGGGTAGGATCCATGTATCCGGGCGCCCCTACTGCTGGGATATAATACTGCACTGTAGTGTGGGGTAGGATCCGTGTATCCGGGGCACCCCTACTGCTGGGATATAATACTGCACTGTAGTGTGGGGTAGGATCCGTGTATCCGGGGCGCCCCTACTGCTGGGATATAATACTGCACTGTAGTGTGGGGTAGGATCCGTGTATCCGGGCGCCCCTACTGCTGGGATATAATAGTGCACTGTAGTGTGGGGTAGGATCCGTGTATCTGGGGGCGCCCCCTACTGCTGGGATATAATAGTGCACTGTAGTGTGGGGTAGGATCCGTGTATCTGGGGGCACCCCCTACTGCTGGGATATAATAGTGCACTGTAGTGTGGGGTAGGATCCATGTATCCGGGGGCGTCCCCTACTGCTGGGATATAATAGTGCACTGTAGTGTGGGGTAGGATCCGTGTATCCGGGGGCGCCCCCTACTGCAGGGATTTAATAGTGCACTGTAGTGTGGGGTAGTATCCGTGTATCCGGGGGCGCCCCCTACTGCTGGGATATAATAGTGCACTGTAGTGTGGGGTAGGATCCGTGTATCCGGGGGCACCCCCTACTGCTGGGATATAATAGTGCACTGTAGTGTGGGGTAGGATCCGTGTATCCGGGGGCGCCCCCTACTGCTGGGATATAATAGTGCACTGTAGTGTGGGGTAGGATCCGTGTATCTGGGGGCACCCCCTACTGCAGGGATATAATACTGCACTGTAGTGTGGGATAGGATCCGTGTATCCGGGGGCACCCCCTACTGCTGGTATATAATAGTGCACTGTAGTGTGGGGTAGGATCCGTGTATCTGGGAGCGCCCCCTACTGCTGGGATATAATAGTGCACTGTAGTGTGGTGTAGGATCCGTGTATCCGGGGGCGCCCCCTACTGCTGGGATATAATAGTGCACTGTAGTGTGGGGTAGGATCCGTGTATCCGGGGGCGCCCCCTACTGCTGGGATATAATAGTGCACTGTAGTGTGGGGTAGGATCCGTGTATCCGGGGGCGCCCCCTACTGCTGGGATATAATACTGCACTGTAGTGTGGGGTAGGATCTGTGTATCCGGGGGCACCCCCTACTGCTGGGATATAATAGTGCACTGTAGTGTGGGGTAGGATCTGTGTATCCGGGGGCACCCCCTACTGCTGGGATATAATAGTGCACTGTAGTGTGGGGTAGGATCCGTGTATCCGGGGGCGCCCCCTACTGCTGGGATATAATAGTGCACTGTAGTGTGGGGTAGGATATGTGTATCCGGGGGCGCCCCCTACTGCTGGGATATAATAGTGCACTGTATTGTGGGGTAGCATCCGTGTATCTGGGGGCACCCCCTACTGCTGGGATATAATACTGCACTGTAGTGTGGGGTAGGATCCGTGTATCCGGGGGCGCCCCCTACTGCTGGGATATAATAGTGCACTGTAGTGTGGGGTAGGATATGTGTATCCGGGCGCCCCTACTGCTGGGATATAATAGTGCACTGTATTGTGGGGTAGCATCCGTGTATCTGGGGGCACCCCCTACTGCTGGGATATAATACTGCACTGTAGTGTGGGGTAGGATCCGTGTATCCGGGGGCGCCCCCTACTGCTGGGATATAATAGTGCACTGTAGTGTGGGGTAGGATCCGTGTATCCGGGCGCCCCTACTGCTGGGATATAATAGTGCACTGTAGTGTGGGGTAGGATCCGTGTATCCGGGGCACCCCTACTGCTGGGATATAATAGTGCACTGTAGTGTGGGGTAGGATCCGTGTATCCGGGGCACCCCTACTGCTGGGATATAATACTGCACTGTAGTGTGGGGTAGGATCCGTGTATCCGGGCGCCTCTACTGCTGGGATATAATAGTGCACTGTAGTGTGGGGTAGGATCCGTGTATCCGGGGCGCCCCTACTGCTGGGATATAATAGTGCACTGTAGTGTGGGGTAGGATCCGTGTATCCGGGGTGCCCCTACTGCTGGGATATAATAGTGCACTGTAGTGTGGGGTAGGATCCGTGTATCCGGGGCGCCCTACTGCTGGGATATAATAGTGCACTGTAGTGTGGTGTAGGATCCGTGTATCCGGGGCGCCCTACTGCTGGGATATAATAGTGCACTGTAGTGTGGGGTAGGATCCGTGTATCCGGGCGCCCCTACTGCTGGGATATAATAGTGCACTGTAGTGTGGGGTAGGATCTGTGTATCCGGGCGCCCTACTGCTGGGATATAATACTGCACTGTAGTGTGGGGTAGGATCCGTGTATCCGGGCGCCCCTACTGCTGGGATATAATAGTGCACTGTAGTGTGGGGTAGGATCCGTGTATCCGGGGGCGCCCCCTACTGCTGGTATATAATAGTGCACTGTAGTGTGGCGTAGGATCCGTGTATCCGGGGGCGCGCCCTACTGCTGGGATATAATAGTGCACTGTAGTGTGGGGTAGGATCCGTGTATCCGGGGCGCCCCTACTGCTGGGATATAATACTGCACTGTAGTGTGGGGTAGGATCCGTGTATCCGGGGCACCCCTACTGCTGGGATATAATAGTGCACTGTAGTGTGGCGTAGGATCCGTGTATCCGGGGCGCCCTACTGCTGGGATATAATAGTGCACTGTAGTGTGGAGTAGGATCCGTGTATCCGGGCGCCCCTACTGCTGGGATATAATACTGCACTGTAGTGTGGGGTAGGATCCGTGTATCCGGGGGCGCCCCCTACTGCTGGGATATAATAGTGCACTGTAGTGTGGGGTAGGATCCATGTATCCGGGGGCACCCCCTACTGCTGGGATATAATAGTGCACTGTAGTGTGGCGTAGGATCCGTGTATCCGGGGGCGCCCCCTACTGCTGGGATATAATAGTGCACTGTAGTGTGGGGTAGGATCCGTGTATCCGGGCGCCCCCTACTGCTGGGATATAATACTGCACTGTAGTGTGGGGTAGGATCCGTGTATCCGGGGGCGCCCCCTACTGCTGGGATATAATAGTGCACTGTAGTGTGGGGTAGGATCCGTGTATCCGGGGGCGCCCCCTACTGCTGGGATATAATAGTGCACTGTAGTGTGGGGTAGGATCCGTGTATCCGGGCGCCCCTACTGCTGGGATATAATAGTGCACTGTAGTGTGGGGTAGGATCCGTGTATCCGGGGCGCCCTACTGCTGGGATATAATAGTGCACTGTAGTGTGGGGTAGGATCCGTGTATCCGGGCGCCCTACTGCTGGGATATAATAGTGCACTGTAGTGTGGGGTAGGATCCGTGTATCCGGGCGCCCCTACTGCTGGGATATAATAGTGCACTGTAGTGTGGGGTAGGATCCGTGTATCCGGGGCACCCCTACTGCTGGGATATAATAGTGCACTGTAGTGTGGGGTAGGATCCGTGTATCCTGGGGCGCCCCCTAATGCTGGGATATAATAGTGCTCTGTAGTGTGGGGTAGGATCCGTGTATCCGGGGGCACCCCCTACTGCTGGGATATAATAGTGCACTGTAGTGTGGGGTAGGATCCGTGTATCTGGGAGCACCCCCTACTGCAGGGATATAATAGTGCACTGTAGTGTGGGGTAGGATCCGTGTATCCGGGGGCGCCCCCTACTGCTGGGATATAATAGTGCACTGTAGTGTGGGGTAGGATCCGTGTATCCGGGGGCGCCTCCTAATGCTGGGATATAATAGTGCACTGTAGTGTGGGGTAGGATCCGTGTATCCGGGGGCACCCCCTACTGCTGGTATATAATAGTGCTCTGTAGTGTGGGGTAGGATCCGTGTATCCGGGGGCACCCCCTACTGCTGGGATATAATAGTGCACTGTAGTGTGGGGTAGGATCCGTGTATCCGGGGGCGCCCCCTACTGCTGGGATATAATAGTGCACTGTAGTGTGGGGTAGGATCCGTGTATCTGGGAGCGCCCCCTACTGCTGGTATATAATAGTGCACTGTAGTGTGGGGTGGGATCCGTGTATCCGGGGGTGGTGCACAGTCCCCTCCAGGTGGTGGCGCTGTTGTGCAGGTTGCTGGACACATCTGGTGACTCCCCCATGTTTTATGAATGGTGGCAGTACATCCGGGGCTCGTCCAGTGGGGGCGCTGTAGGCAGTAGACATCTGTATTTACTGGAGGGACCCCGCTGGGACCAGTGATGATACAGACACCACACAGATCTTCCCGGCCACCACTGACTGCCCATTAATGGCATCTGTCACCGCAGCTTGGGATGTGAGTGGAGCCTGTCACATCCTGGACGTCTCTTCTGGCCTCACGTTGACGTCTGACCCGCCGAGCCCTCCCTGAACAATCTGCTCCCCCTACCCACAGGTCTCTACAGCCAGAGCTGCCAGCCCCTAATATCTACCGGTAACAGGAGGCAGTATTATAGTAGTTACAGGGGTGTGGAAATTTTAAAAAAAACTACTTGTCGAAGGACTAAAGCGGGGGCTCAATCTACTTGTCCCTCATGACAATCTGCTTGTCCTGAACTTCTACTGTATGGGGGCAGGGGCCACAAGGAGACTTTCTACTGTATGGGGCGGGGGCCACAAGGAGATGTTCTACTGTATGGGGCGGGGGCCACAAGGAAATGTTCTACTGTATGGGGCGGGGGCCACAAGGAGACGTTCTACTGTATGGGGGCGGGGGCCACAAGGAGACGTTCTACTGTATGGGGGCGGGGGCACAAGGAGACGTTCTACTGTATGGGGGCGGGGGCCACAAGGAGACGTTCTACTGTATGGGGGCGGGGGCCACAAGGAGACGCTCTACTGTATGGATGTGGGGGCCACAAGGTGACGTTCTACTGTATGGGGGCGGGGGCCACAAGGAAACGTTCTACTGTATGGGGGCAGCCACGCCATACTGGGGCAGTGAATCCCTTTAATGTATATGCCATAATGGGGCAGTTCACCCCCCACCCCCGGGCGACCCTGCAGCTCACCCAGGGGAGTCACCACACATTACATGCTGGGCTATCTTTTAGGAGACACTGGCTGCCACCATGTGAGGAGACAGGAGCTCCCACTACTGGTTCAGCCGCTGACTGCCTGACTCGCGCTTCTGCCCGCTGACTTCCGTGCCGCGGCACACTCCTCTGATCTCTGATCCCGACTTCCGGCCTGCACAGGAGCGATGTTCACACAGCGGTAGGCAGCCCGGACGTGCTGCCGGGCTGTGTATAAGAGGAGAATCCGGCGCCACCCTAGCCCTGCTTCTTGCCCGCAGGGCTAAGCTACCTGCCCGGCGCCCGGAACTGCATGTCCTGTGCGTCGGGCGATAGGAATTCCACACCCCTGAGTTATATTCTTGTACATAGGAGCAGTATTATAGTAGTTATATTCCTGTACATAGGAGCAGTATTATAGTAGTTATATTCCTGTACATAGGAGCAGTATTATAGTAGTTATATTCCTGTACATAGGAGCAGTATTATAGTAGTTATATCCTTGTACATAGGAGCAGTATTATAGTAGTTATATTCTTGTACATAGGAGGAGTGTTATAGTAGTTATATTCTTGTACATAGGAGGCAGTATTATAGTAGTTATATTCTTGTATATAGAAGCAGTATTATAGTAGCTATATTCTTGTACATAGGAGGTAGTATTACAGTAGTTATATTCCTGTACATAAGAGGTAGTATTATAGTAGTTATATTCTTGTACATAGGAGCAGTATTATAGTAGTTATATTCTTGTACATAGGAGCAGTATTATAGTAGTTATATTCTTGTACATAGGAGGCAGTATTATAGTAGTTATATTCTTGGACATAGGAGGCAGTATTATAGTAGTTATATTCTTGTACATAGGAGGCAGTATTATAGTAGTTATATTCTTGTACATAGGAGGCAGTATTATAGTAGTTATATTCTTGGACATAGGAGCAGTATTATAGTAGTTATATTCTTGTACATAGGAGTAGTATTATAGTAGTTATATTCTTGTACATAGGAGGCAGTATTATAGTAGTTGTATTCTTGTACATAGGAGCAGTATTATAGTAGTTATATTATTGTACATAGGAGCAGTATTATAGTAGTTATATTCTTGTACATATGAGGCAGTATTATAGTAGTTATATTCTTGTACATAGGAGCAGTATTATAGTAGTTATATTCTTGTACATAGGAGCAGTATTATAGTAGTTATATTCTTGTACATAGGAGCAGTATTATAGTAGTTATATTCTTGTACATAGGAGTAGTATTATAGTAGTTATATTCTTGTACATAGGAGGCAGTATTATAGTGGTTATATTCCTGTACATAGGAGGCAGTATTATAGCAGTTATATTCCTGTACATAAGAGGTAGTATTATAGTAGTTATATTCTTGTACATAGGAGCAGTATTATAGTAGTTATATTCTTGTACATAGGAGGTAGTATTATAGTAGTTATATTCTTGTACATAGGAGCAGTATTATAGTAGTTATATTCTTGTATATAGGAGGTAGTATTATAGTAGTTATATTCTTGTACATAGGAGGTAGTATTATAGCGGTTATATTCCTATTATCTGTTGCTGCCTTTGATTGTCTGTAGTCCGTCTGCAGCTTGTGATTTTCATGTTTCTGTGAGGTGTTCTCTACCCCCTTCCTAATTCTTAGCTGCTCATTAGTAACTTGTAATCGCTCTGTGGTGAATAATTGCAGGAGGTGAATAAAGCTTATGTAATAGCGCTGGAGCTGTGAGTACAGACATTAGTACCGCCGCCCCTCCCAGCTGTCTGCACTGTACATTACACTGTGTGCCGCTTGTCTCCATCGCTCTGTGTTAATAGGTTGCCCCATGTCAAGGTCAATTGAGTCTGTTGCACTGAGGAAACGCTCTGTAAATTTACTGTTGATCCGAGAAGGCGGAAATCCAATAACTGCACAGTCCCTCCGAGGAAGAGAAGTTGGTTTTTGCTAATTAGGGCTATCAAATTGCTGCTGGAGGAGCGGAGTGTGCACCCCTGGGATGGAGCATCAGAGAGGGAGGAAGAATTGTCCACAGGATTTGTGTCTAAACTTTGACTTCTTCCTGTAAAGTTAGAATAAAAGCCCCCATTATAGATCAGGCCCACGGCTGCGTACATCCGCTTAAAGGGGAAAAGCCTTCTATTTTATGTTCAGCCTGGAAGACTTGATTATAGATTTATGATGGAGGTACAGATAGTACTGCCTCCCTGTGTCTCCCTGTAAATGATGTACCTACAGATAGTACTGCCTCCCTGTCTCTCCCTGTAAATGATGTACGTACAGATAGTACTGCCTCCCTGTGTCTCCCTGTAAATGATGTACCTACAGATAGTACTGCCTCCCTGTCTCTCCCTGTAAATGATGTACGTACAGATAGTACTGCCTCCCTGTGTCTCCCTGTAAATGATGTACCTACAGATAGTACTGCCTCCCTGTCTCTCCCTGTAATTGATGTGGATACAGATAGTACTGCCTCCCTGTCTCGCCCTGTAAATGATGGAGGTACAGAGAGTACTGCCTCCCTGTCTCTCCCTGTAAATGATGGAGTTACAGATATTACTGCCTCCCTGTCTCTCCCTGTAATTGATGTGGATACAGATAGTACTGCCTCCCTGTCTCTCCCTGTAAATGATGGAGGTACAGATAGTACTGCCTCCCTGTCTCTCCCTGTAAATGATGGAGGTACAGATAGTACTGCCTCCCTGTCTCTCCCTGTAAATGATGGAGGTACAGATAGTACTGCCTCCCTGTAAATAATGGAGGTACAGATAGTACTGCCTCCCTGTCTCTCCCTGTAAATGATGGAGGTACAGATAGTACTGCCTCCCTGTCTCTCCCTGTAAATGATGTACCTACAGATAGTACTGCCTCCCTGTCTCTCCCTGTAAATGATGTACGTACAGATAGTACTGCCTCCCTGTCTCTCCCTGTAAATGATGGAGGTACAGATAGTACTGCCTCCCTGTCTCTCCCTGTAATTTAAGTAGGTACAGATAGTACTGCCTCCCTGTCTCTCCCTGTAAATGATGGAGGTACAGATAGTACTGCCTCCCTGTTTCTCCCTGTAAATGATGGAGGTACAGATAGTACTGCCTCCCTGTCTCTCCCTGTAAATGATGGAGGTACAGATAGTACTGCCTCCCTGTCTCTCCCTGTAAATGATGGAGGTACAGATAGTACTGCCTCCCTGTCTCTCCCTGTAAATGATGGAGGTACAGATAGTACTGCCTCCCTGTCTCTCCCTGTAAATGATGGAGTTACAGATAGTACTGCCTCCCTGTCTCTCCCTGTAAATAATGGAGGTACAGATAGTACTGCGTCCATGTCTCTTCCTGTAATTTAAGTAGGTACAGATAGTACTGCCTCCCTGTTGCGGATGGTCGGACGGCACTGCGTAGAGGTGAGGGTGCACTGTTGACGGGCGTCGCCCCAAATGCTTAAATGAAGAACGGAATCAGCACTCCTGCTTGTGGCAGCCTCACCCCTGAATATTCGCGGATCAGAATTCCGGATCGGGTCAGCCGCTCCAGACATTTCCAGATATTTTTAGAATTCTGAGAAAAGACGGCGAATGAAATCTAATAACCGCTCGCTGTCAGACTTCATTTCCACCGGGCGACTGGATCCGGGGGAAATTACCCGCGATGTGACTCGCTATGATGATAATGGAGCGTCTCCACACCTGGGGACCTCACTGGTGCAGGGGCCACAGCGCAGCAATACATTGCAGCGACCATCTGCTCACAGCTGTGCCATGAAGCATCTATGGGGGGGGGGGGGGTTAATGTGTACGGGCCCCAATTGTGTTACCTTATACAGACTGCAGGGCATGAGTTGGTCTGACTGTAATCTGTCTATTGTATGACCTGCACTGATGGTTCTTCCTCTCTCTAATCCCCCCTCAGGACCCCGCAGCATCCGCCATTTCCGATGGAGACTGTGATATCAGAGAGGGAGAGAGCGTGTCCATGAACTACAAACCTTCCCCGCTGCAGGTGAAATTAGGTGAGTAACGGGGCCGACGCATCCATCATCAGCATGAAAGGTAAACCGGTCGTGCAATGCGAGATTTACAAAGTAAGGGCGCATTCACACGCGGCAGATTTTGTGGCAGAAAATTCCGCGACTGCAAATCAGTCCTATTTATTTGAATGGGGGGAAAAAAATCCCATTTCTGCAAGCCCCATTACCAAACTATCAGGGGGCGCTGTATAGAGTGAGCTAAGATGTGGTACATTACTAATTCTGTATTATACTCCAGAGCTGCACTCACTATTCTTCTGGTGCAGTCACTGTGCACATACATTACATTACTTATCCTGTACTGATCCTGAGTTACATCCTGTATTATAATCCAGAGCTGCACTCATTTTTCTCCTGGTGGAGTCACTATGTACATACATTACTTATCCTGTACTGATCCTGAGTTACATTCTGTATTATACTCCAGAGCTGCACTCACTATTCTGCTGGTGCAGTCACTTTGCAAATACATTACATTACTTATCCTGTACTGATCCTGAGTTACATTCTGTATTATACTCCAGAGCTGCACTCATTATTCTCCTGGTGCAGTCACTGTGCACATACATTACATTACTTATCCTGTACTGATCCTGAGTTACATCCTGTATTATACTCCAGAGCTGCACTCACTATTCTGCTGGTGGAGTCACTGTTTACATACATTACTTATCCTGTACTGATCCTGATTTACATCCTGTATTATACTCCAGAGCTGCACTCACTATTCTGCTGGTGCAGTCACCGTATACATACATTACTTATCCTGTACTGATCCAGAGTAATAAACTATATTATGCTCCAGAGCTGCACTCATTATTCTCCTGGTGGAGTCACTATGTACATACATTATCCTGTACTTATCCTGAGTTGCATCCTGTATTATACTCCAGAGCTGCACTCACTATTCTGCTACTCGTTATTGATGGATGATTTCAGCTCTGAAGCAGCTTTGAGTGAGTGCAGCTTTGGAGTATTATATAGGTTGACACTCGGGATCAGTTCTGATTGAAGCGAAGGCGCTTACATTGTGGTTTTTTCCTCGCGCTCCGGTCTTGGACTCTCTGAAGACATTGACCTGGTGCCTCCATTATAAGATGCTGCATTACTTTGCTCTTCCGGCTCTTGTCATTATATTAAACATCTCTCGACCTCGCGCTCTGATTGAATTTCCTGCGCAGCTGCCCGGGGACTGGGTTCTGTCAGCCTAATGTCTGCCCCGACCCTCAACTGCTGATTACTGCCGAGCGATCATCCGGAGCACAACTCATAATATATACACATACATCATCCTGTGTGTTTTTATATGATGTTACATAGGACTGCAGGTGACATGTACTACATTATCTGTACTCAGAGAGGTATCACTGTGTTATCTGTGGTGTTACATAGGACTGCAGGTGACATCTACTACATTATCTGTACTCAGAGAGTTATCACTGTGTTATCTGTGGTGTTACATAGGACTGCAGGTGACATCTACTACATTATCTGTACTCAGAGTTATCACTGTGTTATCTGTGGTGTTACATAGGACTGCAGGTGACATCTACTACATTATCTGTACTCAGAGAGTTATCACTGTGTTATCTGTGGTGTTACATAGGACTGCAGGTGACATCTACTACATTATCTGTACTCAGGGAGTTATCTCTGTGTTATCTGTGGTGTTACATAGGACTGCAGGTGACACCTACTACATTATTTGTACTCAGAGAGTTATCACTGTGTTATCTGCAATGTTACATAGGACTGCAGGTGACATCTACTAAATTATCTGTACTCGGAGAGTTATCACTGTATTATCTGTGGTGTTACATAGGACTGCAGGTGACATCTACTACATTATCTGTACTCAGAGAGTTATCACTGTGTTATCTGTGGTGTTACATAGGACTGCAGGTGACATCTACTACATTATCTTTACTCAGGGAGTTATCACTGTGTTATCTGTGGTGTTACATAGGACTGCAGGTGACATCTACTACATTATCTATACTTAGAGGAATATCACTGTGTTATCTGCAATGTTACATAGGACTGCAGGTGACATCTACTAAATTATCTGTACTCAGAGAGTTATCACTGTGTTATCTGTGGTGTTACATAGGACTGCAGATGACATCTACTACATTATCTGTACTCAGAGAGTTATCACTGTTATCTGTGGTGTTACATAGGACTGCAGGTGACATCTACTACATGATCTGTACTCAGAGAGTTATCACTGTGTTATCTGTGGTGTTACATAGGACTGCAGGTGACATCTACTACATTATCTGTACTCAGAGAGTTATCACTGTGCTATCTGTGGTGTTACATAGGACTGCAGGTGACATCTACTACATTATCTGTGCTCAGAGAGTTATCACTGTGTTATCTGTGGTGTTACATAGGACTGCAGGAGACATCTACTACATTATCCTTTGTGTTATTTAGGATTGTGTGTCCTGCAGTATTGGAGAATGAGGAGATGTAGGGGGTTGTAGTGGTTTATTAGTCTGCAGGGTGGGGAAGGGGTTTCCAGTAATCAATCATGTTGGTCTGCACTGTTCACTGTGATTCTAGTTTATACCGTATTCTCCGGCCATCTTGATGGTGCCCGGAATTTCACTCATGGATTTATTTCGGATTCACCAGTAATTTCCTAGCTGTGTAATCTGTTCCGTCACATTTGTGCACTTTTAACCCTTTCCTTTATTGGCGGCTGTGTCACGAAATCCTCAGTCTGATTACCATTCCAAAACTTGCTCTGCCCTGTAGATAGGTTGTCAGTCTCTCCTGTGTTGCTGACTTCCTGTGAACATCATTTAACCAGTTCCTTCCTGGCAGCTCTCGGACCCCAACAGTCCCCACGCTCCCTAGTCCTCTGTATTCTCCCCCCTGTGTATAAAGTGCAGCTGAAGATCTCATTTGTTCCTTATCTAAGACGACTGGAGTCTAGTGATGTTGTGCATGAGTCCGTAAAACAATTAGCTGCGGAGATATAAAATTCTCCTCACTCACACTGCCGGCCTGTACTGTCGGTGTGCTGCAGGCAGAATCTCCATTTTATTTTCATGAGATGCAGCTTCTGTGAGTGCTGTGTGCAAAACCTCCAATGTATCCATGCTGTCTCCCAACTCATACTGCCTGACCTATGAAGATCACCTATGGAGCCTGCGGCTTTCAGGGCATCCTGCGAGTTGCAGTTTTGTAAAAGCTGGAGAACCATAGGTGGGAGACATCTGGTCTGTACAATCTGAGTGTGCTGTGTGCTAAATATCCAGTGTAATCATCTATACGATTCAGCTTGACGATGTGGCCCGACTCACACTCTGTTCACTATCTGCGTGTGCTGCATGCAGAATCTCCATTATATGGTCATGAGATGCAGCTTCAAATTCACGCTGCTTCCCCTGACTCTCACCACCTGTTTCCATCTGTGATTGCTCTGTGCTGAACCTCCAGTGTATCCATGAGATGCAGCTTTACATTGCTTTCGCCTAAGTCTCTTCTGTGTGTAATGTTTGTAAAATCTCGAATGTATCTACTTTCACACTTGCGGCATGCCTATCCGGCAGGCTGTTCCGGCGGGTGAACAGCCCACCGGATCCGCCATGCCGCAAGTACCCATGTGCTACCGCTCCGTCCCCATTGACTGTAATAGGGGCAGGGGACGGAGCTACGGCGCAGCACGGCAGTGATCGCCAGACTAAAAAGTCGGACCTGCTATGCTTTTAGTCCGGCGATCTCTGGCCGTCCCAGTCAGTGGGGGCGGAGCGGCAGCACACGGGTACTTGCGGCATGGTGGATCCGGCGGGCTGTTCACTTGCCGAAACAGCCTGCCGAATAGCCATGCTGCAAGTGTGAAAGTACCCTTAGATGTAAGCTAGCACTCTGCTATCCTGTGTCTCCTGCTTTTTACTGCTGAAACTTGTTAAAACCAGGCAGGAAAGACAGTCTGGAGCTGCATCGCATGGGATATACTGAGGCTCTGCGCACACCAATGCTGCATCACACAGGATACACAGAGACTGCAGCACACAGAAATCACATTAAATATACTGAGACTGCACAGAGCACATAGGATACACTGAAACTCTGGACACAGCACTAATGCACTACACTTAGGGGTAGAGTTATCATCTCCCTGGCTGTGCTTGCGACTTTTTAAACGCCTTTTGTTGAAAGTGGCGTTTGTGCCGCCCTCATCAAAAGGTGGCGTGG
The DNA here is from genome assembly GCA_033119425.1 of Bufotes viridis. NCBI lineage: Eukaryota > Metazoa > Chordata > Amphibia > Anura > Bufonidae > Bufotes > Bufotes viridis. Next base: position 15,877,608 of record CM065589.1, on the reverse strand, counting down.
CAATGGTGTGAGTGGGCGCAAATGAAGACATGCCTACCGGACAATGCAGCTGATATATAACAAGGCGTGTAAAGCGCCAGACTTTGCCAAATCCCCCCTGGGACATTGTTCAAGTCACTGATGAATCACATAGGATACACTGAAACTCTGCACACAGCACTGCTGAATCACATAGAATACACTTAAAGCTCAGAAGTTCTGTGTCACTCATCTATCACTTGCTGCTGTTGCATAGGAATCGGAACAGAGCAAATGCAGTGTTGTGAGATTCCACCATCTCTATCTCTGAAATGCTAGAGGCAAGATGAGAAATGTAGGTTATGTAAATGAAACACGTCAGAGAGAAAGAATCGCCACTAGAGGGAGCTCAGGAGACTACTACATAAAGATATATGGTCACCACTAGAGGGAGCTCAGGCGATCACTGCATACATATATATATATATATATATATACAGACACCACTAGAGGGAGCTCGGGAGATTACTACATACAGATATATACAGCCACCAGTAGAGGGAGCTCAGGAGATTACTACATACAGATATATACAGACACCACTAGAGGGAGCTCAGGAGATTACTGCATACAGATATATACAGCCACTACTAGAGGGAGCTCAGGAGATTACTACATACAGATATATACAGCTACTACTAGAGGGAGCTCAGGAGATTACTGTATACAGATATATACAGCCACCACTAGAGGAGCTCAGGAGATTACTGCATACAGATATATACAGCCACCACTAGAGGGAGCTCAGGAGATTACTGCATACAGATATATACAGCCACCACTAGAGGAGCTCAGGAGATTACTGTATACAGATATATACAGCCACCACTAGAGGGAGCTCAGGAGATTACTGCATACAGATATATACAGCCACCACTAGAGGGAGCTCAGGTGATTACTGCATATAGATATATACAGCCACCACTAGAGGGAGCTCAGGAGATTACTGCATACAGATATATACAGCCACCACTAGAGGGAGCTCAGGAGATTACTACATACAGATATATACAGACACCACTAGAGGGAGCTCGGGAGATTACTACATACAGATATATACAGCCACCAGTAGAAGGAGCTCAGGAGATTACTGCATACAGATCTATTCAGCTACCACTAGAGGGAAATCAGGAGATTACTGCATACAGATATATACAGCCACCACTAGAGGAGCTCAGGACATTACTACATACAGATATATACAGCCACCACTAGAGGGAGCTCAGGAGATTACTGCATACAGATATATACAGCCACCACTAGAGGGAGCTCAGGAGATTACTGCATACAGATATATACAGCCACCACTAGAGGGAGCTCAGGAGATTACTGCATACAGATATATACAGCCACCACTAGAGGGAGCTCAGGAGATTACTGCATACAGATATATACAGCCACTGCTAGAGGAGCTCAGGAGATCACTACATACAGATATATATAGCCACCACTAGAGGGAGCTCAGGAGATTACTACATACAGATATATACAGCCACCACTAGAGGGAGCTCAGGAGATTACTACATACAGATATATACAGCCACCACTAGAGGGAGCTCAAGAGATTACTGCATACAGATATATACAGCCACCACTAGAGGGAGCTCAGGAGATTACTACATACAGATATATACAGCCACCACTAGAGGGAGCTCAGGAGATTACTACATACAGATATATACAGCCACCACTAGAGGGAGCTCAGGAGATTACTGCATACAGATATATACAGCCACCACTAGAGGGAGCTCAGGAGATTACTACATACAGATATATACAGCCACCACTAGAGGGAGCTCAGGAGATTACTACATACAGATATATACAGCCACCACTAGAGGGAGCTCAGGAGATTACTGCATACAGATATATACAGCCACCACTAGAGGGAGCTCAGGAGATTACTACATACAGATATTTACAGCCACCACTAGAGGGAGCTCAGGAGATTACTACATACAGATATATACAGCCACCACTAGAGGGAGCTCAGGAGATTACTGCATACAGATATATACAGCCACCACTAGAGGGAGATCAGGAGATTACTGCATACAGATATATACAGCCACCACTAGAGGGAGCTCAGGAGATTACTACATACAAATATATACAGCCACCACTAGAGGGAGCTCAGGAGATTACTGCATACAGATATATACAGCCACCACTAGAGGGAGCTCAGGAGATTACTGCATACAGATATATACAGCCACCACTAGAGGGAGCTCAGGAGGATTACTGCATACAGATATATACAGCCACCACTAGAGGGAGCTCTGGAGATTACTACATACAGATATATACAGCCACCACTAGAGGGAGCTCAGGAGATTACTGCATACAGATATATACAGCCACCACTAGAGGGAGCCCAGGAGATTACTACATACAGATATATACAGCCACCACTAGAGGGAGATCAGGAGATTACTGCATACAGATATATACAGCCACCACTAGAGGGAGCTCAGGAGATTACTACATACAGATATATACAGCCACCACTAGAGGGAGCTCAGGAGATTACTGCATACAGATATATACAGCCACCACTAGAGGGAGCTCAGGAGATTACTACATACAGATATATACAGCCACCACTAGAGGGAGCTCAGGAGATTACTGCATACAGATATATACAGCCACCACTAGAGGGAGCTCAGGAGATTACTACATACAGATATATACAGCCACCACTAGAGGGAGCTCAGGAGATTACTGCATACAGATATATACAGCCACCACTAGAGGGAGCTCAGGAGATTACTGCATACAGATATATACAGCCACCACTAGAGGGAGCTCAGGAGATTACTACATACAGATATATACAGCCACCACTAGAGGGAGCTCAGGAGATTACTACATACAGATATATACAGCCACCACTAGAGGGAGCTCAGGAGATCACTGCATACAGATATATACAGCCACCACTAGAGGGAGCTCAGGAGATTACTACATACAGATATATACAGCCACCACTAGAGGGAGCTCAGGAGATTACTACATACAGATATATACAGCCACCACTAGAGGAGCTCAGGAGATTACTACATACAGATATATACAGCCACCACTAGAGGGAGCTCAGGAGATTACTATATACAGATATATACAGCCACCACTAGAGGGAGCTCAGGAGATTACTACATACAGATATATACAGCCACCACTAGAGGGAGCTCAGGAGATTACTACATACAGATATATACAGTCACCACTAGGGGGAGCTCAGGAGATTACTACATACAGATATATACAGCCACCACTAGATGGAGCTCAGGAGATTACTACATACAGATATATACAGCCACCACTAGAGGGAGCTCAGGAGCTTACTACATACAGATATATACAGCCACCAGTAGAGGGAGCTCAGGAGATTACTACATACAGATATATACAGCCACCACTAGAGGGAGCTCAGGAGATTACTACATACAGATATATGCAGCTACCAATAGAAGGAGACGATGAACCCATGTTGTCATTTATTTATTTATTTTTTATAGAAAGCCTCAAAACTACATTTTTAATTACTGACATTTATTTCCTTGCATTGCATCAGATTATGCTGTGTACGGTGACAATGCAGTGCATCCTGCATATAGACTATGAGCCAGAAGGAGTCAACTTGAGTGTAAGGAAAAGCCTTTTGTGAATGCAGCTCTGGAGGTGACAATACATAACGTATTTGATATTGTAAAGCAAAATGTTTCTCAGACTGCGATTGCACAGACGCCTCCCGGATCTGTCCGGCGGTGTACAGCGCGGCAGACGATGAGCAGGCGACAGCCGTGACTGCAGCGTCATCCCTGCCTCCTCCGCTCACATCGCCGCCTGCCTCCAGGTCCTGCTGCGTCAGCGAATATTCTGCACAATCCAGTGTTCATTAATCTAAGTGTCAGGAAATTCTGCAATATTTGCCCAAGTGTCTCACTGCTTGAAGAAACAAACACGCTGTGCGCCATAGTGCGGGGTAAAAATTAATAGCGTAATCATTCAGTCCGGCGACTCGGGGCCTGATCTGTCCGTCTGCTACATGGACCTGTCCTTGAAGGTTTGGATGGGGTGGTGCCTCAGGAAGCGGGTGGATGAGGTTTACTGCTGACTGTACCGTGCGCCACACATCAGGCCTCAGGGGGGCGTAGTATGTCCTATATGGCAGCATTATTAGGGGATCTTCATTAGAACAGTTAGCGCTATTCCTTGGACAGTATGTGGCAGGGTGTAGGCGCTGTATGGCTCTACTGTGTGAGCACTGTCTGCGGTATTATTCCTGTATTGTGTGCGCTGCCTAAAACTTTTCCTTAACTGCATGTATATATATGTGCTGTGTATGTATGTATCTGGTGTGTGTATATATGTGCTGTGTGTATCTGTTGTATGTATGTTTGTATGCACTGTAGGTATGCATGATATGTATATGCTGTAGGTAGGTATGTATGTGCTGCGTTATGTGCCCACATACTTACATGCTGTAGGTTTGTATGTGCATTTTTATATGCTTTATGTATCTGTTGTAAGTATGTGCTTTAGGTATGTGTAGGTATGTCCATACATATGTATGTGCTATAGGTAGGTATGTGTAGGTATGTCCATACATATGTATGTGCTGTAGGTATGTGTAGGTATGTCCATACATATGTATGTGCTATAGGTAGGTATGTGTAGGTATGTCCATACATATGTATGTGCTGTAGGTATGTGTAGGTATGTCCATACATATGTATGTGCTGTAGGTATGTGTAGGTATGTCCATACATATGTATGTGCCGTAGGTATGTGTAGATATGTCCATACATATGTATGTGCCGTAGGTATGTGTAGGTATGTCCATACATATGTATGTGCTATAGGTAGGTATGTGTAGGTATGTCCATACATATGTATGTGCCGTAGGTATGTGTAGGTATGTCCATACATATGTATGTGCTGTAGGTATGTGTAGGTATGTCCATACATATGTATGTGCCGTAGGTATGTGTAGGTATGTCCATACATATGTGTGTATGTATGTGCCGTGTGTATCGGAGCAGCACAGCAGATGGGCTGAGCGCGGCTGCTGGGGGATGTGATGCAGATAATCAGATGAGGCTGGAGCTGTTAATTAGATTATAGCAAGAGTCACAGCTGAGGAGGGATGAACAACAGGACACAGGCAGATGAGGGGTTAACAGCAAGCGGAAGGGGGGGGCAGTAAACACCATAAACAACCCCGGCTGCTGTGCGGACCCCAGTACTGAGCAAGAGATCAGTTATACATGGAAATGGGTTTAGTGGGGAAGGACCCCCAGCGGACAGGTAGGGCGTATGGAGGACCCTAATACACACATAGTGTATGGAGATTCCCCCAACGCCCCCTCTCCTCCGGCAGGTTCAGGGCAGACATGGTGGATGGCGAGGACCCCCGCTGCGACAGGAAAGAGTATGGAGAAGTGGAGAAGACCCCTTTGCTGCTGCAGGACTACGGTGTGGTGGATGGAGGAGACGGGAGCGGTGTGGTGGATGGAGGGAGACGGGAGCGGTGTGGTGGATGGAGGGAGACGGGACCGGTGTGGTGGATGGAGGAGACGGGACCGGTGTGGTGGATGGAGGGAGACAGGACCGGTGTGGTGGATGGAGGGAGACGGGACCAGTGTGGTGGATGGAGGGACGGGACCGGTGTGGTGGATGGAGGGAGAGCAGGACCGTGTGGTGGATGGAGGGACGGGACCGGTGTGGTGGATGGAGGGAGACGGGACCGGTGTGGTAGATGGAGGGAGACGGGACCGGTGTGGTGGATGGAGGGGACGGGACCGGTGTGGTAGATGGAGGGAGACGGGACCGGTGTGGTGGATGGAGGGACGGGACCGGTGTGGTGGATGGAGGAGACGGGACCGGTGTGGTGGATGGAGGGACAGGACCGGTGTGGTGGATGGAGGGAGGCAGGACCGGTGTGGTAGATGGAGGAGAGCAGGACCGGTGTGGTAGATGGAGGGAGACGGGACCGGTGTGGTGGATGGAGGAGACGGGACCGGTGTGGTGGATGGAGGAGACGGGACCGGTGTGGTGGATGGAGGGGACGGGACCGGTGTGGTGGATGGAGGGAGACGGGACCGGTTTGGTGGATGGAGGGAGACGGGACAGGTGTGGTGGATGGAGGAGACGGGATCGGTGGGGTGGATGGAGGGCAGCTGGACCGGTGTGGTGGATGGAGCAGACTGGACAGGTGTGGTGGATGGAGGAGACTGGACCGGTGTGGTGGATGGAGGGGACGGAACCGGTGTGGTGGATGGAGGGGACGGGACCGGTGTGGTGGATGGAGGGAGACGGGACCGGTGTGGTGGATGGAGGGGACGGAACCGGTGTGGTGGATGGAGGGGACGGGACCGGTGTGGTGGATGGAGGGAGACTGGACCGGTGTGGTGGATGGAGGGGACGGGATCGGTGTGGTGGATGGAGGGACGGAACCGGTGTGGTGGATGGAGGGACAGGACCGGTGTGGTGGATGGAGGACAGAACCGGTGGGAGTGGATGGAGGAGGCAGGACCGGTGTGGTGGATGGAGGGAGACGGGACCGGTGTGGTGGATGGAGGGAGATTGGACCGGTGTGGTGGATGGAGGGAACGGGGCCGGTGTGGTGGATGGAGGGGACGGAACTGGTGTGGTGGATGGAGGGACAGGACCGGTGTGGTGGATGGAGGAGACGGGACCGGTGTGGTGGATGGAGGGAGGCAGGACCGGTGTGGTGGATGGAGGGAGACAGGACCGTGTGGTGGATGGAGGAGACAGGACCGGTGTGGTGGATGGAGAGAGACGGGACCGGTGTGGTGGATGGAGGAGACAGGACCGGTGTGGTGGATGGAGGGAGACGGGACCGGTGTGGTGGATGGAGGGAGACGGGACCGGTGTGGTGGATGGAGGGAGACGGGACCGGTGTGGTGGATGGAGGGAGATTGGACCGGTGTGGTAGATGAGAGGAGGTGATACTTGTGTGGTGGATGGAGACAACTGAACCAGTGTGGTGGATGAAGAAGATGGGACTGGTGTGGTGGATGAGGAGATGGAACCAGTGTGGTGGATGGAGAAGACTGGACCGGTGTGGTGGATGGAAAGGAAGCGGCTGGTGTACTGGATGGGAGGAGATGAGACCAGTGTTGTGGATGGGGAAGATGGGGACCAGTATGGCAGTTGGAGAATATGGGACTGGGTTGGTGGATGGAGATGATACTGGTGTGGTGGATGAGAGGAGATGATACTGGTGTTGTGAATAGAGAAAACTGAATCAGTGTGATGGATGGAGAAGATGAGACTGGTGTGGTGAATGGGTGAAATGTGACTGGTGTGGTGGATGAGGAGATGGGACCAGTGTGGTGGATGGGTGAAATGTGACTGGTGTGGTGGTTGGAGAAGATGAGACAGGTATGGTGGATGGGTGGAGGCTGGATCGGAGTGATGGATGGGTGGAGGCTGGATCGGAGTGATGGATGGGTGAAGGCTGGATCGGAGTGATCGATGGGTGGAGGTAGGACCTGCGTGGATGGAGGAGATCGGACCTGTGTGATGGATCGGGGATCCCTGCGCTACAGTAAGGCAGGTGTAAGGACTTTTATGCCACACTCCACAGTAGGACCCACCCAGGTACTTCAGGTCAGGTGTCCTTTTGGAGGACGCCCCAGTAGGACAGTTGAGCGTTCCTTTGTGTTCCGTGTCTTTGTAGTGATCTCTCCAGAACTGAGGTCTCTCCCGAACTATTAGATCCTGTTTTCTGCCTTTGATTCCTATAAACAGAACGGAAAGGTCAGAAGAATGATTTGAGGTGAACACATAAGACAGATCGGAGCACTGTGCTGGAGGGTCAGAGCTCCCCGGGACCACCCATGATAAATCTAGCACCAGTCACAGAGCGCACAGCAGCTGCTCCATCTAGTGAGCTAAACTGAGGAAGATTTCTACATATAATCTAATATATAAAGCTGAGGGTATGTGTGTCCGCTAAAGGAATACGCACCGTCGCATTTACAATCACGACATTTTGCACAGCCGCCTCCTGTGACTCGGGGAACGTCATAGACGATGTTTTGAGTGGAAATTTTCACCCCGTGTTTTTCAATTTGCCAAAAAATACGCTTAGTAACCTAACCGGCAAACTCCAGGAGCCATTGTCTGTTGTGGCAGTCAGCCTGGATATTCATCAGGTTACATAAAGCAACCAATCACAGCTCAGCTTCTATTTTGCTACAGGTCAATAATATGAGCTCTGATTGGCTGCTATAGGCAACAGGACATTCTTAGTATAAGAAGCTTATGTGTGAGGTAATGATTTCGATTGCGACGCTTAGGCTGATGTAACTCACATGACCTTAAGTGTCTACTAATTCTGTGGGGTTTTATATACTGTCCATTAAAGACAATAATGCCCCGTAAGAAAAGAATTCAATTGGACGATTGTCGTCAGTTGAGAAAAGCCGTATAAGGCTTTACAGTGAACTTCAGAGCCCCCCAAAGCTCCCTGCCTTCTTAAAATGGGACCTCCACAGCACCTCAGCCCCTTGACAGTGATCTCCACAGGGGCCCGCCCCTTTAATAGTGACCTCTACTGCACCCAGCCCGTTAACCATGACCTCTATAGCAGACCGTCCCCTTAACTGTGACCTCCACCGTTCCCTGCCTCCTTAACAAAGACCTCCACAGTGCCCCCCCTTTAACATTGACTGCCACAGTACCCTGCTGCCTTAACAGTGACTTCCACAGCAGCTGCCCCTTTATTAGTGACCTCCACAGTGGCCGCACCTTCATAGTGACCTGCACAGTGGCCGCACCTTTATTTGTGACCTGCACAGTGGCCGCACCTTCATAGTGACCTCCACAGTGGCCGCACCTTCATAGTGACCTCCACAGTATCCTGTCTGCTTAATAGTGATTTCCGCAATAACTCGCACCTTTAATAGTAACCTCAACAGCCCTCGCCCCTTAAACAGTGACCTCCACAGCGGCCCGCCCTTTATTTGTGACCTCCACAGTACCCAGTCTCGTTAACAGTGATTTCCATAATAACCCGCCCCCTTATACGGCTTTTCTCTTAGCAACTGACGACAATCGTCCAATTGAATTATTTTTCTTAGGGGCATTATTGTCTTTAATTGACAGTATATAAAACCCCACAGAATTAGTAGACACTTAAAGGGGTATTCCCATCTTAATGATCACTGTTAAATCTGTTAATGATTGATTTAACAGTGATCATTTTTCTAAATATATTTAACTAATTCCCACACCTTAGAAGAAAATGAAGATATAGTTACCTGACTGTTGTCTTCCGTCTCCCCTGGTTGCGGCCACCGCGATTCCGGAGACAACTTCTTTTATCCCGGTCGGGCCGCGCGCAGTCCAGAAAACGCACGCCAACGCCGCGCATGCGCTATGGTGACTTCTTCCTGGCCACTATAGTATACTTGACAGGAAGAAGTCGCCAGGGCGCATGCGTGGCTGCGCCGCGCGTTCAGTCCAGCGCGGAGAAGACGTCAATCAAGATGGAGCCCGCCCCCTGCCGAAACCAGGAAGTGGACGGCGCGCCGGGAGCAGGTAAGTAAGAAAGGTCATGTGAGTTACATCAGCCTCTACAACAACGTTCGCTAAGCATCGCAATCGAAATCATTACCTCACACATAAGCTTCTTATACTAAGAATGTCCTGTTGCCTATAGCAGCCAATAAGAGCTCATATTAATGGCCTGTAGCAAAATAGAAGCTGAGCTGTGATTGGGCAAAAATTTCCACTCAAAACATCGTCTATGACGTTCCCCGAGTCACAGGAGGCGGCTGTGCAAAATTTTGTGATTGTAAATGTGACGGTGCGGATTCCTTTAGCGGACACACATACCCTCAGCTTTATATATTAGATTATATGTAGAAATCTTCCTCAGTTTAGCTCACTAGATGGAGCAGCTGCTGTGCGCTCTGTGACTGGTGCTAGATTTATCATGGGTGGTCCCGGGGAGCTCTGACCCTCCAGCACAGTGCTCCGATCTGTCTTATGTGTTCACCTCAAATCATTCTTCTGACCTTTCCGTTCTGTTTATAGGAATCAAGGGCAGAAAACAGGATCTAATAGTTCGGGAGAAACCTCAGTTCTGGAGAGATCACTACAAGGCAGCGGAACACAAGGCAGCTCAACTGTCCTACTGGGGCGTCCTCCAAAGGACACCTGACCTGAAGTACCTGGGTGGGTCCTACTGTGGAGTGTGGCATAAAAGTCCTTACACCTGCCTTACTGTAGCGCAGGGATCCCCGATCCATCACACAGGTCCGATCTCCTCCATCCACGCAGGTCCTGCCTCCACCCATCGATCACTCCGATCCAGCCTCCACCCATCCATCACTCCGATCCAGCCTCCACCCATCCATCACTCTGATCCAGCCTCCACCCATCCATCACGCCGGTCCAGCCTCCACCCATCCATCACTCCGATCCAGTCTCCACCCATCCATCAGTCCGATCCAGCCTCCACCCATCCATCACTCTGATCCAGCCTCCACCCATCCATCATGCCGGTCCAGTCTCCACCCATCCATCACTCCGATCCAGCCTCCACCCATCCATCATGCCGGTCCAGTCTTCGCCCATCCATCACTCCGATGCAGCCTCCACCCATCTGTCACTCCGATCCAGCCTCCACCCATCCATCACTCTGATCCAGCCTCCACCCATCCATCACTCCGATCCACCATCCACCCATCCATCTTGCCGGTCCAGTCTTCGCCCATCCATCACTCCGATCCAGCCTCCACCCATCCATCACACAGGTCCGATCTCCTCCATCCACGCTGGTCCAGCCTCCACCCATCCATCATGCCTGTCCAGCCTCCACCCATCCATCACTCCGATCCAGCCTCCACCCATCCATCACTCCGATCCAGCCTCCACCCATCCATCATGCCGGTCCATTCTCCTGCATCCATCACACAGGTCCCATCTCCTCTTATCCACTATACCTGTGCCATCATCTCCATCCACCAGCCCAGTCCCATCTTCTCCAACTACTAAAGTTAAGGGGGTGGGCTGCTGTGGAGGCCCCATTTTAAGAAGGCAGAGAACTTTTTTTTTGGGGGGGGGGGCAGTGTTACGGGGTAGGGGTCTGTGAAGTTCACTCTTAAGCGGCGGGGTATTGTAAAGTCACTCTTATGGGACATACTGTCGATATCTTTTAGAGACACACAAACATTAAATGAAAAATACCCGTGCAAAGCCCTTCTTCTAGTATAGATATATATATATATCATTTTTTACAACTCCATGCTACTTCATCTAATAATACATTGTTTTAATGGTCAGTGGTTGTTTTCTCTAATACAGAGCTCCAAATCCTCAGCTTTTGTCACAGCCATAGAGTCACATGAATAATTGCTTTAGTCTGCAGCCTCCACTAGAGGTAAATCAGGAGATTACTACATACAGATATACACAGCCACCACTAGAGGGAGCTCAGGAGATTACTGCATACAGATATATACAGCCACCACTAGAGGGAGCTCAGATTACTACATACAGATATATACAGCCACCACTAGAGGGAGCTCAAGAGATTACTACATACAGATATATACAGCCACCACTAGAGGGAGCTCAGGAGATGACTACATACAGATATATACAGCCACCACTAGAGGGAGCTCAGGAGATTACTACATACAGATCATACAGCCACCACTAGAGGGAGCTCAGGAGCTTAATGCATACAGATATATACAGCCACCACTAGGGGAAGCTCAGGAGATTACTACATACAGATATATACAGCCACCACTAGATGGATATCAGGAAATTACTGCATACAGATATATACAGCCACCACTAGATGGAGCTCAGGATCTTACTGCATACAGATATGTACAGCCACCACTAGAGGAAGCTCAGGAGATTACTGCATACAGATATATACAGCCACCGCTAGAGGAGCTCAGGAGATTACTGCATACAGATATATACAGCCACCACTAGAGGGAGCTCAGGAGATTACTGCATACAGATATATACAGCCACCACTAGAGGAGCTCCAGGAGATTACTACATACAGATATATACAGCCACCACTAGGGAGCTCAGGAGATTACTGCATACAGATATATACAGCCACCACTAGGAGGAGCTCAGTATTTTACTACGTACAGATATATACAGCCACCACTAGAGGGAGCTCAGGAGATTACTGCATACAGATATATACAGCCACTACTAGAGGGAGCTCAGGAGATTACTGCATACAGATATATACAGCCACCACTAGAGGGAGCTCAGATTACTACATACAGCCACCACTAGAGGAAGCTCGGGAGATTACTACATACAGATATATACAGCCACCACTAGAGGGAGCTCAGGAGATTACTACATACAGATATATACAGCCACCACTAGAGGGAGCTCAGGAGATTACTACATACAGATATATACAGCCACCACTGAGGGAGCTCAGGGAGATTACTACATACAGATATATACAGCCACCACTAGAGGGAGCTCAGGAGATTACTACATACAGATATATACAGTCACCACTAGAGAGAGCTCAGGAGCTTACTGCATACAGATATATACAGCCACCACTAGAGGGAGCTCAGGAGATTACAGCATACAGATATATACAGCCACCACTAGAGGGAGCTCAGGAGATTACTACATACAGATGTATACAGCCACCACTAGAGGGAGCTCAGGAGATTACTGCAACAGATATATACAGCCACCAATAGAGGGAGCTCAGCAGATTACTGCATAGAGATATATACAGCCACCAATAGGAGGAGCTCAGGAGCTTACTACATACAGATATATATAGCCACCACTAGAGGGAGCTCAGGAGATTACTGCATACAGATATATGCAGCCACCACTAGAAGGAGCTCAGAAGATTACTGCATACAGATATATACAGCCACTACTAGAGGGAGTTCAGGAGATTACTGCATATAGATATATACAGCCACCACTAGTGGGAGCTCAGGTGATTACTACATACAGATATATGCAGCCACCACTAGAGGGAGCTCAGGAGATTACGGCATACAGATATATACAGCCACCACTAGAGGGAGCTCAGGAGATTACTACATACAGATATATACAGCCACCACTAGAGGGAGCTCAGGAGATTACTACATACAGATAGATACAGCCACCACTAGAGGGAGCTCAAGAAATTACTGCATACAGATATATACAGCCACCACTAGAGGGAGCTCAGGAGATTACTACTTACAGATATATACAGCCACCACTAGAGGGGGCTCAGGAGATTACTACATACAGATAGATACAGCCACCACTAGAGGAAGCTTAAGAAATTACTGCATACAGATATATACAGCCACCACTAGAAGGAGCTCAGGACATTACTACATACAGATATATACAGACACCACTAGAAGGAGCTCAGGAGATTACTACATACAGATATATACAGCCTCCACTAGAGGAAGCAGGGGATTACTGCATACAGATATATACAGCCACCACTAGAGGGAGCTCAGGAGATTACTGCAGACAGATATATACAGCCACCACTAGAGGGAGCTCAGGAGATGACTACATACAGATAGATACAGCCACCACTAGAGGGAGCTCAGGAGATTACTACATACAGATCATACAGCCACCACTAGAGGGAGCTCAGGAGCTTAATGCATACAGATATATACAGCCACCACTAGAGGGAGCTCAGGAGATTACTGCAGACAGATATATACAGCCACCACTAGAGGGAGCTCAGGAGATGACTACATACAGATATATACAGCCACCACTAGAGGGAGCTCAGGAGATTACTACATACAGATCATACAGCCACCACTAGAGGGAGCTCAGGAGCTTAATGCATACAGATATATACAGCCACCACTAGGGGAAGCTCAGGAGATTACTACATACAGATATATACAGCCACCACTAGATGGATATCAGGAAATTACTGCATACAGATATATACAGCCACCACTAGATGGAGCTCAGGATCTTACTGCATACAGATATGTACAGCCACCACTAGAGGAAGCTCGGGAGATTACTGCATACAGATATATACAGCCACCGCTAGAGGGAGCTCAGGAGATTACTGCATACAGATATATACAGCCACCACTAGAGGGAGCTCAGGAGATTACTGCATACAGATATATACAGCCACCACTAGAGGGAGCTCAGGAGATTACTACATACAGATATATACAGCCACCACTAGGGGGAGCTCAGGAGATTACTGCATACAGATATATACAGCCACCACTAGGAGGAGCTCAGTATTTTACTACGTACAGATATATACAGCCACCACTAGAGGGAGCTCAGGAGATTACTGCATACAGATATATACAGCCACCACTAGAGGAAGCTCAGGAGATTACTGCATACAGATATATACAGCCACCACTAGAGGGAGCTCAGGAGATTACTGCATACAGATATATACAGCCACCACTAGAGGGAGATCAGGAGATTACTGCATACAGATATATACAGCCACCTCTAGAGGGAGCTCAGGAGATTACTACATACAGATCATACAGCCACCACTAGAGGGAGCTCAGGAGCTTAATGCATACAGATATATACAGCCACCACTAGAGGGAGCTCAGGAGATTACTGCAGACAGATATATACAGCCACCACTAGAGGAAGCTCAGTATATTACTACATACAGATATATATATTGCCACCTCTAGAGGGAGCTCAGGAGATTACTGCATACAGATATATACAGCCACCACTAGAGGGAGCTCAGGAGATTACTACATACAGATATATACAGCCACCACTAGAGGGAGCTCAGGAGATTACTGCATACAGATATATACAGCCACCACTAGAGGGAGCTCAGGAGATTACTACATACAGATATATACAGCCACCACTAGAGGGAGCTCAGGAGATTACTGCAAGCAGATATATACAGCCACCACTAGAGGGAGCTCGGGAGATTACTACATACAGATATATACAGCCACCACTAGAGGGAGCTCGGGAGATTACTGCATACAGATATATACAGCCACCACTAGAGGGAGCTCAGGAGATTACTGCATCTTGTTCATACATTGTGTCTGCTCGTTATATACAGTCTGTGGTGGTTACTGTCCATGGTCCTGATTGTGGGGTGTTTGTTCCTCATATACACGGTCTGTGGTGGTTACTGTCCATGGTCCTGATATCGGGGTGTCTGCTCCTCACATAAATGGTCTGTGGTGCTTACTGCCTTCATTCTTTCCTATCTGATGATATCTTGGCCCATGTGATGTAAGTCTTCTCACACTCTCCTTACAGAGAAGCAGCGGGAGATGGCCAGGAAGGGCTCGCTGAAGAACGGGAACGTCGGGAGCCCAGTGAATCAACAGCCCAAGAAGAACAATGTTATGGCCAGAACAAGGTAGGATGCCTGGCGGGGTGAGAGCTGCCATGACAGCCGCCGAGCCCGACTGTGACCCGGGTAGATGTTTACTGCTGGTGAAGTCATAGCGGTGGCCCCTGCTGTAGGGTTTTTGGAGTCCTGCGGACTTGTGTCTCATTCTTGTAGCTGCCGCTCATCAAATGTCTGATTATCTATTATATCTCATCATCTCCCAGACTGGTCGTCCCGAACAAAGGATACTCCTCTCTAGACCAGAGCCCGGACGAGAAACCCCTCGTAGCCCTGGACACAGACAGGTATCTATCTATCTATCTATCTATCTATCTATCTATCTATTTCATATCTATCTATCTATCTATCTATCTATCTATCTATCTATCTATCTATCTCATATCTATCTATCTATCTATCTATCTATTATCTTTCTGTCTATCTTCGGTAGTCACTCATACCTGCTCTCTTCCCCTCTAGTGACGATGACTTTGACATGTCCAGGTATTCGTCCTCAGGTTACTCATCAGCTGAGGTAGGTCGGTGACTTGTGTCTCAGTTGTTCTGTATGTGATGCTAGAATAATCTCTGGAAAATTCCTGCTGTCCCAATAAAAGTGACCCGGACGCTACTGCCCTCAGGAGAACCGCAGGAGTGGTACTGTGCGGTATACGGGACAGGACGAGTGCTACTGTGCGGTATACGGGACAGGACGAGTGCTACTGTGCGGTATACGGGACAGGACGAGTGCTACTGTGTGGTATACGGGACAGGAGGAGTGGTTCTGTGCGGTATACGGGACAGGACGAGTGGTACTGTGCGGTATACGGGACAGGACGAGTTTTACTGTGCGGTATACGGGACAGGACGAGTTTTACTGTGCGGTATACAGGACCGGAGGAGTGGTACTGTGCGGTATACGGGACAGGACGAGTGCTACTGTGTGGTATACGGGACAGGAGGAGTGGTTCTGTGCGGTATACGGGACAGGACGAGTGGTACTGTGCGGTATACGGGACAGGACAAGTTTTACTGTGCGGTATACGGGACAGGACGAGTTTTACTGTGCGGTATACAGGACAGGAGGAGTGGTTTTGTGTGGTATACGGGACAGGACGAGTTTTACTGTGCGGTATACAGGACAGGAGGAGTGCTACTGTGCGGTATACGGGACAGGACGAGTGGTACTGAAAGTGGTATACTGGACAGGAGGAGTTTTACTGTGCGGTATACGGGACAGGACGAGTGGTACTGTGCGGTATACAGGACAGGACGAGTGGTACTGTGCGGTATACAGGACAGGACGAGTGGTACTGTGCGGTATACAGGACAGGAGGAGTTTTACTGTGCGGTATACGGGACAGGAGGAGTGGTTCTGTGCGGTACACGGGACAGGAGGAGCGGTACTGTGCGGTATTCAGGACAGGACGAGTGGTACTGTGCGGTATACAGGCCAGGACGAGTGGTACTGTGTGGTATACGGGACAGGAGGAGTGGTACTGTGCGGTATACGGGACAGGAGGAGTGGTACTGTGCGGTATACGGGACAGGAGGCGTGGTACTCTGCGTTATAGGCACAGGAGGCGTGGTACTCTGCGTTATACGGCACAGGAGGAGCTGTACTGTGCGGTATAGGACAGGAGGAGCTGGTATACAGGACAGGAGGAGCGGTATATGGGACAGGAGTAGCAGTACTGTGTGGTATACGGGACAGGAGGAGCGGTACTGTGCGGTATACAGGACAGGAGGAGTGGTACTGTGCGGTATACGGGACAGGAGGAGCGGTATTGTGCGGCATATGGGACAGGAGGACGGTACTGTGCGGCATATGGGACAGGAAGAGCAGTACTGTGCGGTATATGGGACAGGAGGAGCGGTACTGGCAGTACGGTGCGGTATATGGGACAGGAGGAGTGGCTGGCTGTACACAGGATGGGAGGAGTGGTGCTGTGCGGCATACGGGACAGGAGGAGCGGTACTGTGCGGTATATGGGACAGGAGGAGCGGTACTGGCAGTACGGTGCGGTATATGGGACAGGAGGAGTGGTACTGTGCTGTACACAGGATGGGAGGAGCGTTACTGTGCTGTACACGGGATAGGAGGAGTGGTACTGTGCTGTACACGGGATAGGAGGAGTGGTACTGTGCTGTACACGGGACAGGAGGAGTTGTACTGTGCTGTACACGGGACAGGAGGAGTGGTACTGTGCAGTATACAGGACAGGAGGAGTATTACTGTGCGGTATACGGGATAGGAGGAGTGGTACTGTGCTGTACACGGGACAGGAGGAGTGGTACTGTGTGGTATACAGGACAGGACGAGTGGTACTGTGCGGTATACAGGACAGGACGAGTGGTACTGTGCGGTATACAGGACAGGAGGAGTTGTACTGTGCGGTATACGGGACAGGAGGAGTGGTTCTGTGCGGTACACGGGACAGGAGGAGCGGTACTGTGCGGTATTCAGGACAGGACGAGTGGTACTGTGCGGTATACAGGCCAGGACGAGTGGTACTGTGTGGTATACGGGACAGGAGGAGTGGTACTGTGCGGTATACGGGACAGGAGAAGTGGTACTGTGCGGTATACGGGACAGGAGGCGTGGTACTCTGCGTTATAGGCACAGGAGGCGTGGTACTCTGCGTTATAGGCACAGGAGGAGCTGTACTGTGCGGTATACAGGACAGGAGGAGCGGTATATGGGACAGGAGTAGCAGTACTGTGTGGTATACGGGACAGGAGGAGCGGTACTGTGCGGTATACAGGACAGGAGGAGCGGTACTGTGCGGTATACGGGACAGGAGGAGCGGTACTGTGCGGCATATGGGACAGGAGGACGGTACTGTGTGGCATACGGGACAGGAGGAGCGGTACTGTGCGGTATATGGGACAGGAGGAGCGGTACTGGCAGTACGGTGCGGTATATGGGACAGGAGGAGTGGTGCTGTACACAGGATGGGAGGAGTGGTGCTGTGCGGCATACGGGACAGGAGGAGCGGTACTGTGCGGTATATGGGACAGGAGGAGCGGTACTGGCAGTACGGTGCGGTATATGGGACAGGAGGAGTGGTACTGTGCTGTACACAGGATGGGAGGAGCGTTACTGTGCTGTACACGGGATAGGAGGAGTGGTACTGTGCTGTACACGGGATAGGAGGAGTGGTACTGTGCGGTATACGGGACAGGAGGAGTATTACTGTGCTGTACACGGGACAGGAGGAGTGGTACTGTGCAGTATACGGGACAGGAGGAGTATTACTGTGCGGTATACGGGATAGGAGGAGTGGTACTGTGCTGTACACGGGACAGGAGGAGTGGTACTGTGCGGTACACGGGACAGGAGGAGCGTTACTGTGCGGTATACGTGACAGGAGGAGTATTACTGTGCGGTATACGGGACAGGAGGAGTGGTACTGTGCGGTATACGGGACAGGAGGAGTGGTACTGTGCGGTACTCGGGACAGGAGGAGTGGTACTGTGCGGTACACGGGACAGGAGGAGTGGTACTGTGCGGTACACGGGACAGGAGGAGTGGTACTGTGCGGTATACGGTACAGGAGGAGTGTTACTGTGCGGTATACGGGACAGGAGGAGTGGTACTGTGCTGTACACGGGACAGGAGGAGTGGTACTGTGTGGTACACGGCACAGGAGGAGTGGTACTGTGCTGTACACGGGACAGGAGGAGTGGTACTGTGCTGTACACGGGACAGGAGGAGCGGTACTGTGCTGTACACTGGACAGGAGGAGTGGTACTGTGCTGTACACGGGACAGGAGGAGTGGTACTGTGCTGTACACGGGACAGGAGGAGTGGTACTGTGCTGTACACGGGATAGGAGGAGCGGTACTGTGCTGTACACTGGGACAGGAGGAGTGGTACTGTGCTGTACACGGGACAGGAGGAGTGGTACTGTGCTGTACACGGGACAGGAGGAGTGGTACTGTGCTGTACACGGGACAGGAGGAGTGGTACTGTCCGGTATACAGGATAGAAGGAGTGGTACTGTGCGGTACACGGGACAGGAGGAGTGTTACTGTACGGTATACGGTACAGGAGGAGTGTTACTGTGTGATATACGGGATAGGAGGAGTGGTACTGTGCTGTACACGGGACAGGAGGAGTGGTACACGGGACAGGAGGAGTGGTACTGTGCGGTACACGGTACAGTAGGAGTGGTACTGTGCTGTACACGGTACAGGAGGAGTGGTACTGTGCTGTACACGGGACAGGAGGAGTGGTACTGTCCGGTATACAGGATAGGAGGAGTATTACTGTGCGGTATACGGGATAGGAGGAGTGGTACTGTGCGGTATACAGGATAGGAGGAGCGTTACTGTGCTGTACACGGGACAGGAGGAGTGTTACTGTGCGGTATACGGGATAGGAGGAGTGGTACTTTGCTGTACACGGGACAGGAGGAGTGGTACTGTGCGGTACACAGTACTGGAGGAGTAGTACTGTGCTGTACACGGGACAGGAGGAGCGGTACTGTGCGGTATACGGGATAGGAGGAGTGGTACTGTGCTGTACACGGGACAGGAGGAGCGGTACTGTGCGGTATACGGGATAGGAGGAGCGGTACTGTGCTGTACACGGGACAGGAGGAGGGGTACTGTGCGGTATACGGGATAGGAGAAGCGGTACTGTGCGGTATACGGGATAGGAGGAGTGGTACTGTGCTGTACACGGGACAGGAGGAGGGGTACTGTGCGGTATACAGGACAGGAGGAGTGGTACTGTGCGGTATACGGGACAGGAGGAGCGGTACTGTGCGGTATACGGGACAGGAGGAGTGGTACTGTGCGGTATACGGGATAGGAGGAGTGGTACTGTGCGGTATACGGGACAGGAGGAGTGTTACTGTGCGGTATACGGGACAGGAGGAGTGGTACTGTGCTGTACACGGGACAGGAGGAGTGGTACTGTGCGGTATACGGGATAGGAGGAGTGGTACTGTGCTGTACACGGGACAGGAGGAGGGGTACTGTGCGGTATACGGGACAGCAGGAGTGGTACTGTGCGGTATACGGGACAGGAGGAGTGGTACTGTGCGGTACACGGGACAGGAGGAGCGGTACTGTGCGGTCTGCCGGACAGGAGGAGTGGTACTGTGCTGTACACGGGACAGGAGGAGCAGTACTGTGCTGTACACGGGACAGGAGGAGCAGTACTGTGCTGTACACGGGACAGGAGGAGCGGTACTGTGCTGTACGCAGGACAGGAGGAGCGGTATTGTGTGGTACACGGGACAGCAGGAGTGGTACTGTGCGGTATACGGGACAGCAGGAGTGGTACTGTGCGGTACACGGGACAGGAGTATATACTACACTTGTTTTTTTCCTGCTGTTTATTATTTGTGTCATTTTTGCTGCTGACGTTTCTGCTCATTTTCTCCCGGGGAAAGCAATTTACTCTGAGCTGCAAATTTCCCAGCAGATTAGTATTGAGGAATTCAGCAGGGGATGCACATGAAATATACGGCACCTGAAGGCCGCAGAACAGATTAAGTTCTGTTTTTAGCTTCTCTGCTAACGCTAAAAAGATCGCAGACCGCAGCGCCGCACCGCGCACTTACCTGAAGATTTACAGGCTCCCTCAGCTTTAAATAGTATACAAGTCATTAATATGCAGGCAGGGCACTTAGCTTTCCTTACATTAGACGACTGTAGAGACCCAGAATACAAGGCGCCAGAGCAGGCTCCCTGCAGACACTGAACAAGCAGAGAATGCGGGGAATGCCTGCAAAATTGTGAATACAGCTCTGGAGTATAATACAGGATGTAACTCTGGATCAGTACAGGATAAGTAATGTATGTACACAGTGACTCCACCAGCAGAATAGTGAGTGCAGCTCTGGAGTATAATACAGGATGTAACTCAGGATCAGTGCAGGATAAGTAATGTATGTACACAGTGACTCCACCAGCAGAATAGTGAGTGCAGCTCTGGAGAATAATACAGGATGTAACTCAGGATCAGTACAGGATAAGTACTGTATGTACACAGTGACTCCACCAGCAGAATAGGGAGTGCAGCTCTGGAGTATAATACAGGGTGTAACTCAGGATCAGTACAGGATAAGTAATGTATGTACACAGTGACTCCACCAGCAGAATAGTGAGTGCAGCTCTGGAGTATAATACAGGATGTAACTCAGGATCAGTACAGGATAAGTAATGTATGTACACAGTGACTGCACCAGCAGAATAGTGAGTGCAGCTCTGGAGTATAATACAGGATGTAACTCAGGATCAGTACAGGATAAGTAATGTAATGTATGTACACAGTGACTGCACCAGCAGAATAGTGAGTGCAGCTCTGGAGTATAATACAGGATGTAACTCAGGATCAGTACAGGATAAGTAATGTATGTACACAGTGACTGCACCAGCAGAATAGTGAGTGCAGCTCTGGAGTATAATACAGGATGTAACTCAGGATCAGTACAGGATAAGTAATGTATGTACACAGTGACTGCACCAGCAGAATAGTGAGTGCAGCTCTGGAGTATAATACAGGATGTAACTCAGGATCAGTACAGGATAAGTAATGTATGTACACAGTGACTGCACCAGCAGAATAGTGAGTGCAGCTCTGGAGAATAATACAGGATGTAACTCAGGATCAGTACAGGATAAGTACTGTATGTACACAGTGACTGCACCAGCAGAATAGTGAGTGCAGCTCTGGAGTATAATACAGGATGTAACTCAGGATCAGTACAGGATAAGTAATGTAATGTACACAGTGACTGCACCAGCAGAATAGTGAGTGCAGCTCTGGAGTATAATACAGGATGTAACTCAGGATCAGTACAGGATAAGTAATGTATGTACACAGTGACTGCACCAGCAGAATAGTGAGTGCAGCTCTGGAGCATAATACAGGATGTAACTCAGGATCAGTACAGGATAAGTAATGTATGTACACAGTGACTGCACCAGCAGAATAGTGAGTGCAGCTCTGGAGTATAATACAGGATGTAACTCAGGATCAGTACAGGATAAGTAATGTAATGTACACAGTGACTGCACCAGCAGAATAGTGAGTGCAGCTCTGGAGTATAATACAGGATGTAACTCAGGATCAGTACAGGATAAGTAATGTATGTACACAGTGACTGCACCAGCAGAATAGTGAGTGCAGCTCTGGAGTATAATACAGGATGTAACTCAGGATCAGTACAGGATAAGTAATGTATGTACACAGTGACTGCACCAGCAGAATAGTGAGTGCAGCTCTGGAGAATAATACAGGATGTAACTCAGGATCAGTACAGGATAAGTAATGTATGTACACAGTGACTGCACCAGCAGAATAGTGAGTGCAGCTCTGGAGTATAATACAGGATGTAACTCAGGCTCAGTACAGGATAAGTAATGTACGTACACAGTGACTGCACCAGCAGAATAGTGAGTGCAGCTCTGGAGTATAATACAGGATGTAACTCAGGCTCAGTACAGGATAAGTAATGTATGTAGACAGTGACTTCACCAGCAGAATAGTGAGTGAAGCTCTGGAGTATAGTACAGGATGTAACTCGGGATCAGTACGGGATAAGTAATGTATGTACACGGTTACTGCACCAGCAGAATAGTGAGTGCAGCTCTGGAGTATAATACAGGATGTAACTCAGGATCAGTACAGGATAAGTAATGTATGTACACAGTGACTGCACCAGCAGAATAGTGAGTGCAGCTCTGGAGTATAATACAGGATGTAACTCAGGATCAGTACAGGATAAGTAATGTATGTACACAGTGACTGCACCAGCAGAATAGTGAGTGCAGCTCTGGAGTATAATGCAGGATCTTTCCTTCCTGACTTTGCATCTTTTTATTTACAGCAAATCAACCAAGACTTGAATATCCAGCTCCTGAAGGACGGTTACCGATTAGATGAGATTCCAGATGATGAAGATCTGGACCTTATACCCCCCAAGTCTGTCAACCCCACCTGCATGTGCTGCCAAGCCACCTCCTCCACCGCCTGCCATATCCAGTAATGCGGGAGGTGCCTGTGATCTGTGCATTCCACGATAACTGTAAATCTTAACAGCCATTGCTTCCTCCTATGGTAGGACACGCCCCAATTTGTGTTCATGGAGCCAGGAGAAACCAAAGTGGACGTCAGTGCGCGAGCGGGGGCAGGGATACGCAAATACGCGCCCCCCTTAAGCCCCCCACCTCGGTGTGACCACTCATCCCAGACACAGGGCAGCGGCGAGGGATCCGAGGTCCGTGGGGCTCGCTCTGATATCATTATGTGGGTTCCATGTTAGTGGTGACGTCTTTAGTGCACAGGAGACCCCCGCCCCCCATGTACTGCACAGGTGACCCCCTATATACTGCACAGGACACCCCCAGATACTGCGCACATCATTTGGTTTCTTCTGTCTCCATGTTTTATGTTCATATTTTACAAGGCGACCCCCCCCCCCCTCCAAATACTAAAGGTGAACGTAAGTCTGCTAGAGAAGTCGCCCCCACCCAGTCCGGACCCCCCCCCCCCCCTTACCAGGACCCGTATATGTTATGCTGTGTAGCGCGAGAGAGACCAGCTTCTCCGTGGCTCCTCTTGAATGGTAAAGATGCGGCTTCAGAGAGTAGAAGTAATGACGAAGGATTGTGGTAACAACAACCCCCATCCTGTAACGTCTGCTGGGAGTAGTACATCAGTTTACTAGCTGGACCCGGGGAGGATTGATTCCTAGTGCCATAGTCCGTCCTGGACATAACACGTAGAAAATGTCAGGCCGCCATGTTGATTGTGGGTCATGTGATGCAGGGTCACGCTCGCAAGGTGACGGCTTTCTCTGAAGGTTTCTCCTAACGACCTGCAGGATGTCATACCGTCAGAGGGGGAACACCCGGCCATCCCAGCAGAGAGCAGGCAGATCCATATGTAATAGCCCCCTCTAGAGGTCAGCAGGGGTATATCCTAATGATGTCACATAGACCCATGTATAATAGCCCCCTCTAGAGGTCAGCAGGGGTATATCCTAATGATGTCACATAGACCCATGTGTAATAGCCCCCTCTAGAGGTCAGCAGGGGTATATCCTAATGATGTCACATAGACCCACGTGTAATAGCCCCCTCTAGAGGTCAGCAGGGGTATATCCTAATGATGTCACATAGACCCATGTGTAATAGCCCCCTCTAGAGGTCAGCGGGGGTATATCCTAATGATGTCACATAGACCCATATGTAATAGCCCCCTCTAGAGGTCAGCAGGGGTATATCCTAATGATGTCACATAGACCCATGTATAATAGCCCCCTCTAGAGGTCAGCAGGGGTATATCCTAATGATGCCACATAGACCCACGTGTAATAGCCCCCTCTAGAGGTCAGCAGGGGTATATCCTAATGATGTCATATAGATCCACGTGTAATAGCCCCCTCTAGAGGACAGCAGGGGTATATCCTAATGATGTCACATAGACCCATGTGTAATAGCCCCCTCTAGAGGTCAGCAGGGGTATATCCTAATGATGTCACATAGATCCACGTGTAATAACCCCCTCTAGAGGTCAGCAGGGGTATATCCTAATGATGTCACATGGACCCACGTGTAATAGCCCCCTCTAGAGGTCAGCGGGGTATATCCTGATCATGTCACATAGACCCACGTGTAATAGCCCCCTCTAGAAGTCAGCAGGGGTATATCCTAATGATGTCACATAGACCCACATGTAATAGCCCCCTCTAGAGGTCAGCGGGGGTATATCCTAATGATGTCACATAAACCCACATGTAATAGCCCCCTCTAGAGGTCAGCAGGGGTATATCCTAATGATGTCACATAGACCCATGTGTAATAACCCCCTCTAGAGGTCAGCAGGGGTATATCCTAATGATGCCACATAGATCCATGTGTAATAGCCCCCTCTAGAGATCAGCGGGGGTATATCCTAATGATGTCACATAGACCCACGTGTAATAGCCCCCTCTAGAGGTCAGCAGGGGTATATCCTAATGATGCCACATAGACCCACGTGTAATAGCCCCCTCTAGAGGTCAGCGGGGGTATATCCTGATCATGTCACATAGACCCACGTGTAATAGCCCCCTCTAGAAGTCAGTAGGGGTATATCCTAATGATGTCACATAGACCCACGTGTAATAGCCCCCTCTAGAAGTCAGCAGGGGTATAGCCTAATGATGTCACATAGACCCACGTGTAATAGCCCCCTATAGAGGTCAGCAGGGGTATGTCCTAATGATGTCACATAGACCCACGTGTAATAGCCCCCTCTAGAAGTCAGCAGGGGTATATCCTAATGATGCCACATAGACCCTAGTGTAATAGCCCTCTCTAGAGGTCAGGGGGGGTATATCCTAATGATGCCACATAGACCCTAGTGTAATAGCGCCCTCTAGAGGTCAGCGGGGGTATATCCTAATGATGTCACATAGACCCACGTGTAATAGCCCCCTCTAGAGGTCAGCGGGGGTATATCCTAATGATGTCACATAGACCGACGTGTAATAGCCCCCTCTAGAGGTCAGCAGGGGTATATCCTAATGATGTCACATAGACCCACGTGTAATAGCCCCCTCTAGAGGTCAGCAGGGGTATATCCTAATGATGTCACATAGACCCACGTGTAATAGCCCCCTCTAGAGGTCAGCAGGGGTATATCCTAATGATGTCACATAGACCTATGTGTAATAGCCTCATCTAGAGGTCAGCAGGGGTATATCCTAATGATGTCACATAGACCTATGTGTAATAGCCCCCTCTAGAGGTCAGCCGGGGTATATCCTAATGATGTCACATAGACCCATGTGTAATAGCCCCCTCTAGAGGTCAGCAGGGGTATATCCTAATGTAGTCACATGGACCCACGTGTAATAGCCCCCTCTAGAGGTCAGCGGGGTATATCCTAATGATGTCATCTAGACCCTAGTGTAATAGCCCCCTCTAGAGGTCAGCAGGGGTATAGCCTAATGATGTCACATAGACCCACGTGTAATAGCCCCCTCTAGAGGTCAGCGGGGGTATATCCTAATGATGTCACATAGACCTATGTGTAATAGCCCCCTCTAGAGATCAGCGGGGGTATATCCTAATGATGTCACATAGACCTATGTGTAATAGCCTCATCTAGAGGTCAGCAGGGGTATATCCTAATGATGTCACATAGATCCACGTGTAATAGCCCCCTCTAGAGGTCAGGGGGGGTATAGCCTAATGATGCCACATAGACCCACATGTAATAGCCCCCTCTAGAGGTAAGCTGGGGTATATCCTAATGATGTCACATAGACCCACGTGTAATAGCCCCCTCTAGAGGTCAGCAGGGGTATATCCTAATGATGTCACATAGACCGTAGTGTAATAGCCCCCTCTAGAGGTCAGCAGGGGTATATCCTAATGATGTCACATAGACCCACATGTAATAGCCCCCTCTAGAGGTCAGCGGGGGTATATCCTAATGATGTCACATAAACCCACGTGTAATAGCCCCCTCTAGAGGTCAGCAGGGGTATATCCTAATGATGTCACATAGACCCTAGTGTAATAGCCCCCTCTAGAGGTCAGCAGGGGTATATCCTAATGATGTCACATAGACCTATGTGTAATAGCCCCCTCTAGAGGTCAGCGGGGGTATATCCTAATGATGTCACATGGACCCACGTGTAATAGCCCCCTCTAGAGGTCAGCAGGGGTATATCCTAATGATGTCACATAGACCCATGTGTAATAGCCCCCTCTAGAGGTCAGCGGGGGTATATCCTGATGATGTCACATAGACCCTAGTGTAATAGCCCCCTCTAGAGGTCAGCAGGGGTATATCCTAATGATGTCACGTAGACCCACGTGTAATAGCCCCCTCTAGAGGTCAGCAGGGGTTTATGGACGTCTGTTGATTTTCCTGCACCTTCCCCACCACGGCACGTCTCAGCGCCGCCATCTGAAAAGTGGACAATCCCTTTAAGACCCTCCAGGATCCTGCTGGCGATGCTACCCTGGTCCAGTAATGGGGGGGGGTACATACTTTTGGCCACTCACCGTCCGCGCCCTCTTTGTATTTCCGCTCTCATCGCTGTATTCCGTACTCATGATGTAGGATACGTTCTGCCTTAACCCTTGTCGAGCTGGGACACTGGAGAGCGCCCCCTGCAGGTCTGGAGGGGTCTCGGCTCCTCGGCCTGGGCGAAGGGGGGCACAGAAGGGGTTAAATGTTGTTTTTCTGATTTTGCGTTGTATTATTTATTCTGGGATATTCTGTAAACTTGTATAATATTTTTTTTAACATTTCCATCGCAGTATTTCTCAGTGTTCCTGGTGTGTGTAGTGTAACATGACGATATTAAAGCATATCTGCCGACCCCGCCTCCGCCTCGCTCATTGTCCTGCGGGGGTCCCGGGCGACAGCGGAGACCCACCAACGGCTGCTGCCCTTATTTCTACACATCCAGAAGCTGAGGGTCTGTTACAGTGTGTCGGCGCAGAAGACCTTTCTCCTGTCCTGGAATCTTACCTGCCCTGATACACTGTAACGAGCTACCGCTGATTGAGCAGAACTGTGTCAGACCGGAATTTGCTACTCACTGACAGTAGGCGGAGATCCTGAAACCGGTGAAGACAGGAAATGCAAAGGGGAAAATTGAGATCTCCCCATTCATTGCTCCAATTAATCTGCTAGATTTATTTCAAGCTGTGAGCGTAGGGGCGTGTCCTTTATTGTGCCGCTAAGGGAGCGCGTCCTTTCCGCTGCAGCTGGTGAAGGCGTGAACCGAGCATCTGCTTCCGTCTCAGCGAGTAGGACAGAAAAATAAGGAAAAGAGCAAACAGCAGGTGGCGCTCTACAGATAGATGTCAGTGAATAACTCAGTCGCTATAGTAAATTTTCCAGGTGCTGGTTATGTCACCGCAGACTGGACTTGCTCGATGCAGACTCATCGCCAAAGGCTGGAAATGCGTCGTGCACGAAAACTTCTCACAGCTGAGGGGTTGTTACAGTTGTATCCCCTGCAGATTACCCTCCAGCCCGATAGATTTGACAGACTCTGAGGACTGGAGAAGATATGTGTTTAGCTCGTAGAGGATCGTCTGGAGTGGAGACAATAGTAACAAACCCTCAGCTGTGAGCAGTGTGAGGGCTCGTTCACAGGGAGGATACACATCATGCAAAAACTGAGGGTCTGCCTTTTGTCTCTGCAGCAAAGTTTCCATTCACTGACAGCAATAGGTGGACTCTAGTGAGGCTCCTCCACTTCTGCTTCCTCGTGGTTGTCACCCCAACGGTTCCCCTTGCACGATTGGAAGCCAGAACCCGGGGAATTCTTACGCTGCATTCTCCAGTTACTGTGGAGTTCCCCTTTATTTTTTTAAAATCTAAATATTTGCCAATTTGGGTTGATGAGGGGCGTGCGTCCTGAGCGGCCCCGGACATTATATCCTATAGACGGGACGCCCCCGCCTCTCAGACACAGATTAGCCGCAGATTAGACAGATGGTGTCAGGGGGACAATGAGACGATGGTCAGTAATGAGCCGCCATCTGTGGAGGAGCAGCCATGAGGGGCCGCAGCTCAAGGCATGGCGCCTTCCTCTCCGGGATGATGGGGGTTGTACTGCTGTGGACACTGCTCCCTGGGATGTCTGCGCTGGAGTTCACGGTGTATCGGATGCAGCAGTATGGACTGGAGGGCCGCAGCCACGGTGAGTGCGGGAGTGACAACGACTCCCATCATTTCACACCACATCAATTGAACTGACAGCATCCCAGTAATGAGCTGTCCATGATCCATAGAGCAGGGTCCTGACCGCCATGGTCCAGGAAGAGTACTCCGATCCCTGGAAGACGCCCCCAAAATAATGGGACCATAAAGTCCGAAGCTACTCCAAATATACAGGACATCACCATGGAAAACTGCCAGATACTGACTGCCTGCGACTTGAGAAATAGCCCCATATTTCTCCTATACGGCATGTAGGAGTAGTGCTGCCATACACGGTGCAATACTCTGCTTATAGTGCCATACACGGTGCAATACTCTGCTTACAGTGCCATACACTGTGCAATACTCTGCTTATACTGCCATACACGGTGCAATACTCTGCTTATAGTGACATACACTGTGCAATACTCTGCTTACAATTCTATACACTGTGCAATACTCTGCTTATACTGCCATACACTGTGCAGTACTCTGCTTATAGGGCCATACACTGTGCAATACTCTGCTAAAACTGCCATACACTGTGCAATACTCTGCTTATAGTGCCATACATTGTGCAGTACTCTGCTTATAGTGCCATACACTGTGCAATACTCTGCTTATAGTGCCATACACGGTGCAATACTCTGCTTATAGTGCCATACACTGTGCAATACTCTGCTTATAGTGACATACACTGTGCAATACTCTGCTTACAATTCTATACACTGTGCAATACTCTGCTTATAGTGCCATACACTGTGCAGTACTCTGCTTATAGTGCCATACACTGTGCAATACTCTGCTTATAGTGCCATACACTGTGCAATACTCTGCTTATAGTGCCATACACTGTGCAATACTCTGCTTACAGTGCCATACTCTGTGCAATACTCTGCTTACAGTGCCATACACTGTGCAGTACTCTGCTTATAGGGCCATACACTGTGCAATACTCTGCTAAAACTGCCATACACTGTGCAGTACTCTGCTTATAGGGCCATACACTGTGCAATACTCTGCTTATAGTGCCATACACTGTGCAATACTCTGCTTATAGTGCCATACACTGTGCAGTACACTGCTTATAGTGCCATACATTGTGCAATACTCTGCTTATAGTGCCATACACTGTGCAATACTCTGCTTATGGTGCCATACACAGTGCAATACTCTGCTTATAGTGCCATACACTATGCAATACTCTGCTTATAGTGCCATACACTGTGCAATACTCTGCTTATAGTGCCATAATCTGTGCAATACTCTGCTTATAGTGCCATACACTATGCAATACTCTGCTTATAGTGCCATACACTGTGCAATACTCTGCTTATAGTGCCATACACTGTGCAATACTCTGCTTATAGTGCCATACACTGTGCAGTACTCTGCTTATAGTGCCATACACTGTGCAATACTCTGCTTATAGTGCCATACACTGTGCAGTACTCTGCTTATAGTGCCATACATTGTGCAGTACTCTGCTTACAGTGCCATACACTGTGCAATACTCTGCTTATAGTGCCATACACGGTGCAATACTCTGCTTATAGTGCCATACACTGTGCAATACTCTGCTTATAGTGCCATACACTGTGCAATACTCTGCTTATAGTGCCATACACTGTGCAATACTCTGCTTATAGTGCCATACACTGTGCAGTACTCTGCTTATAGTGCCATACACTGTGCAGTACTCTGCTTATAGTGCCATACATTGTGCAGTACTCTGCTTACAGTGCCATACACTGTGCAATACTCTGCTTATAGTGCCATACACTGTGCAATACTCTGCTTATACTGCCATACACTGTGCAGTACTCTGCTTATAGTGCCATACACGGTGCAATACTCTGCTTATAGTGCCATACACTGTGCAATACTCTGCTTATAGTGCCATACACTGTGCAGTACTCTGCTTATAGTGCCATACACTGTGCAGTACTCTGCTTATACTGCCATGCAGTGCCTGTAAAATGCATCCTGTCACAGTGCTCAAATCAGTGCATAAACTATCAGATAATGCTATACATTGTCCATATAAATAGTACATATAGTGCCCATAGAGCGCCGTACACTGTCCAAATAAATAGTACATATAGTGCCTATAGAGCGCCATACACTGTCCATATAAATAGTTCATATAGTGCCTATAGAGCGCCATACACTGTCCATATAAACAGTGCATTTAGTGACCATAGAGCGCCATACACTGTCCATATAAATAGTACATATAGTGCCCATAGAGCGCCATACATTGTCCATATAAATAGTTCATATAGTGCCCATAGAGCGCCATACACTGTCCATATAAATAGTACATATAGTGCCCATAGAGCGCCATACACTGTCCATATAAATAGTACATATAGTGCCCATAGAGCGCCGTACACTATCCATATAAATAGTACATATAGTGCCCATAGAGCGCCATACACTGTCCATATAAATAGTACATATAATGCCTATAGAGCGCCATACACTGTCCATATAAATAGTACATATAGTGCCCATAGAGCGCCGTACACTATCCATATAAATAGTACATATAGTGCCCATAGAGCGCCATACACTGTCCATATAAATAGTACATATAATGCCTATAGAGCGCCATACAGTGTCCATATAAACAGTGCTTTTAGTGACCATAGAGCGCCATACACTGTCCATATAAATAGTACATATAGTGCCCATAGAGCGCCATACACTGTCCATATAAATAATACATATAGTGCCCATAGAGCGCCGTACATTGTCCATATAAATAGTACATATAGTGCCCATAGAGCGCCGTACACTGTCCATATAAATAGTACATATAGTGCCCATAGAGCGCCATACACTGTCCATATAAATAGTACATATAGTGCCCATAGAGCGCCATACACTGTCCATATAAATAGTACATATAGTGCCCATAGAGCGCCATACACTGTCCATATATATAGTACATATAGTGCCCATAGAGTGCCATACACTATCCATATAAATAGTACATATAGTGCCCATAGAGCGCCATACACTGTCCATATAAATAGTACATATAGTGCCCATAGAGCGCCATACACTGTCCATATATATAGTGCCCATAGAGCGCCATACACTGTCCATATAAATAGTACATATAGTGCCTATAGAGCGCCATACAGTGTCCATATAAACAGTGCTTTTAGTGACCATAGAGCGCCATACACTGTCCATATAAATAATACATATAGTGCCCATAGAGCGCCATACACTGTCCATATAAATAGTACATATAGTGCCCATAGAGCGCCGTACACTATCCATATAAATAGTACATATAGTGCCCATAGAGCGCCATACACTGTCCATATAAATAGTACATATAGTGCCCATAGAGCGCCATACACGTCCATATAAATAGTACATATAGTGCCTATAGAGCGTCATACACTGTCCATATAAATAGTACATATAGTGCCCATAGAGCGCCATACACGTCCATATAAATAGTACATATAGTGCCTATAGAGCGCCATACACTGTCCATATAAATAGTACATATAGTGCCCATAGAGCGCCATACACGTCCATATAAATAGTACATATAGTGTCCCATAGAGCGCCATACACTGTCCATATAAATAGTACATATAAT
This sequence comes from Bufotes viridis, assembly GCA_033119425.1. Taxonomy (NCBI): domain Eukaryota; kingdom Metazoa; phylum Chordata; class Amphibia; order Anura; family Bufonidae; genus Bufotes; species Bufotes viridis. The sequence goes on along the minus strand of CM065589.1, from coordinate 15,844,911 downwards.
GCCTATAGAGTGCCATACACTGTCCAAATAAATAGTACATATAGTGCCCATAGAGTGCCATACACTGTCCATATAAGTGCAGTATATGTACATGGGTGCTCTCCTTCCTGCAGGGTGTCGGTCGGCGCAGGTCAGCGCTGAGAGCCGGACCCTGGACGCTGAGCTCCTGACTCGCCGTTGTGTCATCATGAGAGTCAATGACTTCTCTATGGAGAAATGGACCCGAGTCTTGGCCCAGTCTGCCGCCGCCGTCCTCATCCTGGTGCCTGCTGAGCTGCCCGCTGGGCTGACAGGACCGGAGCAGGTAGGTGCTATGCCAGCTGATAAGAAGGAGCGGCCCCATGACCTGTACCATGGATAACTGGACGTTCAGTTCTAGGTGCCAGCCATAAGGATTGCATTCACAACTGGACCCTGGAGCCTGATGGTCCCAAAAAGTCCTTCTGCTTTATGAGATCAATCATCTACATTATATGGGGGTCCCTCATACAAACAATGCTCTGGGGTGCAAGAGCTGCCCCTGGTGCCCACCACTAGTAGTTACAACCCGTCCATATTCCCTCATTGTTGCGGAATTTTTTGGTCGTTCAGAGCTCCACCATACACCGTGGACAACCAATGGACGAAAGTGGTACCTCACCATCCATGTTCAGATTGTTCATCCACCTCGTGTCATCCGCAGCTTTTTCTGGAACGAGAGATGGAGATCCTGAGGAATGAGACCCTCCTGCCAGTCTACTTCACTCGAGAGGACCCAGACCTTCTCGAGATGTATAAAGAAAGCAGAGCGGTCTCTCTGTCACTGACCTCATCATCGGCCTTGGAAGGTGAGTCCATGTAGACCTGCAGGAGCAGATCAAGGTCTGAGAAAGCTCCCGGCAAAACTTTAAGTAGGGCTCAAATAATACTACAAAACACTGTCTAGAAACAGTAATACCATCACATAGTGCCCACAATGGCATACAGGGTATTACAGAACCCAGGGGTCTAGACTTCGCTGCAGGGAAGCAACCAGACCGCTACCTCCTGAGATAGTCGGCAGCTGATCCACAGGGGTTAAGGACTCTGGTGCAAACACCAAGAGCTCTGGATATAGAAAACGCACCAAAAATGCAGGAAACCGCAGGTACAGTCTGAACAGGCACCAAGGCTTGAATGCTGGTTTTAGAGCTCATGGACACAGGGAGGCTGGGAACTTAACTGGAGCACAGACAGAGAAGACAAACTGGGTTAATTTAAAAATAAACTGATCTGAACATGGAATCGAAAGTGTAGGCGCAGATAGGCAGGATGGAAACAGAACCTGGAGCAGGACAGGAACACAGGCAGGAAATAACACAGGATAAACGCAGTTAAAGCGTAAAAGCAGCAGACTATCAAGAACCTTTGCTGGTCACTAGGGAACCTAACGCTCAGGCACCCTCAGCCTGGACAGGGTTCCTTAAACACCCAGGAACCTTCAGCCACTGACTGGGGAAGGATTGGGGAGCGTGCACACTGGCCTTTTAAGAGGCTGGAGGTGAGCACACGAGAGTCCTAAGGTGGAATCAAGCAGGAACATGGAGAAGATGCCAGCGACCAGGATACTGGATGGCATGGTGAGTGGCGTGGTGTCCATGTCCGCACGGTACAGCAGGAGGGTGGAAGCATGGACCGCAGACCTGAAACAGGGCGGAAGTAAATGACTGTTATGGCAGGGGTTGGTGGAAGCCCTCCCCCCGCTTTATCTGATTTTCCAACCGTTCGTTGGTAAGTCAGTAATAAGTTGATTATAGGGTCCGGGGGTGTGCCGGAATGACGTTAGTTGCGTAACATGTCAAGCCGTAGCTCCGCCGCCCTCCCTGTCCCGCAGTATGCGTACTAAATGAAGCTGATGCTGGAGCACCTGGCGGGGAAGCCCCACGTGTTGCCGAATGATCTCTCTTATGAGGGTGCGCGATTCCTGTGGCGACTGATACCTGAAGGGTAACGAGAGAGTCGGGGGCTGCTGAAGTTTTGCTGGTCTACCGGGACATGGAGGGACGTGTTGCTTGATGCATGGCGTGGAAGAGGCGCTGGAATATGTGTGTTTTTCTGAAATACACTCTCTAAAGAGTAAAGGTGTGGGGAGATACCGCGGTATTGGAGTGGGGGTTCTGCTGGCCGTGTTGTTTGGATGAAGTTTTGAAAATCCCTCGTGTTCCGAAGTGAATCAACTACTGGAATCCTGTAACCTCGCAATTCTTATATTTGATAACCTGTATTGGAATGACTATTAATTATCTTACTCGTCCGCTAATGAATAGTTAATGAACTGTGCGTCCTACTCGCTGTGGATTCAAGAGGCCACTTGCATCCGGCCGTTGTGCTCCCGTGGCCGAATTGCGGGCCGCATACGGCAGACCTGCAATACACGGGGCACTGGCCGTGTGCATTCCGCATCACTTGAATGGGTCCGCAAATCTGGAGATGCGGTGCGGAACGGAAGCATGGAACGGAACCCCATGGAATCACTACGAAGAGCTTCCGTGGGTTCCCAATCCGTGCTTCCGTTCCGCAAAAAAATAAATAGAACCAACATTGAACGGAGAGGACTTTTGTTTTGTTATTTTGGAAGGGTGTAATATTGTAAAGGCAACAATGGTTAAGAAAAAAGATGATAAAGAGAAAGTGGGGGAGCCGAGGCGGTCTGGAGAGTATGGCGCTCCTAGACAAGATCGGGAAGGTAAATCAGATTTCCCCAGGCATCGTCTACTCTAGTGAATAAGGCTACATCCTTTTTTTTTCACATCCACATGCGTTCCGTGTGTCCGCAAATTTTGTAGGTTGTGTTTCCGTGTGTCTATCGTTTTTTTTTTTGCAGATCCACAAAAGAAAACAAAAGGCTTGAACCAGTTTCTTATAGTACCTGTACAAGTGCCCTGGTTTCCAAGCAACCATCCGCAAAAAAAGCGGATGACAAAGGCTACATGCACACGACCGTTGCCTGCCTCCGCATCCGCTCCATCTGCATGAGGCTAAAAGGATGGCTTCCGTTGGTCATCCGCATTTTTTGCGGACCCATTGACTTCTATGGGTCCGCAAACTATTTTTTGCGAACAAGAATAGGACATGCCATATTTTTTTTGCGGACGTGAAATGCGGACAGCGGACAGGCAACGGAAGAGGCATCCGCATTTTTAACGGATCCATAGAAATGAATGGGAAACCATCGGATCCGCAAAAAAAACGGAACGGAGGCCGCAAAAAAACCACTGCAGTGTGCATGTAGGCTAAGGGACAGTCTAGATCCAAAAATCTGGGTGCAAGTAGTGAGGACACAGAGGAATGAGAGGCGGATACGTCAGACTCTCCCACATTATCTGACATCATGTCGGCAGTGAATTAATCTAACCGCGTGTCGGTGATGATAACGAAACAAATGGGGCAATTAAAATCTGAAGTACAGCTGATTAGAGATGATTGCAGGAAAGTAAGTGAGAGACTGAATCATGCAGAACAGAGAAGAAGTGAATTAGAAGATCAAGCTCTAAGAATCGTCACAGATCTCAAGAGTTTGAAAGTGGAGAATGACGTTCTCAGCAAGAAAATTCCAGATCTGGAAGACAGAAATAGGAGGTCAAATGTAAGATTGATCGGAATACCTAAAAAATATTCAGAATTGGATTACTGAGGTGGCGGGGGTGAAGATCTGTCCAACTTGGTTACAGCTGAAAGAGCTCATAGAGAGAAACCTAGCGGGTAATTTTCCAAGGACAATAATGGCAAAAATGACCCCGTTTCAGGATAAGGAGACTGTTATGCGTAAAATAAGATTGTTGGGGTCAGTGGAAATTAACGGATCAAAAGTATCAATTTACCCGAATTATTCATCTACAACTCAATAAGAGAGGGAGAAATGTATTGATGTGAAACGAAGACTTCGTCGAGCTGAGATAACGTATTCTCTTCAGTACCCTGCAGTGGTGTTTAAGGATAGGGTTCGGGTTATTCTTCTTCTCAAGACGTTAATAGTCGGATGGAAATTGTGGGTTTATGTATCCTAAAAAAATGTGGAAGAAGGTAATTAATACTTTAGTGTAGTGGACAGGAATGGGGAAGGGAGGTGGACTTCGCGTCAGTATGCTGGGACGTTAAGTCACTATTTCGGGACTGATACACCAAGGGGGGGGGGGGGGAGTGAGAGTAAGAAGGAAGGTTTTTTTTTCTATTGCTCCTTATTATTGATATGTGTTTGATATAAAGGAATGTAAGAGGGCTCGGTGAGAAAGCAAAGAATGATGCTGTTTTTAGTGTTATAGGCAGATATCTCCCAGCTGTAGTATGTTTATTGGAGACTCACATGTTGGGTCTTTTTAAACAGAAATGGATTACTCATCAGTTTTCAATGGAAATAAAATCCGGTTCCGGCATTCCGGCAAGTGTTCCGGAATTTTGGACGAAGAAAATTGTCATGTGATCAGTGCAGGGGGCGTGGCTCAGCACGGGATCAAATCCAGTGCTGAGCCACGCCCCCTGCACTGATCACATGACAGTGACGTCACCCCAGGTCCTTCGGCTGTTCAACAGTTCGGGTTGGTGGAAGCCGCCCCTTATGGATTCCATATGCCGGGATAGTCCGCGGTAGTGGAATCCATAACGGGATGCGGCGATTACCACAACCCGAACGCTGAACGCCGAACTTTTTTTAAAAGTTCGCTCATCTCTAATAGTAATCAATTGGAGCAAATCAATCTTACTTCCCTTGAGGGATAAGGTTGAGGTAACAGATAAGAACTTAAGGATATTGGGTTAGAAATAGCAAAGAACCCGTTTAGATTTATAGATGTGAATCTTGTTTCGTTGTTTCGGAGGATTAAGATATGGAACACATTTTTTTGTCTGAATCCTCTAATGGTTTTTGTTTCTATCAGCTCATGTTCTTGCTCAGTGGAATAATATGCTTGAATATATTCTAACCATTTGTGTGATCTGCTTTCTGTGCTTTGTCTCCACTTCTTTCTGCTTCCCACTTATGGCAGGTGTTATCTCGGGCTTCGTTTTGTGTCTGAAATATAGATTCCTTTTTGTGTACCCATTGTTCATACTCTGTTTTGGCTTTGATCCACTTATCTTTAGTTTGAGGGTTTGGTAGGTTTTTCGTCATTTGTGTAAGTGTTTTTAAGGGCTTGGCTACATTTCCTTAGAGTCTCAGTTGTTTGTTTTTTGAGGTGTGATATTATTTTACCCCGCATAAACACTTTTCCCGTCTCCCATAGTAACTGTGAGTTTTTCGATAAAGCTGAGGTGCCTGGCTTGTCTGTATATCCTCCAGCGAGTGGTCTTCCCCTCCGCATTGATGGTGGTCCTCGATGCTGTTGCTCTGGGATATTTATACGATGCTTTGTGCTTCTTTAATAGAAGTGAAGGTAGTGGAGGTTCCGTCTGCATGGAAGACTTTTTGGAGCGCTGGGTATAGAAGGGCAAATCTAGTATGTCTTTCATATAATTCTGGGCACAAGGTTGAGAATTCCCTTCTTCTACTTTGCACTTCTGCTGAGTAGTCTCCAAAAGTTAGCAATCTCTGTCCTTTGATCTCGAGCGTTGTAAGTCCAGGTATTTTACTATCACTGGTCTGGGGCGCCTTGTTAATGCGCTTGGAGCCTTTAGGTTGTTATCCTTTCCAGATCTCAGGTCTGGGCCTCTTTTGTGCGCCTTTTCTACCTTGCACGGGTCATGTTCGCAGATGAGTATAAGGTCTTGGGCGGGAATCGACTCCATGACACCAATGATTCTCAGATTGTTCCCGTGGAAGCGATTTTCGAGGTCATCTACTTTTTCTTTTAATGCTTTGTTGTCATGTAGAGCTGTCTCAAGGTGTGACTTCATTTTAGAGCAGGAGTCTTCCAGTGTTTGGACTCTGTGCTCAACGCTTTCTATTCTGGCTCCATGTTCTGCTGCAGTGACTTGGAGGGATTGAAGTGTTGACCCCACTGAGATTCCTGTAGATCCATTAATATTCGGTTTGCTTCTTCAATTGCCAGTTGTTTATAAACTATTCACGATTCTCCTCCCAGATTCTCACTCTCTTTGTATGCAAGGTCTTCTCTAACGCTGGGCGTTTGTGAGAGTGAGAGTATTGATTCTTCCACCGCAATTTCTGTTTCCTGCGCTGCGGTCTTTGTCAGCTTGTTCTGACCTTTTGATTTGTTCCTGCTCCGCATATTTAAAAGGAATCGTTCCATATGTGACCACCAGCCTGGTGGTATCGATTGTCTCGGTGTTTCTCCAGTTAGTAGGGGAATTTAGAGCGTAGAGTTTTGACCTCAGGCTTCTAGATGCGTCTCACCATGCCGGTGCCGGAACCGGAAGCCGGGACACTACTTGTGTTGGGGATGCTAGATATTGAACATCAAAAGTGTTCTGTCCTTCTTATGGGTGAAGGTACATAGCTTGACAGACAGCTAAACCTTTCCCAGCAATGCATTGACAACGGAGCAACATCCAACCTGTCTTTATTGCAAGGATATATAAGTGCGGTGAAACTGGGGAACAGAAAAATAATGCGCTTACTAATGGGGTCTGACATATAGCAATGCATATAATACATTTCTGTGCATAGCAATGTACATACAAACACAAATTCCAAACATACAGATAGACATCCATGAGGGTATACAGCTATAAACAGGAGGATGCTATCTTATCTGCATAAGGGTCCATTCACACAATTGGTCTGCATCCGTTCCACAATTCTGCTGAAAGGGTGCGGACCCATTCATTCTTCCACGGCTCCGCAATAGATAGAACATGTCCTATTCAAGAATAGTCCTATGGGGAGTGCTGGCTGGGTGGTTGCGGATACGAAACACACCACGGATGTGAATGGACCCTACCAAGCATGGTCCCTAGCTGCTAACTGTAAGCTGCTATAAAAGAGGGAAAATATCAGCAAAATATATATGCAAACAGGCTGTAATGTGGCTATGTAACATACCAGCGATGCTACCATGAGCTTAGATGTGGAGGATGACTCCAGGGACTTCCAGACCATATGCTAACCTGTGGAAAGATGGCTGTAAATGAGGAACTGACTGCTATGTGCAGGGCTGATGATGTCACTGAGGTATGGAAGCTGAAGTAGACCAAACTTCTAGTATGAATAGCTGCAATTGTATGTAAAAAGCCCACTAGAGGGTGCTGTTACACAATCAACAGAGAATTATACAGAAAGCAAATCGACTATGCATGAGAACTATGAATAAAGTAACAATAAACTTGCTGAAGGCATGGCAAAAAAGTTTTCGGTATATTTCACAATAATTTTTTTTTAGAGTGGAGGGGTAATTATAGATTGGTTTCAACTTTATATAAAAAACTAAGAGTAGTTATAAATAAGGGGGAGAGATGTAATAGTAAGATTGCATGGGAAAAGGATATGGGTCCCTTAACTGAGGAACAACGGAGGAGCTTTTGGCAGGCGAGTAACTATTTGAGGAGTCCTTCACAGAGAGTAACTCAATTTATGATTCTACATCTTTTATATGTGACTCTTAGGCCCCATTCACACGTCCGTGGTGTGTTGTGGATCCGCAACACACCATGCCGGCACTCCCCATAGAGATGCCTACTCTTGTCCGCAGGCTGCTGATGCGGAGAGCACATAGTGTGCTCTCCGCATCACGTCCGGCCCCAGTCACAATGAATAGGTCCGCATCTATTCCGCAGAATTGCGGAATAGATGCGGACTAAAATGCGGACGTGTGAATGGGGCCTTAGTTGGCTCCAAAGATTTTCAGCTGGTGCTCTATATGTATGCCCAAGATGTGAAAACCGAAAACCGGATATTATCCATATGTGTGGCGGTGTCCTAAAATACAACCTTTTTGGCAGGGCCTTATTGAACTGATTGGTGATATTTTTTGTCTCAAACTATCCTTGTCAATTTTTATTTGTGTTTTGGGTGAAATTCCTCATAATTTATCAAAAGAAAATGAGTGTATGTTGAACAAATCCCTTTTCTTGGCCCGTTTATTAGTGTCCAGAAGATGGATGAGGACTGAGGTGCCCACTGTCAATGAGTGGATAGATATGATGAACTTACATAGATCCATTGAGAACGCAGGTTATACTAAATCAAATAAAATGCATATTCATAGTAGACTATGGAGCAAATGGAAAATTTTTATGGAAGTTAAGTTAAATGGTTAAAAAAAAATTTTCCTTTTTTCTCTGTCTCTTCCTTCTTGCTCTCTGGGTTTTAAATGGGATTTAAGTATAAAATATTAATGTATGTTTTATAATCTCTGTATAAATATGGTTGGAATAAAGAAGATTTAAAATAAATAAATAAGTTTATTACATAGAGGAATACATTGTATCCACTTCTTAAAGGGACAGTAACTCCAGACTGATAACTAAAGCAGTCCTATGATGTCAAGGATACCAGACAGAGGAACATGTCGGTCTAATGGTCAGCAGCATAGTAATGAGGCCCAGCAGAAGGTGACCTGTTCATGGCTTCTCTTGCACTTCATGGGCCTTTGTTGGAGGTCCTCAGGGGTGTAACTATAGGAATGCCCCCAAGAGCCTGAAGGCCACATAACCTGTATTGTAAATGAAGCATGATGGGTGGGGTCCTGGTAATGATTTTGCATCAATGCCCGGGAGCTACAAGTCAGTCAGTGGGAGGCCTCCATTATCATGTCAGCACCTGGCCCATTGGGTGGACAGTCTTTTAGCTCGCTGGTGGTCCAGGCCAACACTGGCAGTGGGATTCAGGCCACATGAACATCCAAGATCCTCATTTTGGTGAGTGTGTGTGTGTGTGTGTGTGTGTGTGTGTGTGTGGGTGGGGGGGGGTTAAAACCAAAGCAGCAGGGAGGGTAGGGGGGATGTGAAGCTGCATATCTGAGCAGAACCATAGAAGACAGGGAGTAAGGAGCCTGGAGTCAGGACGTTGCGGAGCAGTTGTGTATATGGGGTGCTGCTGTAGAGCTTTTGCCTGAGGGTGGCCATATAAGCTGTAATATTGGAGGACTCTTGATGACATGTGGCGGTCTTCGGGAGGGGCCACTTCTTTGGACTCCCTATTGGGGCTCACGATGACCTATAGCACAGACTGTAACCTCGAAGCCTCTGTGTCTCCACAGTCATGATCGGCATGGTGATGGGAAGCGGTTTCCAGATGATGACCAGTGAGGTGCAAAGTAAACCCATCAAAAGCCCCTCCATGGTCACCCTGGAGGTAAGAAGCCGCCACCGCAGCAGTGGTGGTACGCAAATGACGTAGCTAAGTGTATCTAAGCCCAGCTCTGTGTGTCCTTAGATCTCTCCTACTTAGATGTTTTTTACTTTTCATCTGTGACACCAGAGAGATGTTACTTGGTTTTAGGTCCTTTGTCTTAAACGGGTATTCTGGTTATATCAAGTTATCTCCTATAAAATCAGTGGGGGTCCTACTGCTGCCACCTCCACCACCACCACCACCGATCACGAGAACGGGGTTCCCAAACCAGTCTGAAACTGAATTCTATAAAGACATAATATAATACGAGTCAAAAATTATCCGCAACTTTCAGAACAGACAAATACATTATTTTTGGGACTATAAGACTCACTTTTTAGGAGGAAAAAAATCTTGCTTAAAAGTGTCTGTGTCTTATAGTCTGAAGTCACGGTGCTATAGTTTTAATTAGTAGAACATTTTATCTTCTACTTTCTTGTGGTCTAAACCTGGGGTGGGGGGTCTTATGGTCCGGTGCAGTGGCGCACTTTCAGTGGAGGCAGACCACGCAACTCCTATGGATCCTAGGGGATGGGGGCCTTGGCTTCTTTCTCTTAAAGGGATTCTGTCACACCACATATAAGCCCTGTGAGCTAAACATATGCTCATGTCAGGGTAACATTCTGATTTCTAAGGTGGCCTTATAAAAGCTATTTGTGGCTTTATTCTGCGGAAAAGCAGGTTTTACTAACCTGTCAATCATTGAATTAAGGTGCCCAACGGGAGGTCCGTGGATCCATGGTGCCCGGCCACACCCATCGCCGCCTTCCCAGCATTCAGCGCCACCTACTACTCCTCTGTGTTGCTTCTCCCTCCCCCCCCTCCTTCCGCTTTGAGATCCCGCGCGTGCGCACAGGCTAGCGCAAGCGCAGAATCTCAAAGCGGGAGGAGGGGGAGGGAGGGAGAAGCAACACAGAGGAGTAGTAGGCGGCGCTGAACGCTGGGAAGGCGCTGGGCACCGAATGGCGATGGGTGTGGCCGGGCACCATGGATCCACAGACCTCCCCTTGGGCACCTTAATTCAATGATTGACAGGTTAGTAAAACCTGTTTTTCTGCAGAATAAAGCCACAAATAACTTTTATAAGGCCACCTTAGAAATCAGAATGTTACCCTGGACATGAGCATATGTTTAGCTCACAGGGCTTATATGTGGTGACAGAATCTCTTTAACATTGGAAAAACGCTGCATTTTCATACATCCGCCACCAGAGGGAGCTCAATGCAAATAGATTACTTCAGCTTCCAGTAAATTGTAACTGCATAAATTCCTATGAACGGAGCTCCCCCTAGTGGTGGCTGCTGGCAGCCAGCTTTATAATAGAAGAGAAACAGGCGATTTATCAATGTATTTTGCATGTATTCTGGTGAAAATACATTGAAAAGTATAGTGTTTAGAATGAGCACCATATTTATAAAGCACCTGTTTCACCTTTTCCGACATAGAAGTCTGCTAAAGTGGGCGAGGTGGAAGGAGACTTTTTGAATCATATTTTTTTTTCATTTTAAATTCTTCCGCTTAATAAAAAAAAACAAAAGAAACATACATTTTTCAGAAATCTGGGGGGCGTTGCCCTTTGCGTTGCCTGGGAGTGATTGTCGCATGCATATTGAGAAACTGGGTGAGGCAGGGGGCCCATGCTAAGTTTTGCTATAGGGCCCTATTAGATCCGTGCACGCCCCTGGTCGGGTGCGTCTTATAGTCTGAAAAGTACTGTACATTGTTTTTCTACATAATCTCCCTGGTCGCTGCTGTGCAGGTCTGAACGTGTTATGTCACTTCATTTGTCACTACGGTACAAGGAACGATGGCCGCCCCACTTGTGACTGACAGGAGGAGCTGCGTGCAGGGATAGGTTTTTTTCTAAGCTGAGTCTGGAGTCGATATCTATCGAAGACTTTGTGTCCAGAATGGAAAAAAGGTTTTGTCGCAAAGAAGTGTGTGTGAATGGACGGTCGGCCATGTAGAGGGACCGTACACGACTGATGACAGCATTGAGCTGCACGTGAACTGATAGAGCAGTGACAGCGGATTATGTGGCCCTATGAGGGTGAAGATTCCCATCTGATGTGAAGGTGAAGACAGCGGTGCATTCGTGGCTCACAGCTCAGCCTATAACACCTTTTAATGAGGGAGTAGGATAGCTACAGTTAACAGATGGACAAAGTGTACGGAGGAGCCGGGAGATTATGTCAAAAACAAGAGGGTGGGTCATTTTTGTGTCCATGTTGGCGTTCCGTAGAAGATATTGTGGTCTGCAGAGGACTGGAGGGTCCCACTATATGACACGTCCGCAGCTATATTTACATGTATGAACAGGAGCGTTACCGAAAAATATAGGCCCAAGAAATGCAGATAATTAAGACAATCCCTTCATACAGGGGCAATTATCAGGACGCGGAGAAGATGCAGAGAACCCGACAGTTGTTGTGGTAGCACATTATGACGCCTTTGGGGCTGCTCCGGTAAATATCTATCTATCTATCTATCTCATCTATCTATCTATCTATCTATCTATCTATCTCATATCTATCTATCTATCTCATATCTATCTATCTATCTATCTATCTATCTATCTATCTATCTCATATCTATCTATCCATCCCTGTTCTGCAGTTTCTGGCATACGGTGCAGACTCTAACGGCAGTGGAGTTTCTTCGCTCCTGGAGATGATTCGTCTTTTTCACTTTCTGTATAACACCCCCAGGAGTCGGGGCCGGTGAGTCTTTTATTTCTCCTCACATTCCTTCTGATATCAGGACTATTAATTACGTTTTCTGGATTTTCTGGATCGCGCTTCTAAATATCATCTCTATAAATATTTCTATGGCGGCTGCAATAAATTGGAATCAATGGACAGAGAGATGCCATAGAGAAGTGATGAGTACAGCCCCACCCCAGTACAGCCTCACCCCAGAGGCCATGGAGAAGCAGGAGAGCTGCGTACAGAACCAGATTTGTCTGTAAAGCGTTATTATCTTGCCTTATCTAGGCCTTCAGCAGTACATCAGAGCTGTCCTCTGCCATTAAAGAAGTTGTTCAGGATAGCCCATCAATGTTTGATTGGTGGTGGTCCCACCTCAGGGGCCCCTGCACCCCCTTCATTGTCTACACATGCACAGCAGCTTATCCATATGACAGCTCAGTCCCATCAAACTGATAGCATACCCAGTTGTATGGAGGAACCAATGTACCAGTGTAAACCATCGGCTAGATGGCAGTGACCCCTCCATTGTGCTGACTGGTTCCCTTTTAACTGTCGCATTTAATAATAATGAGATGACTCTGCTCATTCTGCCCCATTCTACACAGAAAAGCCAACAATTGAGCTGCAGAAAACAGGAAGTGCCAGTCTATTCTACTCACTCCAGTGTCCGGTGTGAGAACTGCAATATTTTTAAATAAAAAGTTAAGGACAAAAAAAATCCTTGGTTATTTTGTGGGATACTTTCACTTTAAATTTCTATTTGCTTCGGCAAAATATCCCGATGGAGGTTGGGAATGGGATCCAACTACAGATCAGGTATCTGTCCTGTTCCTCCAGGTATAACATCCTGTTCTCTCTGACCGGAGGGGGGAAATTCAATTACCAGGGCAGCAAGCGCTGGATCGAGGAGCATCTGGACCACACCGGTAAAGCGCAGATATCATTTCATGTTTAGGATTTTACTTTATGTAGAACTGAAATTCCAGAGGTTGTCTAGTCCAGAGTGGAGAGCGGTTATAAAGAGCGTCTATGACTTTGGGGGACCTGTCCTGCCCTGCATTACATAGACATCCCATTCATGTGAATGGACACTGTGTAATACTTCATGTGTCCTGTGGTGTCACTGCAGGGAAACTGAACACTTCCTGCCAGGTTCCCCACAGATCACAGGTGATCGCTTGAGGTCCCAGTAGACCTGCCTTCCTTCTAACAGAAGCAGAGAACCCTTTTAGTCTCATGACATATCTTAATAGGCTTTGAATCCATTATGTTGTTATAGAACTCCAAACACAGCCTTAAAGGTATCTGACAATATTTTGTCGGCCACTAGAGGGAGCCAATGAGCATACCGAAGACTGATTTCTTATTGGCTCCAGTAATAGCCACACAGATCCCTACTGTGGGCGGACGAAATTCACGTAAATAATTTTATGGCACTAACATACAGTATTCCCCAGCGCTGTGAAGAGATTACCATCACTCGCATGTGTCTGTCTCCAGTGGACCTCAGTAACTGGGAGCCAATTAACTTATCTGCACATCTCAGATTGTGGAAGAAAACCCAAAAACCAGTAGGAAACCCAGGAGAAAACCACATGCAGATGTTGCTCCTGGTCAACTCTAGGAGCCCCAGTGCTGCAAGACAACAATACTGACCACTGAGTAACAACGTAGGGAAGGCAAAATAACACAAGGGGAACCTCTACTCTGTGGAAACCATACTGTAACACTGACTATTGGGGGTGAGGGACAAGTTTTGATGTTTGGCAGGTGTTTCCTGAATGCTACTGTGTGAAAAACCATAGTCTCCTTGTAAATTGTTGATGGCTATTGAGTTATTCTCTGATCTTTCAGAAACCAGCATCCTTCACGAGAATGTGGCATTCGTCCTGTGCCTGGACACGTTGGCCAATGGGGACTCACTCCACCTTCACGTCTCTCGACCTCCAGCAGAAGGAACGGCTCCATGGGAATTCATGAAGGAGCTTCAGTCGGTTTGTGGACTTTAGCATCCAGCATCACTATGTTTACTCCTCTTTTGTAGACCATTTTTTATGTATTTTATTGGTCATCATTCTGGTTGTTGAGCCACCAGTTGACTTTCCCCAATGTGACCACCACTTGAGTATAGGCACAGAATCATCTGTGTACCATACAATGTGCTGCTTCCCCATGAGGCACCAATGTGCTACAGGGAACTAACTCAAGTTTCTACGTCTCAGTAGAGCCTTGACGTGGCATTGTGTAGTAGTTTTGGATTTAATGGGCATCTGTCACTTCATAGTTATCTCTGTGATGTCTCACGGTTTATGATGTGGACTCTGTGGTCATTCCAGGTCGTTCTGTCGCCCCCGTTTGTCAGTGTAAATTTTTCGGTTGTTCACAAGAAGATTCATTTGGGAGAGAACATCTTGGCCTGGGAACACGAGCAGTTCAGTTTACGGAGACTCCCGGCCTTTACAGTGTCTCACCTGGACAGCCACAAGAATGGTTTGAAGAACACCATTTTAGACACCAGGTGGAGTCATCTTCTATTTGACCTTCTCAGTCCTCTTATTCTCCTTGCATTCTTCTTTATAATTGTATTCTTCTTCCACATCTTCTTCACCTTTGTGTTTTTCTTCTCTCTTTACCATCTCAGTCGTCGTCTTCTTCTTGTTTTTGGTCATCAATATGGTTTACTTTTCCTCATTTTCTTCTTGTTTTCTTCTTTTTCACTCTCTTCTTTTCCTTCTTCCTCTACACCAGGAGTGGCCAACCTGTGGCTCTTTAGACACATGTGGCTCTTTGCTTCTTCAAGTGCGGCTCTTGCTGTGGAGCTGGGCAGCAGTCAGGCTGGCTCACTCTCCACCCCATGCTCAGATATTTTTTCCTGATCGGGCGCCGTTGCTACTTTGCAGCTCTGGCTCACTCTCCACTACGTCCTGATGCACACGGTGTGAGAACGTAGTACGCAAAGACATGCACTAGGACCTGACGCTGTGCTCATCAGGTCATGGTGGAGAGCGTGTCAGACCTGCAAAGTAGCAGCTGCCTGAACAGGAGACCAGTGCCTGATCAGGAGAGGGAAGAGATTTTTTTTTAATTATAGAACTGAGCATGGGGGTCTGATCTAAGCACGGGAGGTTCTGATCTGAGCATGGGGGAGGGGTCCTGATCTGAGCAATGGAGGTCTGATCTGAGCATGGGGGGTCCTGATCTGAGAAATGGCCTGATCTGAGCATGGGGGTCACATCTGAGCATGGAGGAGTCTTGTGTGAGCATGGGTTGGTCAGGTCTCAGCATGGGGGGGGGGGGCAGATCTGGGAATGGGGGGGATCTGAGCACTGAGGGTCTGACACTGGGAGTCTGATTTGTGTTGTCTGATACGAGCATTGGAGGTCTGATGAGGTTTGGGGATCTTATTTTAGGTCAGATGAGAATTGGGGATCCGATTTAGGAGTCTGATCTGAGGTCTGGTGAAAAATGTATTTTTTCTTTTTTTTCTCTGCTAATAAAAAATAAGATATTTTTTTTAATCTCTTATTTTTCTTTGTTACAACCTAGGTGCATCTTGTAGGGCGAACAATACGGTGACTGTGTAAATGTATAGCTTGTGGCTCCTGGTAATCATCCTTTTTTGGGGGGCTCACTGTGTCTGTAAGGTTGGCCACCCCTGCTCTACGCCTTCTTTGTCTTCATCCTTTCCATCATTATAATTTCCGTCTCCTCTTTCTACATTTCCCCACCTTCTTCATTGTTTTCTTCACCTTCTTGTTCCTCTTCTTCCTTCACGCTCTTCTCATTCTTCAATCTTATTGATTTTCATTTCTGCTTGTCTTTTTTCTTATTTTCACTCAGTTCCTTCACTTTACCTTCTTATGCCATCATGATTGTCTTCTCGTCTTTCTCCTTCATCATCACCTTCTTCTTTTTCTTCAGCCTCACTTTATATTCCTCAAATTCTTCGCCGTTTTGTTCTGCATATGGCACAGAGAACTATACTGAATTACAGTAGGCCTAGCACTAGTACATAGGTACTACCACTGTTATTTCACATTGCAGTAGGCCTAGCACTAGTACATAGGTACTACCACTGTTATTTCACATTGCAGTAGGCCTAGCACTAGTACATAGGTACTACCACTGTTATTTCACATTGCAGTAGGCCTAGCACTAGTACATAGGTACTACCACTGTATTTCACATTGCAGTATGCCAGCACTGATATGTGAGTACTATATAGCACTGCTAGCCCAGCTTTGTATGCCACTAGTATGTGCATACTATATTTCACTGTTAGGTCAGCACGGTATGACACTCGTATATTGATATTATATGGCGCTGGTTTGACAGCACTATATGGCGCTGGTATGACAGCACTGTATGGCATTATCGTACTTTATCATACTGAATGGTAGTATTATTCTGATTCATGGCATGGGCATTGTTCCGCCACAGGGTACACATCTAAGAAAACGTCGTCACAATGATAGGTCCCAACTCTCATACCCACCTGATCCTATACGCCATAATGGTATATAGTGTGATGGGCAGCACGGAGGCTCAGTGGTTAGCACTGGTGTCTTGCAGCCCTCGGGTCCTAGGTTGGAATCCGACCAAGGACAACATCTGCATGGAGTTTGTATGTTCTCCGTGTTTGTGTGGGTTTCCTCCAGTTTCCTCCCACACTCCACAGACATACTGAATGTGATGGGGACCTTAGATTGTGAGCCCCATTGAGGACACTGTGTTGCTAATGTTTGTAAAGCGCTGCGGAATATGTTAGCGTTATATAAGTAAGTAAAATAATAATAATAGAAATGCCCTTTAATTGTCAAGCTGAAAACCAGTAACCAACCTGAGCCACCGTTGACATATCCTCCAGATCACGTGTAGATGTAAAGAAGCTTCGGAGAAACACGGAGATCCTGTGTGAAGCCCTGGCCCGGTTTCTGTACAAGGACACAATGAAGGTAAGAGATCCGGGCGCTGCACTAGTCAGACAAGTCATATAATGGCCCCAACTGTTCTAGAAGGTCCACAACCACTGAAAACCAGCTGATTGTGAGGGTGCCAGGTGTTGGACCCCCACTGATGACCTATCCTGAGGACCCCTTACAGGCTGCATCGGAGGATCTGTTACAAATTCCTGCACACAGGTCTATTTTGTCCTGTAAAATGCTGGACTCCTGAATGGAAATCTGACTGCCCCTATTATAGCCATTGAGATCAGTCCAGCACCATTCATCTCAATGACTTGCCAGATCTGGCCCACCTGCTATTTTCACTGTTTTGCACCTATAGATGGAAATCACTAGCGGTGATGTGAACACTGTCTTATCACACATCCCACCTCCAGCAGATACACATAGGAAGCTCTGCCCTTACCCCTCTACCTGTGTGAAAGACAGTCCTCTTAGGTGTATAGTCTCACCTAGCTTCCTGTGCAAGGCCCCACGGATCCGCTTCCTGTGCATAAGTGCCCAGCCTCACTGCCGTGCATGCAGACTCCGTCCCCAGCTTGACTATACATAGGGCGCGAGCCTCAGCTTCCTGTGCATAGAGCCCACGCTCAGCTTCCTGTGCATAAAGTCCCGCACCTCAGCTTCCTGTGCATAAGATCCCACCGTCAGCTTCCTGTGCATAAGATCCCACCGTCAGCTTCCTGTGCATAAGACGTCACCTCAGCTTCCGTGCATAAGACCCTGTCCTCAGCCTTGCTTCCGTCCATACGTCCTGCCTCAACTCTCCGCCTTCTGTGCATAAGACCCCACCCTCAGCTTCCTGTGCATAAGGCCCCACCCTCAGCTTCCTGTGCATAAGGCCCCGTCTTCAGCTTCCTGTGCATAAAGCCCCGCCACCAGCTTTCTGTACATAAGGCCCTGTCCTCAGCCCTTTGCTTCCCGTCCATAGGCCCTGCGCTCAACTCTCTGTCTCCTGTGCATAAGGTCCCGCCTTCAGCTTACCATGCCAAAGGCCCCACTCTCAGCAACCTGTACATAAAGCCCCATCCTCAGCCTCCTGTGCATAAGGCCCTTTCCTCAGCCCTTTCCTTGCCATCCATTGGTCCTGCCTTCAACGCTCTGCTCCTGTGCATAAGGCCCCACCCTCAGCTTCCTGTGCATAAGACCCCACCCTCAGCTTTCTGTACATAAGGCCCTGTCCTCAGCCTTTGCTTCCCGTCCATAGGCCCTGCCCTCAACTCTCTACCTCCTGTGCATAAAGCCCCACCCTCAACCCTCTGCTTTTAGTGCATAAGACCCCATCCTCCGCCTTCTCTTGCTGCTTCCTGTGGTTAAAACTCTGCTCAAACTTCTGCTGTCCGTGAATAAGACCCCATTTCCAGCCTTTGGCTGTCTGTTCATGATGGCCGCTCACCAGCCCCCTGGTGCTACCTATACATTAGACCCCACCTCCAGTGGGGACACAATGCTGCTGGTGCAGGGTGACCCACTCACCCCCAACTCCTGCCCTCATATTTGCTATACTTTAGTACAGAGAGCACAGCTTACCCAGCAACATGAATATTAACCCCCTCACCACCCTAGACCACCAGGAACATTAATTAGCAGCGGCCACATTTGCGGTGCTGGCTCCGTCCTTTTATGAACCCTGAAATATGAGGCGACTCCAGACATCTCAGTTGTTTTCCCCATCTTTTGTTCCGCAAGTTAATACTGAGCAATGAAAAGACGAAGCGCTTGATGGATCACGATGTGTCCAAGGCTCCGGACTCATTATCTTCTGAAGACGACGTAAATGAGATGTTTGAATTATTATTATGATGGAAAGAGACGGAATGAGATCTTCCAGATAAATTATATGGAGATTGTAACCTCTGGCCGCGGTAATCACGGCCGGCGGAGAGGGTAATACGCTCAGCATCGGCTCCAGATAATGAAGATGACTGCAGTTCTCCTGTCTGTGCAGATAAATGGGCTATAAATACGTCAACCCAGAAGGAAATCACTCAGTATATGTCACCAGGAACCGGTGCTACATATAAACAGCCGCGTCCTGTAGACTGTCAGGCTATTACCAACAAAACATCTGTGTCCCTCCCTGCAGTGGGACGTAGTTTGCACAATGCCTGCGACATGCTGCATGCTGCTGCACAGAGCACAGTCTGCAGTCTCTCCTGGGCCTTTTCCTGCATCTGCGTCTAACCAGCTTCCTGCTCACAATGTATAGTTGTCTGCATCAGTATAATGTCTGATAGATGTGATCTGACCACACCTCCCTATGTAATGTCATGGGAAAGGTAACTACCAGAGCTAAAGGGGTTGTCCCAAGAAAAATATTTTACATTTTTCAAACCAGCCCCGGGATCTGAATACTTTTGTATTTTACTAAAGTATTTTACAAAAGTATTCAGATCCCGGGGCTGGTTTGAAAAAAGTAAAATATGTTTCTTGGGACAACCCCTTTAGCTCTGGTAGTTACCTATCCCATGTGCAACGGGCTTAGTACCAACATCTGGGGTATCCCTTACCCTTTAAGAGGTTTTTATGATATATGTCCCGTTGTTAGAGCAAGTTGTCGTGATGCCAGTTGCATGGAAGCAACGAGGACAAGGAGTCCCCTTTAAGTAGACGGTGTTGGTACCCAGGTGTAGGATTGCCAGAGTGGTGTCGAGTGACCTACAATCTCTCTGAAGGTGTTGTATGCACGTGTCACTGTGCTCCTACCTGGATATCTTTGGATCCCAGACGTGGTCAGACAAAGCAGTGCAAAAAGGGTTAACAGTTGAGGGTGAATAACTTAAGTCCAGACTTGTATTAACGTTGAACGCAGCTTTACTTGGCATAAACTTTCATCAAGGAACAATCTTCCAACTTTATCTTGGTCATCAGCAGGTTTTGGCATAAAATTCTGGCTGGCAAACACTCTCAGCTCTGCTATGTTGCCTGGATTAAATAGGAACTTTTCTCTTCTGCTGTAACTTAGCTGTCTGTAGTCTGTCTCTTACTTTAATTCTAGGAACCTCTTCCTGGCTTCAAGCTTACTTAGCTTGGCTTAAGGCAATGCAAGCCTAGGAGGGGACATGCAACCATGTAGAACTCACGGGCAGGGCCTGTCCGACAGGGACGAGGCCTGCTCCTTCCTCAAAGAGGGGATCCTCTAGACTCAAATCCTTTACCCAAGGAGGGGTAGGTTAGACTGACTTTCTCTAGTTAACTAGAACTCCTCCCTCTCTAGAGAGGGGAATAGAATGGAAGAAGGGTTAACACAGCTCTGCCAGAAGTGCTGCCATCTGCTGGTAAACCAGGCACATTATACTTGAACAGTAATTTGCAAGAAAATAGATACACACACTACGCAGGACATGGTAATAAATATAAACGATGACACAGGATCAACCATTACAGATAGTGGGTTCCAAAAGAGGTGGTAATGCCACTCTGGGGTATTACACATGCAATTTAAAATTTAGCATAGCCAGTGAGTTATTCACTGAAATCTTTATAGCGCCACCTGCTGTTTGCTCTTTTTCCAATTTCTCTCTCCACCTCACTGAGTGGACACACATGCTCACTTCCATCCTTCACCTGTCACCAGCTGCAGCAGAAAGGACATGCCCTCTGAAAAGGTGTACACTCCCCTGAGAGCAATTGGAGCAATGAATGGGGAGATCCCTGGAGCCGTGTGAGGTACAGGGCTGGTTCTAGGTTTGTTAAAGACAGTATTATGTATCATATGATGTCTGATTTTTAATTTCTATATTAGGCTCCATTCACATCACTGTTTCTCCATTTCGTTCTCCTGCTCCGTTGAGAAGCAGGAGAACGGAAAGGGCGGATTCTGCAGAAAACTGAGACCTAACCGAGTGTAACAGAGCTTAAAGACCCCATAGACTATAATTGGGTCCGTTCGGTGTCCGCTCAGAAAAAGATTTTTAAGCGGAGACCAAAGTCCTGCGTGCAGGACTTTCGTCTCCACTCAAAAATCATGTTCTGAGCGGACACCGAACGGACCCCATTATAGTCTATGGGGTATATTTAGGTTCCGTTCGGGCTCTGTTAGTTCTCAGTTATCTGCAGAATCCGCCCTTTCCGTTCTCCTGCTTCTCAACGGAGAGGTTAGGAGAGGTCGGAAGGATTTAATGTGGCTGCTGGAGTTTCCCTTTAAATGTTAACCCTTTTACTGCAAAACAGACAAAACATTTTACTGCAAAGGAGGACCAAACACCCTAGCGAGATGCTTTGCAACACTGCCCCCAAGTGGTAGAGCCTGGATACTGCAGACATCAAAGAAAGTCATTAGAAAAATAGACCAGTTATATACATACAGATTATGTTCTAATGGGCTTTTCTTGCGGCCCAGCCCTGCCCCCTAGTGGTAATATTGCAGTATGCGTGACAAATTCTCTTCCCTTTTACAGAATACTCCGAGGAACGTTCGCCTCTTTCAAGGAGATCTGGTGAGTTCTATACAAAAACCTAATCATCTTATTTCCAACGACTGAGTCTCTAAGACGTTTACTGGTGGTCACAGGGCGTCCAGGAGGAGCGATTATCAGCTGTTCTCGACTGGTTGACCTCGCAGCCTCGGGCGGCGCAGCTGATCACGAAGAACCACCCGATGCTGTCCACCATGGAGCAGCTGTTCAGAAGACACCTGAAGGACGTAAGGCGCCATATCTTCAAGCCGGACGACAGGTACTTAAAGGGGGTCTCCATCTGAACATATCATCGGGCGCGCCTCATATATTCATCATGTATGGGCTACCTGTCAGTCGGGGACCACAAGGGTCAATATTGGTCGGGGCACAGTAACTGATAGAGATCACAGATTTCACTGAAAACGCTCTGCCCCCTGGTGTTCAGACTTATTCCCTTTCTTGCCAGGAATCCGGAGTTTGTATTCTACGATCAGATGAAGCAGACGATGACATCACACAGGTGAGGCCGCCGTTCACACCATTAATGGACACGGGGAGAACCATGTAAAGGCCCCATCGCCCTCCATAGTCTAACCTCCGCCTTAACTGCATTGTCTGTTAGAGTCAGAAATCCTTTTCCTATATCATCATAGGCTCAGGCCGCTGCTCTGTCCACATGCTTTATACTGCAGCTCTGCTTGTTCAGATTCAGCAGGAAGTCAGGACATGGGGAGAATGATCCTTAATTATAAGTAAAGTAACTAAACCTTTGGTGAGAAAAAGGGGAGTATTAGGGCACTGCTGCATAAAGACCGACAGGAGGACCCCCGTGTGAAATGTGGGGATCTCAGGAAGGAAAAACTGCTGTTCTGGTGCAGGGTCGGAGGGGGTGGAGCGTGACAAAGGGGCGCTGTTTGGTGTGCCCCCCTCACAGTCTATGGTTCCTTTCAGTAACAGGAGAGGCTAGCCGTCCTCCATATAACTCCACTTGTGTGTTACAGGGTGAAACCTGCCGTTTTTGATCTGTTTATGGCTCTGGTCATTGCCGCTTATCTGGGGGTCATTCACCAAGCTGTCCAGGTGAGAAAAGGATCTATATATGGGGTCACAGAATGAGCCCTGCCGTGTGCATGGCATAATACTAGGAGCTCTGCATTGTATATGAGGTCATAGAATGAGCCCTGCCTTGTGCATGAGATAATAGTATGAGTTCTGCATTGTATATGGGAGCCCTGTCTTGAATATGGGAGGTTAATAGAACAGCTCTTTATTCTTTATTGAGTAATAGGATTTTTGCCTTGTATATGGGTTCATAAAATAATTTCTGCCTTGTATATGGGGGGGGGGGGGAGGGGTTGATAGAACGAGCTCTGCATTATATATATATATATATACACTGTATACAGTGGAGGAAATAATTATTTGACCCCTCACTGATTTTGTAAGTTTGTCCAATGACAAAGAAATGAAAAGTCTCAGAACAGTATCATTTCAATGGTAGGTTTATTGTAACAGTGGCAGATAGCACATCAAAAGGAAAATCGAAAAAATAACTTTAAATAAAAGATAGCAACTGATTTGCATTTCATTGAGTGAAATAAGTATTTGAACCCCTACCAACCATTAAGAGTTCTGGCTCCCACAGAGTGGTTAGACACTTCTACTCAATTAGTCACCCTCATTAAGG
Source organism: Bufotes viridis (assembly GCA_033119425.1). NCBI lineage: Eukaryota > Metazoa > Chordata > Amphibia > Anura > Bufonidae > Bufotes > Bufotes viridis. Next base: position 15,821,908 of record CM065589.1, on the reverse strand, counting down.
ACACCTGTCTTAACTAGTCACCTGTATAAAAGACACCTGTCCACAGAATCAATCAATCAAGCAGACTCCAAACTCTCCAACATGGGAAAGACCAAAGAGCTGTCCAAGGATGTCAGAGACAAAATTGTAGACCTGCACAAGGCTGGAATGGGCTACAAAACCATTAGCAAGAAGCTGGGAGAGAAGGTGACAACTGTTGGTGCGATTGTTCGAAAATGGAAGGAGCACAAAATGACCATCAATCGACCTCGCTCTGGGGCTCCACGCAAGATCTCACCTCGTGGGGTGTCAATGGTTCTGAGAAAGGTGAAAAAGCATCCTAGAACTACACGGGAGGAGTTAGTTAATGACCTCAAATTAGCAGGAACCACAGTCACCAAGAAAACCATTGGAAACACATTACACCGCAATGGATTAAAATCCTGCAGGGCTCGCAAGGTCCCCCTGCTCAGGAAAGCACATGTGCAGGCCCGTCTGAAGTTTGCCAATGAACACCTGAATGATTCAGAGAGTGACTGGGAGAAGGTGCTGTGGTCTGATGAGACCAAAATAGAGCTCTTTGGCATTAACTCAACTCGCTGTGTTTGGAGGAAGAAAAATGCTGCCTATGACCCCCAAAACACCGTCCCCACCGTCAAGCATGGGGTGGAAACATTTTGCTTTGGGGGTGTTTTTCTGCTAAGGGCACAGGACAACTTATTCGCATTAACGGGAAAATGGACGGAGCCATGTATCGTGAAATCCTGAGCGACAACCTCCTTCCTCTGCCAGGAAACTGAAAATGGGTCGTGGATGGGTGTTCCAGCACGACAATGACCCAAAACATACAGCAAAGGCAACAAAGGAGTGGCTCAAGAAGAAGCACATTAAGGTCATGGAGTGGCCTAGTCAGTCTCCGGACCTTAATCCAATCGAAAACCTATGGAGGGAGCTCAAGCTCAGAGTTGCACAGAGACAGCCTCGAAACCTTAGGGATTTAGAGATGATCTGCAAAGAGGAGTGGACCAACATTCCTCCTAAAATGTGCGCAAACTTGGTCATCAATTACAAGAAACGTTTGACCTCTGTGCTTGCAAACAAGGGTTTTTCCACCAAGTATTAAGTCTTTTTTTGTTAGAGGGTTCAAATACTTATTTCACTCAATGAAATGCAAATCAGTTGCTATCTTTTATTTAAAGTTATTTTTTCGATTTTCCTTTTGATGTGCTATCTGCCACTGTTACAATAAACCTACCATTGAAATGATACTGTTCTGAGACTTTTCATTTCTTTGTCATTGGACAAACTTACAAAATCAGTGAGGGGTCAAATAATTATTTCCTCCACTGTATATGGGTAACAGAATGAGCCCTGCTTTGTATATGGGGTAATAGAATGAGCTCTGCCTTGCATATGGGGTCATAGAATACGCTCTGCTTTGTATATGGGGGTAAAAGAATGAGCCCTGCCTTGTATATGGGGTCATAGCATGAGCTCTGCCTTGTATATGGGGTCATAGAATGAGCTCTGCCTTGTATATGGGGTCATAGAATGAGCTCTGCCTTGTATATGGGGTCATAGAATGAGCTCTGCCTTGTATATGGGGTCATAGAATGAGCTCTTCCTTATATATGGGGTCACAGAATGAGCTCTGCCTTGTATATGGGGTCATAGAATACGCTCTGCTTTGTATACGGGGTAATAGTATGAGGTCTTCCTTGTATATGGGGTCACAGAATGAGCTCTGCTTTGTATATGGGGTCGTAGAATAAGCTCTTCCTTGTATATGGGGTCATAGAATACGCTCTGCTTTGTATATGGGGTAATAGTATGAGGTCTACCTTGTATATGGGTAATATATTGCACCCTTTATAGTATGTGGGTAACAGAATGATCTCTGCAGTACTGGTGTCCCGGATTAAATCCGGCCCAATTCTCAGATCGGTGGGGTCTGACCCCTAGTGTGCACCCCCTTTAATTCCATCTCCTCCTTCTTTCTCAGAACTTCGCTCCCGTGTACCGCAGGCTTATCCAGCTAATCACCAAACAGAAGAAGAAGTGATGTGAGAAGACGCGGAGCTCGACCCCAGGGACGCGTGTGACCAGCAAGGGCCAAACATCAGCCCCAAAGAACCAAGGGGCCGATAACAGACAGCAAAGCGCAGGCAGCTGAAAGTGTAGACACCCCGAAATTAATAAAATCCTCACATTATATTCCACATGTAGCGTTGCTGTCCTGCTGCTGGATCCTTACATGGGACTGCGTGTTTTAGGCTACAAGTAAAGGAACGTATTTTGTTTCAGTGTCCGATCCGTTCTTTTTGCGGATAGGATGCGGACCCATTCATTTTAATGGGTCCGCAAAAAATGCTGACAGCACACCATGTACTATCCGCTACCGTATGTCCGTTCTGTAGCCCTGCAAAAAAATAGAGCACGTCCTACTCTTGTCCGTTTTGCAGACAAGGATAGGCTTTATTACAATGGATTTGCAAAAAAAAAAAAAAACGGATGCCATACGTAATGTCATCCATTTTTTTTTCCAGATCCACAATTTGCGGACTGCAAAACACATACGGTCGTGTGCATGTAGCCTTATAATGAGATGTATCTGATAATACAGAGATCACAAGTTTGTGCCGGATAATCAGATTTTTCAGGAACCTATGCTAGACTTGCAGATGAGCAGTCCACCAAGAGAAAGCGTCCGCCGCAGTAGGGCTGCAGCTATCGATTATTTTTGTAATCAAGTATTCTACCGATCAATCGAGTACTAATTAATCAAAAACTAATTAAAAGAACATTTTACTTAAAAAAAAAAACTCAGCCACCTGCAATCAGCCCCCCCCCCCCCTCCAGTGCCATCAGGTTTCCCCCTCAGTGCCATCAGCTGCACCCATGGCATAAGGTCCCCCCCAGTGCCATCAGACTCTCCCACCCGCAAGCGCCACCATAACCCCCTCTTAGCCGTTAGTCCCCAGTGCCAGTAAAATAAAAGACCGCTCCTGTGGGGGCGCTGCCAGGACTCCAAGGATCTTCACGCGATGCACTGGGACCTGAGGTCAAACTGCGCACTTACGTGCACTACCAGTGCAGTACCAGCCGGCGGGAGACCATGGAGTGTGAGTAATAGCAAGCGCTTCACTCCCGCTCCGTGGTCACATGGCACTAACGGATCCTCGATGCATAAAATTTGCATCGAGGATTTTTTGTGTCGAGTAACTCGATTCAATCGAGTAATCGTTTCAGCCCTACTCCGCAGTGCCACCTAGTGGAGGTAACTGCCCTGTCAGCAACGTCCAAGCCTTTTACAGGCCTCGCAACAAACCTAATGGTATTACCCAAACCAAGAGCCTCCACCAAAAGGAGAAGAGGTTCCGTCTGCATCCTGATGTGTCGGTGGGCTCATGGTTCACATTTTGCAGACATATCCATTTTCAGAACTGAGCTCCGGATGGTGAAAGCACACAGATGATCCACGTACAAAGACAGAACGTGGCCTAGACTTGGCTGCAAAATGCAGACCGCAGACCATTGAAGTCAATGTCTCTGCAAACAACAAAGACGGATGCAGCACGGACGGTATTGGTATTTAGCAAATTTGCAATTTGAGGACCGCATAATACATACAGTGGTGAGCACAGGGAATACTGGCCCAGGCGTATTCCAGTACTGGCAAAGAAACGCAGATACTTCTAGATTTCCAGCCCAACTTCTGAATTATTTTCTCATGGGTTCCATTAGCCCCTTCCTGACACCCTTTCATTTTTCTCTCCCCTCCTTCCATGAGCCATCTCGTCTTTATTTTTCCATTCACATTGAATGAGGGCTTATTTTTTATACATTTAATATTCCATAACCCTGGGAACACACCTGGGCGTTTTTCAGCGTGTTCGTACGCGCTGTAAAACACCCTACATGTGAAAAGCCATGCTTCCCTATGGGCATGGTTCACATTTAGGTGTTTTACAGCGAGTTTGAACGTGCTGTAAAACGCCCCACGCCCAAACAAGTACATGAGCTTCTTTGGGGCGTTTTAATGCGCCTATGGACAATGTTGCCATAGGGGAGAATCACTGAATCGCGCGTATGACGCGCGTTTCTTAGTTACAAAAACGCGCATCCAAAAACGCGCATAAAACGCGCGTCATACGCGCGATTCAGAAACGCCTAGGTGTGTTCCCAGCCTAAGAGAAAGACAGAGAAAAAAAAAGGAGGAAACGGGGAAAAAACGTAATTCCGTCACTGTGCCGCAAAAATGACATTATCTGTATTCTGCAGGTCAGTCTACAGTGTTTTTATGTTTCGGCTATCCGAGAAAGAGAATAGTGATGACGTATCTACAGGATAGGTCAAATATCCGATTGGTGGGGTCCAAGTCGCGGCACTGCCCGATCCGCTGTTTTGAGAGCTCCTGGTGAGGCAGCCTTCCGAGCGCTTACCAAGCACAGCGCCATACACAGGGCTGCCATCAGAAATTTTGGGGCCCCTTACACAGCTCAAGGCCTGGGCCCCCTCCGCCCTCCCCGACACTGCCCCAGATGCGGATCCAGAGCCTGGTCTTTGGAAGGGCACTTCCCCCAGGAATAGGAGATCATGGGGCCCGTGTCCCTGTCCACCCTCAAGCCACACCCACACACATCCCCACCCATATATCGCGCCCATACCTCTTAGATCCAGGGACGTCTCCACACAGCCCTCCATTATGTAGTTCGCCTGCCACACTGCCTCCCACTGAGTAATTTGCCCCCCAAGTTAATTTTGCCCCCAGACAGCCCTGCATTATGTAATTTGCCCCCACACGGTCCTCCATTATGTAGTTTGCCCGCCACACTGCCCTCCACTGACTAATTTGCCCCTCACAAGTTAATTTTGCCCCAGACAGCCCTGCATTATGTAATTTGCCCCCACACGGTCCTCCATTATGTAGTTTGCCCGCCACACTGCCCTCCACTGACTAATTTGCCCCCCCTCACAAGTTAATTTTGCCCCAGACAGCCCCGCATTATGTAATTTGCCCCCAACTAAGTAATTTTGTCCCCACACGGCCCTCCATGTAGTTTACCCGCCACGCTGACCCCCCACTAAGTAATTTGCCCCCAGACAGCCCTCCATTATTGCAATAACCCCCCCGCCTTTGTGTCGCTGATCCCGGCCAGCTCGCTCCCCAGCACCGCCTGGAGGTACCCTTTCCTTAAATCCAGTCTCTGTGCAGCAATCAGGCTTTCCACTGAGAGGCTGCGCTGCACAGGACGCGCAGTGGAAAGCCTGCCTGGCCTGACACATCGATCAGCTGAGTGGTGGGCGGGCTGGGGAGGTAAGGGACGGGCCGCGGAAGGAAGAGGGCGAGGAGCACTGGGCCCCAGGGCCGGCGGCCACAATAAAAAAAATAAAGGCTCGGGACTGTCCGGGCCCTTTACTGGGGTATGGGCTGTACCCCCCCCCTGACCATACATCAGATAGTGGCAGTGCAGGGTACTGCAGCTCAATGGGGCTGAACTGCATCTAGGTCACGTGACTATGAACGATGATGTGACAGGCCTAAGAAGAGGCGGTGCGCCGTCCTCCTCGGGTCCCAGCGATCTGATTTTGATGACCTATCCTGAGGTCAAGCTGCTATATTCTGAACCCCATAACTTTTTTAGATTTACATCTACGGAGCTGTGTGAGGTCTCTTTTATTGTGGGGCGAATTGACGTCTTTATGGATACCATTTTTGGGGTGTGCATGACTTTGTGAACACCTGATTTAATTTTTAGGGTGGTAAAGGGACCAAAAACTCCCAATTCAGCCTTTTTGATTTTTTTCTTCTTATCATACGGGAGAAATGCTTTTCTATTTTCATACTTTGGGCATTTTTGGATGCAGCGATGCCAATAATCTTTATTCTTTTTTACTTTTATTTGTAAATTGGGGCAAATTATTAGAATTTTTTAATCTTTATTTTTACCTTTTTTTAACCCCCTTTAGAGGATCTACACATGCAGTCGCTAGATATCTTCTACTGTAGACTGCTATGGTTTACCTGAGGCAGGGCTTAATAGGAACTTTACTATGGCAGGCCTGGGAGCCTTGGCAAAGCAACCAAACCTGCATCCCACTCCCGATACATAAGCGCTCAGATGCGATGTCCGCAATTGGGACCATGGCATTTGTGGGGTTAATTGTCCACGATCCTAACATCTCCAAATATCTCGTGTGTAAAGCAACTGGCGCCTGCTCAGCTCGAGTGCGCACTATTTCTGAAGACTCGACATCGGCCATACATGTGCACCAGATGTCGGAAGGGGGATATCAAGGAAACTTCACGGTTTGCTTCAATGGAATCTGTCCTGGTCTTGTGAGGGACGCACAGGTGTGTGGCTCGTGCAGAAAAAATCCTGAAATATTGCAATTTCACACAGGCCGCTAGGGGAGAGACAAGTCTAAAGCGCGTGAATATTCCCTAAGAGACTCTGCAGGGTCTTTTCCCCCTATAACGGCTTCGTGTGTAGCATTTTCTCACTGCTGGCTTATGATCTGTGATTTACGACCATTCTGCGATTACCATAAGGCCTCATGCACACGGCTGTTGAGTGCTTCTGTGGGTGTTCTGTCTGTGCCGCCACACCGCAAAAAGGTAGTGCATGCACTACTTTTTTGCCGTGCAGACCATCGGATGTGGATCGCGCACCCCATTCAAGTGAATGGGTCCACGTCCGCATATGGTGGGCACATGGTCGGTGCCCGTGTGTTGTGGACCGCAAGCAGGGACACAGGCCAATGGCGGCCGTGTACATGAGGCCTAATAGAAACAGGCTTGTGCTGATACACAGCAGCCAGTCCGAAAAGTGTGAGCAGGAGGTGCGTCTCAGACTCCCCTGTACCTAGGCGGAGAGCAGGTAAGTGCACCTATGGCTACAGCCCCACATAGCATACGTAGGCATTTATGACATTCTTGCCCCTCATGACGCTTTACCTCACCTCCTTTCGAGAGCCATCGTTTTATGTTTTCTTAATGTTGCTGTATGATACCTTGTTTTGTGCGTGTGGATATTTTTATGTGGCCTGTGAGAGTAGATATTTAGTTTTGAGGCAGGCAGGCCTATTATGTGGCACATTAAAAATAGCAGGAAAATGGAGGCAAAATAAAATAAAAAAAATAGAAAATAGTTTTTAAAAGTCCTTAAAACAAAAAAAACAACAAAAAAAACCCTGTTAAACATTGTTGTATTAAGTTTAAAAAAAAAAGTACCCTATGCATAATTGGCATGGCTGCCATCTTAAGGACCCGCCCTGTAAAATTAATGTGCCAAGTACTCACACAGTGGAACACTATCCGGCGAGAATAGCTGCGTCTCGCTCATCTCCACAGAATACGGGTCCGATAGGTGCAGGTCCCACCTCTGGTGCCCACTCCTATCTCACAAACAGGACACCTCCACTGGGACTGGAGAGGAGTCTGCGCATACGTGGCTCTTTCCAGTCACTGCTATGGGAGTGCGCTTACTCGGCTATTTTTCAGATGACCAATTTTATTCTTTTCGGGGACTCTCGCGATCGCTTGTTGCTAAATTCCACCCGTTGAATTGTCCGTAACTTTAAACTAAGGGGCGATACCCTGAGCAATCTATCATCTGTACGACACGTAGGCTCTTTTTCTAAACTATTTTATTCCCCGGTTATATCTGATTTTATTGCTCTGTTGTCTGTACATGGAGGCAGCCATCTTGTCTGAACTGTGTACATAACCTCCAAAGATTTGCTTTACAACAGTCACATAAACGTAAAAAACCTCGATGACTGTGGGCATGCTCTGCGACCTGTGCAGAGGTCATTGTGCAGGGAGGGGGAGTTCAGCTGTGTCCATCGCCTATTGTCAGTGGTTTATTCTGGTTTACCTATATTAAAGGCCCCTGCAACCCTGTGTGATGATAATGAGACCACTGCTGAGAAGTGTTCATCCACAGATAGCAACCTATTATGAAGCTCACTGGTCATTTTGCAGGGAGGGGAAGTATATAAGATATAACCATCATATATTGTGAATAATGGATGCTATGTTACCTATATATAGGTATTACCAGTCATTGTAAGCTTACTCGTGGTGATAATGAGATGACTGCTGTGAAGTTATCTCCACAGACCAGGACTCACTAACCTATTATAAGACTCAATGGTCAATGTCCAGGGAGGGGAAGTAGATAAGATGTAACCATTATCTATTGTGAATGGTGGATGTTACCCCTATAGAGGTATTACTGGTCATTGTAATCTTGCCTGTGATGATAATGAGACGACTGCAGAATTGGAAGTGTCAGCTTATTTTTCTTTGGAAGAAATAAAATCACCAGAAATCGGTCCTTTCCCTTTGAGCGCTCAGTATTTTTTGGTGATGTCCACAGGTCTACTATCTCGACCGTTGTCTCTATCTGCGATAGAGAGGGAGCTTCCGCGTCATAGCAGGGAATACTCTGTATAAAGAGGTGCCCCACTCTGTCAGAATTCTTTTTAAATAAAACTGCTACTTTCCTTGAGTAGCGTGGTAACTGCAGCACGTTGCTGAGTCAGTCCTGCCGCTGTGCGACGGTACGCTGACCTCCTTGTGCTGTACTAGGAGTTCACAGGGATTCAGCTGCAGATTTTATCTGCCCGAGTCTCCCGGACCAGTGAACAACGTTCTTCATGCCGTTTACGTCCAAACGTTCTTCACATGAGAAACTGTGCAATGAGGTTAGCAATCCCTAGGACAATTATACAGACGTGTGTGACCACCGAGTACCACCTCAGCTGCTGGCTGCGATACAAGGCTATCATGTGGATCAGACAGGGGTAAACGAAGACGAAAGCAAGACCACAGGCAGCTCCCGAAAACCTGAGAAGAGAAAAGCAGATTATTATACACATCCTAATCTTCCTAGAGCTCAGAGCAGATACTGAAGAAGCAGGGAATGCTGGGAGCTGTACGCTATAAAGTTAGCAGAATAGCGGACATACAGGATGAATCTCAGGATATAATGTATGTAAACAGTGACTCCACCAGCAGAGTGCAGCTCTGGAGTATAATGCTGGCTGTAATTTGGGATTAGTACAAGATTAGACAAGGTGTACATACATTATTTATCCTGTACTGATCCTGAGTTACATCCTCTATTATACTCCAGAGCTGCACTCACTATTCTGCTGGTTCAGTCACTGTGTACATACATTACTTATCCTGTACTGATCCTGAGTTACATCCTGTATTATACTCCAGAGCTGCACTCACTATTCTGCTGGTGGAGTCACTGTGTACATACATTACATTACTTATCCTGTACTGATCCTGAGTTACATCCTGTATTATACTCCAGAGCTGCACTCACTATTCTGCTGGTGCAGTCACTGTGTACATACATTACTTATCCTGTACTGATCCTGAGTTACATCCTGTATTATACTCCAGAGCTGCACTCACTATTCTGCTGGTGCAGTCACTGTGTACATACATTACATTACTTATCCTGTACTGATCCTGAGTTACATCCTGTATTATACTCCAGAGCTGCACTCACTATTCTGCTGGTGGAGTCACTGTGTACATACATTACATTACTTATCCTGTACTGATCCTGAGTTACATCCTGTATTATACTCCAGAGCTGCACTCACTATTCTGCTGGTGGAGTCACTGTGTACATACATTACATTACTTATCCTGTACTGATCCTGAGTGACATCCTGTATTATACTCCAGAGCTGCACTCACTATTCTGCTGGTGGAGTCACTGTGTACATACATTACATTACTTATCCTGTACTGATCCTGAGTTACATCCTGTATTATGCTCCAGAGCTGCACTCACTATTCTGCTGGTGCAGTCACTGTGTACATACATTCATTACTTATCCTGTACTGATCCTGAGTTACATCCTGCATTATACTCCAGAGCTGCACTCATTATTCTGCTGGTGGAGTCACTGTGTACATACATTACTTATCCTGTACCGATACTGAGTTACAGCCTGTATTATACTCCAGAGCTGCACTCACTATTCTGCTGGTGGAGTCACTGTGTACATACATTACTTATCCTGCACTGATCCTGAGTTACATCCTGTATTATACTCCAGAGCTGCACTCACTATTCTGCTGGTGGAGTCACTGTGTACATACATTACATTACTTATCCTGTACTTATTCTCGGTTACAGCCAGTATTATACTCCAGAGCTGCACTCCCTATTTACATGAATGGACATCCATGTAGTCTGTGCAGGAACTGCTCTCACTCAGTGACTCTCCATTCTTGCTCATAGAGGGGGGATATGGAGAGGAGGACAATTCCTTTAAAGGTGCAGGGTGAACACTAACAAGTAAGCGATTATGACCACTGGCAGGATTTCTTGTTCTTACCTGATAATGCCCCCGATATTTGGGTAGAGTTTGGCCATGAGGACTCCGAAGCCGACCAGAACAATGTTAAGTCCCAGGACGTGGTAGAAGCTGAAATAAAAACGTCAATAGCATGAAGGCGACGCCGATCTAATCTCATTAATAGAAGACCAGACGCAGCTCACCTCGGATAAGTGTTCCCAAAAACATGTCCCAAAAGCTGCGCTCGCACCAGATATCCCAGCAGCGGGTAGACCGTCATCATTTGAAAGAGTAAGAATATTCTTGCAATGAATGATAGGATATCGTCGCTTGGAAAATTATCCAGAAAGTTCTAGACCAGGAAATAGAGATTAAAAAGGTGAATGGAAAGAAATCCAAAAACTGCACACGGAAAGAAGAGGCCGCGATATCATTGTAACCAACATACAACCGGACGTTGTGGGATATAGAAAACTAAATATAGCTCAGATGTACAGGAATACACCTAAAAATACTAATAAAAATGGCCAGCCTCCGTCCCTCTGTACATGAGGCCCATGCTTTTACAGTTCCCTCTTACTGGTTAGGTAAATATAGATTAACCCCTTCCTGATTTAAAGATGCCGAGCGCCATAGCAGCCGGGTGCCTGCTGTTTTAAACAGCAGGTACCAAGAACTAATGTCTGCGACCAGTGGTAATGCCGATCATGGACTTTTAACCCTTCAGATGCCATGGTCAAACGCGACCACGGCATTCGTACTAGCAAAAAAACAGAAGTGCGCTCTTACAGATGTGCTCCGGCGAGGATCGGGGGAGCCGGTATGCAGTGTGTGGTAGTCACTGTCCTCCTGAGTGACAAGAGGCTGCTGGACATTGGCTCCTATGGAGCTCCTGCCTGTTGCAGGGCATAATAGGAATATAGGGGGTCATTCATTAAGAGCAGCGTTTTAGACACCGGTCTTAATAACCCCCTGCCCTGGATCCGCAGAAGTTATGAAGAGACGCCGGCCTCTACAGAACTAAGCATCCATCGCTGTCTAAATCAAAGCCAGCTTCCTTGCTGGCTTGAATTTAGACCATTTTCTACTCCTAAAACAAGCCTAGAAAATGATTAATGAGATGGGTCTGCGGGCACGCCCTCTTTTTAGACCTGCGGGGAAAAGTCACAGATTGTGACGCATATAACGTTTGCACTGCGATCTGTGCAAAAAATAGGCGAATTTCTGATAGTAAATAATCCCCATAGTGTATTTCTCATACACTCCAAAGCTAATGCATTGGCGTGTACGAGAAAAGCAATCTGATGCCTGAGGGTTATTTACTATGAATACGAGGTATATGGCGGTTGAAATTGATAAAACCATGTGCCTCACATTAATAGTAAGTAACTCATCATGGACCTCACGCATTAACCCCATGTTGTCCATTATGTGAGGAGGTACTTGATGAGGTTACCATTAAAGGGGTTGCGCAGCAATATCTGATCGGTGGGGGTCCAAAAACTGGGACCCCCGCCGATCAGCTGTTTGACGAGGAGGTGGCACTCCACCTGAGCGCTGCTTCCTTGTCATTACACGAATCGTCTCCCTCACAGCGTGGTGTAATTACAAGCACTCACTCCATTAAAGTGACTGGAGCAAGTACTTACTTACACTCGCTTATGAAGTGACGGGCAGTGTAATGAAAAGGAAGCAGCGCTTGCACGGAGCACACCTCCTCTCCTGATGGGAGGGGTCTGGCCGGGGGTAGGTGCCGGATATAGGTCATCAATATAAAACCCATGAACAACCCCTTTAACATTCATAGTAAGTGACCCCCAGCAAGTACCTCCTCACATAAGGAGCAATCGATACCTTGCAAACATGGGGTTACATGTGTGGGTATTTTTTTTTTTTGCGCAGTATCGAATTGGTACATTGGAACATTTACCATGCCCATGGACGTCATATGAGGGGCTCTAACAGCCAGAACAGACCCTCCTCTGGGGCCTATTCACACCACCCTTGTATTACATGGCCGACCATTTATCTGTATTTACACCCTGTGATGCAAAAGATGTGTACGCACCTGCTCAATGCAATCCTTGGTCAAAGGGGGAGACGGGAAGGAGCCAAATACCATCACCCCAACATACATGTAAGTTAAGCCAACAAGCAGGTAAGCGACGGAGAGATCTCGTATCTGTGAAGACAAAATAAAGCATCCCATAATTCATACACACGCAGTAAAATATCCTCCTCCAGCTAGATCCCTACAGTCCTGACATGAGGAGCGGCTGTCATCTCACATCCCCTCCCTTCTGTCTGATCACCATTGCTCCTCTCATTGCTCAGCTATAGAACGGACGTTTCTGCCCCTTCTTAACCCTTTCAGGATCGGGCCTTTTTTTTTTTGCGTTTTTGTTTTGTGCCTTGTTTTTTGCTGCACAAGTTGTACTTTCCTACAGCACCATTTAATATTGCATATGATGTGGTGGGAAGCGGGAAAAAAAAATTCCAAATGGGGTGAAATTGCAATAAAAAAGGGATTGCGCCACAGTTTTACGTTTTTTTTTATTACGATGTTTGATGTACGATAAAACTGACCGGTTACTTTTATTCTACAGGTCAGTACGAATCCGACGATACCTTACATGTATAGTTTTTCTTGCGTTTTGATAGTGATAAAGTTTTATTATTTTGTCGCCTATAACTTTTTTGTATTTATGTGTACGGAGTTGTGTGGGGGCTCATTTTTTGCGGGGCGATCTGAATTTTAATTGATACCATTGATTCTGGGGTGTGTATTACTTTTTGATCACTTTTTATTTAATTTTTTGTAGAAAATGAAGCGACCAAAAACAGCGAATCGGCCATTTTGACTTTTTTTTCCGTTTTGCTGTTTGCCATATGGGGAATATATTTTTATACTATGGGCGCTTTCGCACATTGCGACACCCATCATGTGTATTTTTTTATTTTTTTTAGTTCTTTTATTTATATTTTGGGAAAAGGAGGGTGATTTGAATTTTCATGTTTTTTTTTAAATACTTTTTCATAGTTCCCATAGGGAACTATAACCTGCAATCACCTGATTGCTATTATCATAGACTTCAATGCACTTGCATTGAAGTCTATGATGATTTTACTACTTTCCTATGGACCCTATTACAGGCAAGGGCTCCATAGGAAATACTATATTCATAAACACACGGGCTGCTGCATACATGCTCCGGCTCCTCCGATCGCCGCGGTCAGGATTGACCACGGCATCTGAGGGGTTAAATGTCTGCGATCGGCATCACTGCCGGTTGTGGACATTAGCCGTGGGTGTCTGCTATAAAAAGCAGGCAGCCACCTGGGGCTATGGCGCCCGCAGAGGGCAGGAGCGGGCGCCATCTTTAAACACCCGCCCAGGGGTTAAGCTGATGACCAGCAAAATGTGTGTCAATAACCAGGGGCGTAAGGTGCTTCAAAAAGATGGCACCGTATTTACACCAGACAACTGTGATAAATCTCCCCCTACAGATCTAAATCAACCCAAGTCCCTTCTGATAATATATCACCATTTGCAGCCATCACTAGGGGGAGCTCTGTGGATAGGAATTTATACAGTTGCCACCAACTGCAATGGAAGCTGTAATAATCTCTTTGCACTAAGCTCCCCCTAGTGGCTGCTGCATGAAAATGCTGTGTTTTTATGTCAGGAAGGAAGAAGGAGTTCTGCGCTGGAGCCCTATCTCCCGCGGCACGCTTGACCAGACCACTAGGTGCTGGATTTACAGAATTTCAGTATAGGGAATGGTTCTCTGACCACAGCTGGAAGGATTCCAGTAACCGTCAGGACTTACGTTATTCTCAGGATTTCGGTTGTTCTTTAGGAGGGTAATGATGCAGTTATGTATGAAGAACGCAAGAGTCAGGATCCCCGTCAGCTGAGGGAAGGACAACCTGAATTCTGAAAGATACAACAATCATTACAACCAGCCACTGACTGCCCTCCCCTGCAGATCCACGCTGAACATATACATGACAGGTGCTGGGGGTCGGACCACCGCTGATCCGATACTGATGATCTATCCTATGTCATCCATAGTTAAGGGTCCTGAAGCCTCCTTTGAAGGGGCAGTCCCATTATAAAGGGCATATGACTATCACAGACAGGTGTCCGCAGTCCAGGACCCTCTTCTAGGCGCCGATATAGCATAGATTGCAATTTAATTGAATGGATGATACTACACATGCCCTATAGTAACATCTAGAGGCACCACCACTTGGTGAAAACAGCTGCCTCCGAGACCTATAGTAACCAGCCTCTTTGCAAAGTCAGCTTAAAGTGGTTGTCGGGAGTTATTTTTTTGTTCTTTGTATGTTTCTAACTAGGCAAATGAAAGGACTTTACAATTTACTTACTTTATCTCCAGTTGCTGGTTTCTCAGATTTCACTGAGTGTCACATGACCTGTGATGTCAACTTCTCTTTGTGCACAAGCCTTAGAGAACAGATGTGTGTCTGTACACCGTCACTGTGCTGGCCACGCCCCCCTACACTGCCGGCTGCTGCTTATTGCTCTCTCCCTGGACTCTTGAGGAAAAACATTAACCCCTTCAGCTGCACAGACTCAGGGCTGAAGGCTTTACTGAGTAGCTGCAGGCAGTGAGGAGACAAATGCTGGGCACAGGAGCTGACAGAGGAGTTCTGCAGAGTATTGCACAAGAACAGGTAGGGGGAAAATTCTGTGTGTATCAGCAGTGTCATTGTACAGTTGGGACTTGTAGTCCTACAAAAACAACATGCTGCTGAGTATCCAAGCAGGCAGACATGTCACTCGGGGCAGCACTTGTATTTACTCCCTTTACAGAGCAGGGGGAGGGGAGGAGATTGTTCTTATTGCAGGTAAACAGCCAGAAGAGAACCAGGGAAATGAGGAAATATATATTTTTTTGCCTAAATCTTGCTTAGCTCAGTTATATATTGCTGCCCATCAGATTTAAGGTGCTAAAGGGGACAACCCCTTTAACCCATTCAGCAGCACAGACTCAGGGCTAAAGGCTTTACCGAGTAGCTGCAGGCAGTGAGGAGACAAATGCTGGGCACAGGAGCTGAGAGACTAGAGGAATTCTGCAGAGCATTGCACAAGCACAGGTATGGGGAAGATCCTGTGCGCATCAGCAGTGTCATTGTACAGCTGGGACTTGTAGCGCTACACATACAACATGCTGCTGAGTCTCCCAGCAGGCAGACATGTCACTCAGGGCAGGACTTGCATTCACTCCCTTTGCAGAGCAGAGGGAGGGGCAGAGATTGTTGTTATTGCAAGTAAACAAAGGGACAGAAGAGAACCAGGGAAATGAGGAAATATAATTTTTGTTTGCCTAGCTTGGTTAAATATTGCTGCCCCTCAGATTTACAGTGCTATATATATATTTTTTTTTTCATAACTCGAACAACCCTTTTAAGGCGCCTTTCACAACAGTGAGTTCCACACATTGGACTCATAGGTGTCTCAGCTAAGGCACCTGTCCTGACCTCCCAGCACTGCCGGGGTCGCATGGCATTATATTGATTTATGATGTTATGTAACCCTTACAGTTCTGGAATGTATTGTATAACACCGTCAGCATTATCCAATACATTCCAGAACTCTAAGGGTTACACAGCATCATAAATCAATATAATGCTACGCGACCCCGTCAGTGCTGGGAGGTCATGACGGGTGCTCTAGCTGACACACCAATGTGTGGAACTCGCTTGTGTGAAAGGGGCCTAAATGCTTAAGGATTTGTACAATTTTAATTTTTTACTCCCTGCCTTCCCGGAGCCATACTTCTTTTTTATTTTTCCGTTCACATAGCCATATGAGGGCTTCTTTTTGTGGGACAATTTGTACTTTATAATGGCGCTAGTTAATATTTCATATGACGAAGCTGAAAAAAATCCAAAGGGGATGGAACTGGAAAAAAATGCTATTTTGTCACTGTTTTATGGTATTTATTTTACTGTGTTTCCTATGAGATAAAACTGACCTGTTACCTTCATTCTCTGGGTCAGTACCATTACAGAGACACCACATTTATATAGTTTTTCTTGTGGATTAACATTTAAAGAAAAAAAAAAGTTTTTTTTCTTTGCATCGCCATACTCTGACCCCTATAACTTTTTTTTTTGTTACATCTATGGAGCTGTGTGGAGCTCATTTTTTTGTGGGACGATCTGTCGGTTTTAATGATACCATTTAGGAGTGTGTGATCACCTTTTTGTAAATTTTTTACATTTATATTTTGATTATAGGCATTTTGGGACACGTTGATAATGATGATCTTAATTTTTTTATTGTTTATTTTTAATATGGGGAAAAGGGGTTACTTAAATCTTTATATTTTTAATTTTTTTTTTTAACCTTTTTTTTCCTCGCTCGTATCATTGGGGGACACAGAAGACCATGGGTATAGCTGCTGCCACTAGGAGGCGACACAAAGCAAAAAAAAGTGTTAGCGCCTCCTCTCAGCTATACCCCTCCTGCAGACACTGAGCTCATCAGTTTTAGCTTAGTATCTGTAGGAGGCAGACATTTTTTCTGAAGGTCTGCCAAATGTTTTTCCTTTTTGTTTTAATTTTCAGGTTCGGGCTGCATGTGGGCTCTCACCACTTGTTTTTCCCACACTTGAGGGGGGAGACCAGCGGGTCCTCAAGCCTGCTGCTCGTTTTCCACCTCAGGAAGACAAGAAGGAACAGTGGATCTCAAATCCGCTGTTACCCACCAGCTACTACTTCTGGAAGCCCCCTGTTACCGGTGTAGCCACCCTCCCCAAGGGGCAGCACACTGAGGAAGGTGACACTGCTGGAATCAGGGTGGGCAGAAACCGTCTGGGTAAGTATATTGCCTATCTCTCTTGCTAACCCCCCTGTTCTAAGTGAACACAGGAATATATGTTGTTTCTCCTAGACCTTAGCCCCTGTACCTGGTGACTTACCACCTCGGTCTCCATCCACGCCCTGCGAGCCAGTCCCGGCGGTCGCATGTCTCCTTGGGCGGTCGCAGCTTCTCTACTCGGGGCATTGGTACGTCTGCTCTTGGCCTAATTATTTCCCAGTGCACTCTGCTCCCTCCCTACATCGCCGCCCCAACCAGAAGTTCTTCCGGACGGCCCCGCCTGTACTCGAGGCCCTGGCTCTGCGGCCTGCTAGGCCGCATCTACCCAGGAGGGGTATAGCTGAGAGGAGGCACTAACACTTTTTTTGCTTAGTGTCGCCTCCTAGTGGCAGCAGCTATACCCATGGTCTCCTGTGTCCCCCAATGAACTCAGCGAGAAAAGAATTTTACAGGTAAGCACAAAAAATCCTATTTTTTCCACTTTTTTTTTTAAAAGTCCCCCTAGGGGACTTGAACATGTGATTGTAGCGTATGGGAGATTTATTATGTTCCTATGGAGCATGGGAATATTGCTGTGACAGGCCTCAGAGCATTCAGAAGACCCCAGGCTGCCATAGCAACCGACCCAGTCCCCCAATCTCAGCGCAATAGAGCCATTCGTGCCCCTACAGCACAGCGCTCCCGAGGAGACCCCGCTCAGATGCTGTGGTAACAACTGAACACTCTAATTAAGGGGTTAAATGTCTGTGTTCGGCATTGCCTCCGGGTGTATGCTTAGCTTCTGAGTGGGCGCCATCTTTAAACTCTAAACGTGAGCTGTACATGTATGGCGCTCATCCTTAATGGGTCACTTTTCTGAAAGTTCCTTTTAACCCCTTCAGGACTAGGCAATTTTCATTTTTGTTTTTTCCTCACTGTGTTCCAAGACCCATAACATCATGACTGCCCCATTCACTGCCATATGAGGGCTTATTTTTTGCGAGACAAGTTGTATTTTTTAATGGCACCATTTAATTGTACCATAACTTGAGAAATGGGAACCAGATTTGTTTGTGGGGTGAAATGCAATTCCACTACTGTATTTGTTTTTATGACGGTCAATGTCCGGTAAAATGACGGACTTTATTCTGCAGGTCATTATGATCACAAATTTATAAAGTATTTATCATACTTAAAAAAATAAAAATAAATTGAAAATGTATTCATTACACCAAATTATCATGCACAACTTTTTTTACTTCCATCTACGGAGCTGTGTGAGAGCTTCTTTTTTCCATGGCGAGCTGTAAATTTTAAAGGGGTTATCCAATAGTACAAATAGCCCCCCCCCACAATGCGCCGGTTCCTACTATTGACGATACTTACTTGGTCCCCGACACCCGGATCCCTGCACGGCCACCGCAGCATCTCACCGCCGTGCAGATCAAAACATCCGGCGACAGAGGCCTGCGTAGCTAGGGAGGCTGGTCACCATCGTGGACTGCTATTGGCCGACTCCCCCCCCATGTTTTGATCCGGGAAATGGGGAGAATGCAGCGGTGGCCGTGCAGGGATCAGGAGGGACGCGGGTGTCGGGGAAGTATCGTCAATAGGAGGGGCCTGGGCATTGTAGGGGGCATTTGTAGGATAACCCCTTTAATGGTCCCATTTTGGGGTACATAGGACCTTTTGATTCATTTTTTCAATATTTTTTAGGAGGTTAGGTGAGAAAAATACAATTTGGACATTTTTTTCTAATTATGTGTTCACCATACTGAATACTTTTATATTTTCATAGTTGATAACATTTATGTTTTTTATTGTCTTTATAGGTAAAATTGACAAAGAGGCGTGGTTTGAACTTAATATATTTGCGTCTTTTAAATATTTTTTTTACTGTAGTTTTTAGTCTATTTAGGACATTTTAATATGTGATCATCTTACTTTATACCAGAGACTGCAATAGAATAATACTGCAGTCTATGGGATTTTGACAGGCTTTATGGGCAGTTTACAATGGCAGGCCTTAAAGCCTTCACAAGGCCCCAGGATAACAACGATCAGCACCCTGTGTTTTCACTGTGGGGGTTAAATGACTGGGATCAGCATTTTCTCTGATCCCCGTCATTGCGGTTGGGTGTCGGCTGTATTACACAGTCTGCACCCTTCGCAAATGGTGCGGGTTCAGCTTGTGAGCCGGCTACATACACCCTTACCCTGCCTCTGACATATTTACATAGAGTGGTCAGCAAGGGGTTAAGTAGTCTGCGGAACCTCTTTTGCGCTGTAATCACAGCCATACCGGTTGTCACCCAGCTTTTCAGAGACAGACATAAGGGACTATCTAAACAGAACTAGGATCAAGGCCGTGCAGGACTTTACACTGTTCTTTATTCCAGCAAAAAGTGTTTTAGGAAAATAAAAGAAATTAACTTCTTACCAGGAACAAAATATTCTTGTACTTCATCCCAATGGAAGTCAAAATGAAATCCAAGACGAATGGCCTTATACGTCACAAGAGACACCAAGTAGAGTACGGAGACTGTGCCTGTAGACACAAATAAAAAATGAGAAAAACACGACTGCGGCATTTTTGTAGATGAATGTATTCTATTTCCATCACCATCAGGAATTTCTATCACTTTTCTTAATAGGTTTGTTGCGATACCAAAATTTTGATTTGTATTCGATACCATAAAAAAGTATTGCGATACTCGATACCATGCGAAAAAAATAAAACACCAAAAAAACTGTGTGCATTCCGCAGTTTATGGAACGTCCGGCCCATAATCAAACAGTTCAAAAAAGGCGAATCGCAGGTTTTTTATTTTTTCTGTTACGGCGTTTGCCGCATAGGAGATTTTTTTTATATTTTAATAGTTTGCACTTTTTTGGGGAGTGGTGATATGTAATATGTTTATTTATTTATTGTTTATCTATTTTATATGTAAAATTGGGAAAGGGGGTGATTTAAACTTAATATTTTGGTGTGTTTTTTTTTAAACTTTTTATTTAATAACTATTAGCCCCTTAGGGGTAGAACCTGGGATCTTTTCATCCCTTGTCCTATTCACCCTAATAGAGCTCTATTAGGGTGAATAGGATCTCACACTCACCTATGCATAGTGCACACAGCAGCAGGGAGATTACCATGGCAGCCAGGGCTTCAGTAGTGTCCTGGCTGCCATGGTAACCGATCGGAGCCCCAGGATTACACAGCTGGGTCTCCGTTCAGAAGCTGCCACTGCACCACCAATGAATGAAGAGGAGAGGACCCTGTGGCCGCTGCCACCAATGATTATAACACTGGGGGGCGGGGGGTGTTGGCGGGCGCACTGCGCCACCAATGAAGATAAGTAACTTTTTAATACAAATACAGGAGGTCGGGTGCCGGCTATGTAAATCTGCCGCAGGCACCCGACCTCTATGACAGGGCGCTGCGATCCGCAGCAGTTAACCCCTCAGGTGCCAGAGGGGTTAACTGCCGCGGATCGCAGCGCCCTGTCATAGAGGTCGGGTGCCGGCTATGTGATTCTGCCAACAGCACCTTCCGCCTATATTTGTATTAATGGGTGAGTTAGGGCCACAGTCCCAGGACAGGGCAGCACAGGGGGGAGGGAGGAAGAGACTACTCCTCCCCTGTGCTGCTGAGAAGAACATGGCGCACACTGAGAGCAGCTCGCGCCATGTTCTCTGATACTAGGCTGTGCAGTAACGCAGCCTAGTATTGGTAAATGTCAAATCCCAGTATCGAATCGATCCGGGTACAAAAGTATTGATTGGGTATCGATAATTTAATACCCGCTATAACCCTATTTCCTTATATTTTTTTATATAGGATAGTCAAGTTTCTTTACTGTTTCTACAAATGTTATATATATTTTTTTTTATTACTTAGAGACTGTTATTCTGTGATTATTAAAGGGGTTCTCCTGGACTCTTATATTGATGGCTTGTCCTTAGGACAGGTTATCAATAGCAGACTGGTAGGGGTCAGGCTCCCGACACCCCTGCCAATTAGCTGTTAGGTAGTAGCTCCGGTGCTAGAACCACAAAGTTCCTCCCAATGTGTAGTGGCCGGGTCTGGTGACTGCAGCATTCACTTAACAGGAGCTGCGCTGCAGTAACGAGCAACGTCCACCACACAGTGGGTGCAGCCTTGTCGTTCTGGGGCCAGAACTATGGCCAAAAAGCTAATTGTCGGAGAACCAGCTGTTGACCCTCCACTTACTGGCTTGGCGTTGCACTCTTCACTCTTGGCATGTGCGGTATGCTCTTGTTCACTTTGGGGACCCCGTTCTAGAGATAGGTGTGGGTCCCACACATATCTAATATCAGTGGCATATCCTAGCGATGTGCCACCAATATGTGAGAGGACACAACCCCTTTACTATACCTGCTCGGCCCTATTCGAATGCACCTTAGCGAATTATTTTCAGTACCAGACATTAGCCTTAAACTTAAAATCATTCTGATGAGACCGCAGAGGGACGTTTTTGAGGCTCTTTAACTTCCAAGTGATTTCTGTTGCTAGAACAGCAGTTTTTGCTCAAAACCAAGCACAAACAAGAATTTTGAAATGGTCCTGAATTTCAGTCACATTTCGCCTCATGCACGCGGCCTCACCATTATATTGATGGCCAGGTTTACATGCACTGATTTAGACTGGTTGGTCTGGAGACTGAAATGTGTGTCTTAAACCTGCAAAATCAGAGCCGTAGACAAAGATTCCCTCCCGATCCATGCAGTTTGTGAACCGGTCATTGCTCAAATACACTATTTCTAATCTTAAAAATGATTTTCTTCATGTAAAGTTATTCTTATCGGGAGAAACATTCCGTCTTTGTCCTGCCTAAAATGTACTTTCCCTCGCAGTGTCCTATCAGCAGCGCGCTCTCCACCCGTATGATGTATTATAAGAGATCAATGTGAGAACACAAGATGCCGGTCACTTACCTAAAACATTAAATTTAGCAAAAAACGATGGAGAACGGAAGTTGAGGAGCGGCAAGAGAATGACTATGAGATACAGAGGGACGGTATTCCTTTTACTCCACCACTCTTCAAACTGCTGGAATCCAGTTCCGTTTCCGGAGAACACGTCCACGGTTTCATTGAGCGGGGTATGGTCTCCACTGCTCGGGCAAATAACTGAAAAGGTAAGAAACTTCAGGTACAGTAAAGTCCCTTTAATCTGGCATCAAATGTGTCAAATATCGGACAATCAGAAAATCCTTTTTTACTGAAAAATTTAGTCTCACCAAAAATATTCTACATTTTTCAAACCAGCCCCTGGATCTCAATACTTTTGAAATTGCACAGCCAGTGAGTTATTCACTGAAATCTATCTACCGTATTTTTTGCCCTATAAGACGCACCTAGGTTTTAGAGGAGAACAATGAGAAAAAAAATATTTTTCGTTAGACCTCAGATCAGACATAAGCTAAAAGCCCCAATCAGACCCCCAATGTTAACAAGACCTCAGATCAGACCTCAATGTGAATGACCCCCAATGAGACCTAATGGAAGCGTTCATTAGTATTCGCATTTTATTTCCCCACTTTTGGGGGTGGGGGAATGCACCTTATGGGGCGAAAAATACGGTATATAGCGCCACATGCTGTTTGCTCTTCTTATAATTTCTCTGTCCTGCTCAATGAGATGGAAGCACATGCTCAGTCCCATCCTTCAATTGCCACCAGCCGCAGCAGAAAGGACATGCCCCCTAAGCTGCCAGCTTGAACTAAGTCTATCAGACAAATTAGAGCAATGAATGTGGCGCTCTGTGGACGTGGGGTACAGGGCTGGTTCTAGCTTTGTTAGAAAGTGATTATCATGTACTGTATGTTGTCTGATTTTCATTTTTTACATTAATCATGGGATCACACCTTTACGATCTGCATGGCTCTAAATTTTGTGACAATTTAGTGACAGCCCCGGGAAATCACACTAGATCCGGACTGCACAGAGACACGGCCTACTCCATACCTCTGTCACTACCGTTTGTGGTCAGCCCGATTTCTGTGACATTGATGTGATGAGCAGAATCTAAAATATATAAAACACAAGAGATGATTACACTTTTGCAGTATCATAAAGCAGAGCCTGGAACGTGCACAATTAATGACTGTTTACGGGTTGTTTTTGTGGCTTATTTGCTTCAATTCTCACAATTCTTGCTTTTTTTTTTTTTTTTTATGGCGAGGTTTTGTTGAGATTACAAAAATCACAGCAAAGAACGCCCCCTAGAACCAGCAATTCCAGATTTACTAAGCAAACTGCGGCACGTATCCGTACCATGCATTAGTAATTATTAGGCCTCTTTCACACTTGCCCTTTTGCTTTCTGTCCTAGAGTTCTGTCCTCGGGGCTCTAGGACGGAAAGATACTGATCAGGATAATCCTAATGCATCCTGAATGGAGAGCAATCCGTTCAGGATGCATCAGGATGTCTTCCGTTCAGTATGTGAACGTTTTTTGGACGTTGACAAAAGTGCAGCATGCTGCGGATTTGTCTCTGTCCAAAAATACGGAAGACATGCCGTAACGCCGGATACGGAATTAATGCCCATTGAAAGGCATTAATCCGGATCCGGCCTTAAGCTAAATGTCATTTCGGCGCATCACCGGATCCGACGTTTAGCTTTTTCTCA
This sequence comes from Bufotes viridis, assembly GCA_033119425.1. NCBI lineage: Eukaryota > Metazoa > Chordata > Amphibia > Anura > Bufonidae > Bufotes > Bufotes viridis. Next base: position 15,798,109 of record CM065589.1, on the reverse strand, counting down.
ATTGTTACCATGACAGCCAGGACGCTAAAGTCCTGGTTGCCATGGTAAAGTGTAGTGGGGAGCGGGGGAGCAGTATACTTACAATCTGTGCGGCTCCCAGGGCGCTCCAGAGTGACGTCAGGGCGCCCCACACGCATGGATCACGTGATCGCATGGATCACGTGATCCATGGGCATGGGGCGCTCTGACGTCATTCTGGAGCGCCCCGGGAGCCGCACGGACGGTAAGTATACCGCTCCTCCGCTCCTACTATGGCAACCAGGACTTTAATCAGGATCCTGATCAGTCTTCTAATGCTTTCAGGCGACTTGCGTTCTGATGGATCCGGCGGGACGGAAGTGCCCGCCAGATCCTCAGAACGCAAGTGTGAAAGAGGCCTGAGACAGGTTTGACTATTTTTGGGGCTACTTGGAAAAAAAAAGGCGAGACTCAGAGAAGTTGTAAAATGTACCAAAGCTGTTACAGATGATGATATAAGTCAGGCATAAGAAAGGGTAACCTGTGTAACTAGCGAACTGCGCCAAAGTCACAATAATAGGTGACACGATATTCGGCATCATCTAACCTGAGGCGCGTTACGACACCATGGAGAAATGTCACTGATTGCCCCGGACATAGCGCCGATAGCGCGTTCAATAAGATGATACTCACTAAAAATAAATTTTCCTGTATTAAAAAGAAAGTTGGACATCAGCACCCAGTATACAATCATCGCCCCGACCAGCGACACCAGAGAGAAAAGGAGACTGGACCAACGCCCAAAGGATCCGAAATAATACTGGCAAACGTCAGGAAACTCCAGGTGTGAGGTGTCGATGGAAGCTGCGAGACGACAGAACGACAGAAAAAGAGATAGAAAACATTTAGTCATGTGGTTTTATGCAGATTGGTTTCATCTTCCATTCCTTTGGGTCATAAAAAGAAGTATTAAAGGAGTATCCTAGCAATATGCCACCAATGTCAGATAGGTGCGGGTCACCATGTCTAGAATGGGTCCCCCGATGTGAATGGAGGGCAGCCGCATATGCCCTGCCACCCTCCGTTTATTTCTATGGGAGTTCCGATGCAGCAGTGGCCACTCTTGCGCAGTGTGCTCGCCATTCATTTCTTCAGAACTCCCACAGAAATAAATAGAGAGCCCACCACGCATGCATGGTCCGCTCTCCTTCACTTTTAAAGGGGTTGTCCATGTTATATTTATTGATGACCTATCCTTAGGATAGGTCATCAATATCAGATCGGCGGGGGTCCGACACCCGGCACCCCCGCCGATCAGCTGTTTAAAGAGAAGACGCGCGCTGTGCCAGCGCTGCCTCCTCTTCATTGTTTTCCTGCTCGCCGTCGCATCTGCAGCGGTGAGCGGGTGTAATTACACCCAAGCCGTCCCATTCATTTCAATAGGACGGTTCGCTCCTATACAAGTGTATAGGAACGAGCCGATCTGTCGGACCCCCGCGTATCTGATATTGATGACCTATCCTAAGGATAGGTCATCAATAAATATAACTTAGACAACCCCTTTAAGGAGCCGTTCTGGAGTTCGTAACAGGTCTTAGAGGTGGGACCCGCACCCATCTGACATTGGTGGCATATCATAGCGATACAACCCCTTGTGGAGTGAGACTTGTATTGGTATAGCTGGGCGATTTTTTGCCAAAAATTAAAATCAAATTTTCTTTCAACCCGATGAATCTTGATTTTCTAATTTTTTATTTATTTTTTAATTTTTATTAAAAACTATACCAAAACTATATAGGCCAGCAGTGCAGGGGTTACTGTACATAGACCAACAGTGCTGGGGTTATTAGGCTTTATATATATATATATTTAGTAACCCCTGCGCTGCCAGTATATATATATATATATATATGCAGCGCAGGGGTTACTGTACATAGACCAGGAGTGCAGGGGCAAGTGATGGGGCATCAGAAGCCTCAAGGGCGAATTAATCAAATTAATTTGATTAATCGCCTAGCCCATGTATTGGGTAACCAAAAATGGATAGATATAATCTTAGGCTACTTTCACATTTGCGGCATAGCTATATTGGCAGGCCTGCCGAATCCGCCATGCCGCAAGTACCTGTGCACTGCCGTGCTGCCGCTCCGTCCCCATTGACTATTGCGCAGCACGGCAGTGATCGGCGGACTAAAAAGTCGGACCTACAGTACTTTTGCCGTGCTGCGCCGTAGCTCCGCCCCCCGCCCCATTATAGTCAATGGGGACTGAGCGGCAGCACGGCAGTGCACGGGTACTTGCGGCATGGCAGATCCGGCACGCTGTTCAGCTGCCGGAACAGCCTGCCAGATAGCTATGCAGCAAATGTGAAAGTACCTTTACAGAGCACACGAGATACAGTAGGTAGCCTCCCTGGCGGGATCGGTGGTTGGCACTTTGGTCATCAGCTTAACTGCTCTTCCTTATAGTGACAAAATAAAGGGCGCTACCCTCCCTCCTTTTAACATAGAAATGAAAAGCACATAGGCGGTTCCCAAGCACTTAAAGGGGAAATCCACCCAAATTGATCTTAAAAAACATCGATACATATAAGACGGCATTTGTAAAGTCTATGATCTAAGACTATTTTGCCGATAATAATATATATATGCCAACAGGAAGTAAAGGAAAAAAAGAAAATACTTTGCACGGCACAAACACTGCGGATCTGCTGACTGTCTCCCAACTACGAGATCAACCCAGAGGCCTTTCCTCCGTTCCCAGAAGTCTATGGGAAGTTGTTCGATTTTACTAAACACGTGTTCAATTCTCTATGACGTTTAGAAGATAAGAAATGGACGTAAGATCAAAGACATTGGTTTAGGAATTATGAGAGTGGATGCTTACGTATTGTCCCTCGGGACTTCACCACCCTATAGCAGCAGTAAAGGGTTAAAAGACCCATTAGGAAAATGACCACGACTCCAGTTGTGAATCCGGCCTGGGAGAGAGAACACAAAAGGGTTTGGGGTTTTTTTTTTTGCATAAAGATTCATAATAGTCCAAAACACAAGACGCCATTCATGCAGGGGTAGCGGCGTCCCTGTGTCCCCTTCCTGCAAGTGAGGGGTAATTCTACACAGCCCCCCTATTACAGGGGATTCACAACTTACACCTATTGTACCTTTCTAATCTGTTTTTAACTTCTGATTTCAGATATTTTTTTAATCTTATTTCTGTACATGGTTAGGGGCCGCCATCTTGCCTATGCTGCTGTGAACAGCATTCAGCAGCCGCAGGAACATAGGAAATTGGCCCAAATTATTGACTTCTATGGGAGAGTTTAGCGGCCTGTGCAGAGCCATTCTTCTCACTGACAGATGCACAAACTCCTGAATTCACCTCATCTTGCGCCAGGGAGACTAATAGTTCTGGAGCCGTTCACAGTGGAGACGACACTGCGGCTGGTCGCGCACGTACGCAGCCACTCCATTCATTTCTGTGGGAGTTCAGCTCTCTACTATCTCCGGAATTCCCATAGAAATGAATGGAGTGACTGCGTGCATGCGCGACCAGCCGCTCCGTTCATTTCAGGGTATGGGCCCCCATTCTTATGATCGGTGGGGGTCCCAGCGGTAGGACCCCTCACCCATCTAATAGTTATCCTCTATCCTGTGGATAGGGGATAACTTGAAACAACTGGAATACCCCTTTATGCTCTGCTCCTTTCTGTGGGTAGTCACTCCCTTTGCCAATGCCTTGCCCTGTCAATCATGGCAGCCAGGGAGGGGCCGGTCACAGAACGGAGCGGAGCTTGGGCGCAACAAGAGCAATGGCGACATCCTCATGGAACCAAATGCATATTAAGAAAAAGTATCATAACTCGGGAATGGAGCCTCGGATCAACAAAAGGAACCACAGCTAGAGTATGTGTCTGCGCAAAGAGTTTGACAGGGAGGTCGCTGGTGACAGATTCCCTTTAAGGTGGCTTTGCGGGGCCCGCTGGATACCAGAAAACCACTTTAACAGGGCACATGGAAAAGGAATGTCTTACAGAGACAACACCTTTAAGGCTGCTTGGTCTGTGGACTCCTAACTGGACCCCAATTTTATCAATTTTTCCCCTCGGAATAAAGCAGTGTAAATGAGAATTTCTTTGAGATATCGGGTCAGGTGTCTTTATTCTCCCAACCAGCGTTACCTGCTTAATTCCCCAGGGAATGCTGAGAATGGACGTTCCCATCATTGTGTTCCAGATCATAAATCTAAAAAACAGTTACATAATTTACAGTGAGATACAGTAATCCTAATAAAGAACAATACAGTCCACGTCTCGCCAAGCCTGAAACGGCTGCATACAAGGGCAAACGTGCAAAATCAGATAAGACACCAAAACATTGGTTTAACGTGTAGCCATACTTTCAGAAAGCTTCCGACATTTCCCGGCAGCATGTCACATGTTTTGAGCACGGTGGGTCCAGGGGCCGAGACCCCCACCAAGTGAAGAAATGCTCAGCTGAGCACCATGCCCCTCCTCAGGGACATGAGCAGAGTGTTAGAAAGTGTATTATTCCGTACACCGCCGAGATCGCCTCTACAAGAGTCAGTCGGTCATAGCCCTTAGATTTGGTGATGGGAAGGGTTTTAAAGCCTGGCCCCTCCAAATCAGAATTTCTGAAGTGTCCCTATGATACGTCAGACGTGATCTGAAAGCATAGGTGCACTTTAACGTGAGGCACCTTCAGTATCGGGTTACGTACATTGTGACTATGCTGGAGTTCTTCTCCGAGCCGTCTCCGCCATTAATTTTTAATGCGGTTCCGAAAGGACTGTAAACATAGATTTCTTCTGGCGCAGGAATCACGTGAACTGGAGCGATCTAGAAGCACAAACAACCGGAGTTACACGTGAGAAAGGTTAAATAGGAACAATACAGAGCCATCGGCGCTGCCAACGCGGGCCTTCAAATCTTGATCTATACGTGGACCAGGCTAGGATATACAGGAGGTGTGGACTGAACGGACTAGGAAAGTGCAATACACAAACATCCCATTACAGGTTATACTGGTATAAATGCAGTTTTGCTTAGAATGTCCCACAGGAGATTTTCCCATGACCAAAATCTTAGACCAGGGCCAAATGGGAGCAGTTGCCAAGTAGAGATAGGTAAACCCTTTGATCTGAAAATCATTGCCGGTCTGAACTTCTGGCACCTCTCTAGGAGGGCTGATGTTTAACTATAAAGGGATTTTCTGGGTCTTCTATATTGATGACCCTTTCTCAGATAGGTCATGAATATCAGATCAGTGAGGGTTCCGGTTCCAACTCCTGGCGCCCCCAACGATCAGCTGTTTAAGGCCCCTTTCACACTTGCGTTGTTGGATTCCGGCAGGCAGTCCCGTTTCCTGAACTGGCTGCCTGATCAGGAAAACTGTATGCAAACGCATGTCATTTGCAGACCGATCAGGATCCTGATCAGTCTGACAAATGCATTGAAATACCTGATCCGTCTTTCAGGTGTCATCCGGAAAAATGGATCAGGTATTTAATTTTTTCACATTTTTAACCTCTTAAAGGGAGTCTTTCACCCCAAATGTGCACTATCTCACACTAACACCATTGCGTCGATAACAGTCCCCACATTAAAATCCTACTTACCATAAGGTTGTCAGTTGCATAGTTCGTCTAAAAAACACTTTTATTGTATATGTAAATCAGGGTCTGAAGGTGCCCAGGGGCGGCGTTCCAACGGCCGGTGCCCAGGCCCCGTGCTGATTTCCATGTGCAACAACTCCCCTTTCATCCATTTGGCCCGCCCTTTCTCTGGCTGATTACCTCCTCTTCTTCTGAAATCCAGCGCCTGCGCCGATGACAGCCCTCTGATGCAGCGTCGGCTGGAGCGTGACGTACTGGCCGGTGCATGCGCACTGGATACTCTGAGGCATCTGCCAGTAATGGGTAGTACATTGCGCATGCGCCGGCCCATACGTCATGCTCCAGCCGACGCTGCATCAGAGGGCTGTCATCGGCGCAGGCGCTGGATTTCAAAAGAAGAGCAGGAGGTCAGCCAGAGAAAGGGCGGGCCAAATGGGTGAAAGGGGAGGGGTTGCACATGGAAATCAGCACAGGGCCTGGGCACTGGCCGTTGGAACGCCGCCCCTGGGCACCTTCAGACCCTGATTTACATATACAATAAAAGTGTTTTTTAGACGAACTATGCAACTGACAACTTTATGGTAAGTAGGATTTTAATGTGGGGACTGTTATCGACGCAATGGTGTTAGTGTGAGATAGTGCACATTTGGGGTGAAAGACTCCCTTTACAGACACAGGACGTACCGTATATCCTGTGTCCTGTCTCTAAAGATGGCGCCCGCTCCTGCTTCATGCGGGCGCCTTAGCCGTGGGTGTCCGCATGGTTCTTGTAGCAGACACCCACGGCTAATGTCCGCGACCGGCAGCGATGCCGATCGTGGACATTTAACCCCTCAGATGCCGTGGTCAATCCTGACCACGGCATCTGAGTTCGCACAAACCGAAAGTTTTACTGTGGCGATCGGAGGAGCCGCAGCGCGCCTGTAGTAGCCTGGGTCTCTATGAATGAAACCCAGGCTGCTCTGTAGTATTTCCTATGGAGCCTTAGCCTGTAATAGGCTTCATAGGAAAGATACAATTTTTTCATACATTCCAATGCTATTGCTTTGGAATGTATGATAATCGCAATCAAATGATTGTAAGTTATAGTTCCCTATGGGAACTATATAAAAGTGTAAAAAAATAAAAAAGTTTAAAAATTTTTTTATAAAAAAACATAAAAGTTCAAATCATATATAAAATACACATCATGGGTGTCGCAATGTGTGAAAACGCCCATACCATAAAAATATAAAAAAAATATTCCCCATACGTCAAACAGCAAAACGGAAAAAAGGGTCCAAATGGCGGATTCGCCATTTTTGGTCGCTTCATTTTCCACAAAAAATTACATAAAAGGTGATCAAAAAGTCATACACACCCTAGAATGGTATCAATATAAAGATAAGATTATGACACAAAAATTGAGCCCATACAGCTCCCTACATATAATTACAAAAAAGTTATAGGGGTCAAAACATGGTGACAAAAAAGTAAAACTGATTTTTTTCCCACTTGAATTTTTTTCACTAGCAAGAAAACCTATACATATAGGGTATCGTCGGATTCGTACTGACCTATAGAATAAAACTAAGCAGTCAGTTTTATCGCACATCGAACGTTGGAATTTAAAAACCCGAAAAACTGTGGCGGAATGTCTTTTTTTTTGCAATTTCATCATATGCAATATTAAATGGTGGCGTTGGAAAGTACAACTTGTCCCGCAAAAAACTAAGCCCTCATATGGCTATGTGAACGAAAAAATAAAAAAGTTATGGCTCTGGGAAGGCAGGGAGCGCAAAACGAAAACTCAAAAAATAAAAAACCTCCAGTTCTTAAGGGGTTGAAGGTCTGCGCATGTACAGACTGGAAATCTGGATCAGTTTTTTCCGGAACACTTAGTGCCGGATCTGGCATTCCGGCAAGTGTTCTGGAATTTTGAATGCAGAAAATACCGCAGCATGCTGCAGTATTTTCTCCGTCCAAAAAACGTCCAGTGACTGAACTGAAGACATCGTGATGCATCCTGAACGGATTGCTCTCCATTCAGAATGCATTAGGATAAAACTGATCAGTTTTTTTCCGGTATAGAGCCCCTAGGACAATTATTGATGATGATGGAAACGGGGAGGATGTTATGGAGAAGTGCACTAAAGAAAGAGATAGCGGTCTCTTCAAACAGCTGATCCATGGGGGGGCGGGGGCGGAAGTCGGACCCCTGCCAATCAGATATTGATGACCTATAAGTAGGTTAAGCCATCAATACCAAAATCCTGGACTACCACTAGGAACAATGAATATGTAACTGTGTACCCTACTACCATACCAGTGAAGATTCAGATGGAGGACCCAGCTTGCTGTAGTAGTGGATGCGTTTATTCATAGCTGCAGCATGAGAAGTAACTCTGGGGGGATCGTCATTGATGCTGGTGATGTATGACGGCTCTATGTGAAAAGGCCTGAAACAGAAAAGCAGATGGGAGACGGTTTACTGCCATTTCCTCTTTCCACCCCCATTTCCCCACCAGGAAGCAGCGCTGATTCCTTGGTGTAGTCCCCGTCTTTTCCCTATGTACAATGCAGTCAGAAAGTCTACTTTTTTCAAATTTCGTTGAATTGCTCCCTGTGCTAAAAAAAAAAAAAAAAAAGCTTCAATCTGACAATGCATAAGTAAAAACCAAGCCATGAGGAGGAGAGAACTGCCTGTAGATCTCCGAGACAGGAATGTGTGGAGGCTCAGCTCTAGAGAAGAAGACATAACATGTTTGTAGCACTGACCCTGGGAACACACCTGAGCGTTTTTCAGCGCGTTCATACGCGCTGAAAAACGCTCAACATGTGAAAAGCCATGCATCCCTATGTGCATGGCTCACATGTCGGCGTTTTACAGCGCGGACGACCGGGCTGTAAAACGCCCTACGCGATCGCGTCGGCTGCCGTGACTATCGCGCGGCAGCACGCGCGATCCAACCCATATTCTATTATGGGAGCGCGCATATGATGCGCGCTTCCATAAAACAGCCACTTCGCGGCAGAAGCGCGCGTCATAGGCGCGCCCTGGGAACACGCGAAGTGTGTTCCCAGAGTGAAAGTTCCCAAGAGCACAGTGACCTCCATAATTCCTACATGGAAGAAGCTTGGAGCAACCAGGACTCTTCCTAGAGCTGACCGCCCCACCAAACTAAGAAATCAGGGGAGATTGGGTGAGAGAGATGACCAAGAACCCAATGGTTTCTCTGGCTGAGCTCCAAAGATCCTGTGTGCAGATGGGAGAAACTTCAAGAAGGTCAACCGTCACTGCAGCCTGGAGTTACGAAAAAGCAGCTAAAGGCCTCTCAGTTTGGGAGAAACAATATGCTCTGCTCTGATGAAACCAAGATTGAACTTTTTGGTCTCAATTCTAAGCATCATGTCTGGAGAAAACGAGGCGCCGCTTATCACCTGCCCAATACCATCCCTACAGTGAAGCATGGTGATGGCAGCATCATCCTGGGGGGACAGGGAAACTGGTCAGGGTGGAGGGAAAGCTGAATGGAGCAAAGTACAGAGATATTCTTAATGAGACTTATGTCCCAAGTAAAGGGGCTGAAGACTTATGTCCTGATTAAAGGGGCTGAAGACTTATGTCCCAAGTAAAGGGGCTGAAGACTTATGTCCTGAGTAAAGGGGCTGAAGACTTATGTCCCGAGTAAAGGGGCTGAAGACTTATGTCCTGAGTAAAGGGGCTGAAGACTTATGTCCCAAGTAAAGGGGCTGAAGACTTATGTCCTGAGTAAAGGGGCTGAAGACTTATGTCCCGAGTAAAGGGGCTGAAGACTTATGTCCTGATTAAAGGGGCTGAAGACTTATGTCATTGCAAGATTTTCCGTTTTTCTTTTCTAAAAGTTAGTGAAGATTTCTACCATTCTGTTCTCACTTTGCTTTTTGCAACAGGTAACTGCAGTTTTTACCGCGCAGTATTTGCCTTTTCGTGAAAATAGTAAAAACGAAAGATCAAACTCTAAATCAGAATGTATACTGTGTCAGCCACCATCAATGATGACGGCCATTGCTAGTAATTTTGGCTACTTTCACATCTGTTTTTTTTAGTCCTGACAGAAATCACTGCACTCCGCCGGATCCTCACTGACTACATTTAGGTCTGGCCGCTTTCCTGAGTAAATTCTGGCTTTCAGTCGGACAAAAAGTCGTGCATTGCCGTCCAGTTATATTGTTGGCCTGATCAGCAGGGGTGTTACCCTTCCTACTGCCTCCAGATCAGCAGTTCTACGATAGCTCCGGTGCCACAACTTGTGTGCAGTGGATGGAGCTGGTAGCCGCAGGAAGTGAACAGGAGCAGCGCTGCAGTTACCAGCTCCGTCCACTACAAAATGGACAGCGCTGTAGTTCTGCCGCTCACTTCTGACTCCCGCGGATCAGTCTATCCTCTGGATATTAAAGGACTGGTAAACCCATTTAACAACCCCTTTTGCTAATAACAATTCCTATGGCTGTTACTAACGAGCCGCCTACCTCCGGGACCTGGCTTCCACCGCACTAAAGTGATTCTTTGCGCATTCTTCAAACAGTGACGGGTAAATCAGCGGAGCCTCATCCTCCTCCATGGTGAACCGTTCTCCGGTGGATAATAAACCTAGAAGGGAAAACACATTATTAGGTCTCTCTATTAAGATTTATATAAATGCGCAAGGCCTGAGGGGTGGTTGAACATTGATTACATCAGATTGGTGGGGGTCCAACTCCCGGCACCCCCCACGATCAGCTGTCCGAAGAGGCCATGGCATGCCAGTGAGCGACGTGGCCTCTTTCTAGACCAGTGACGTCACGTTCATCGGTCACGTGGCCTAGCAGCAGCTCTAATACCAAGTATAGCCACTATATGATGTACGGCGCTGTGCTTAGTAGTGGAGAGGGGGCCGCAGCGCTCACCGGAGCTGATCGGCGGGGGTGCTGGGTGCCGGACCTCAGCCCGATCTGATATTGATTACCTATCCTCGGGATAGGTCATCAATGTAAAAATATCGGAAACTCCCTTTAAATTTTTATTTAGGTGGCCATTGGTTGCCACGGATAGGCAAGGTCATGTCTGCCCGAGAGGAGGCGCCCTCCGCCCCCCACCACAACTGTGGGGTCCCCCAAGCCTGCCATTTTACTGTTCCTATTAGGGCCCCATTCACACATCCGTGGTGTGTTGCGGCCGGCCGTCACCCACCATAGAAATGCCTATTCTTGTCCGCAAGCTGTGGACAAGAATAGGACATGTTCTGTCTTTTGCGGAGCCGCAGACCGGAAGTTCGGGGCTGAAACCCGGAAGTTCGGGTCTGTGCTCCACAAATGCGGAAGCGGAGAGCACATAGTGTGCTCTCCGCTTCCTGTCGGGCCCCATTGAGAATTGCGGAACGGATGCGGACGTGTGAATGGGGCTTAGGGTGTAATAGGATGTCAGAAAAATCCTTATGCACTGCAAGAAGTACTGGTGCGTATGGCACAAGTAATCAAGTGATCGCAGGGTCAGGACCCAAAGGCGGACGATAAAAAACAAGTTTAATCAACTTTCAAAAAATAGTAACAATTAAAAAATCCTTTTCGCATTCATTGTACCAGAAGAACCATAATAATTACAACCAAATTATGACTGGACCCTCACATTCAGTTACATAAAAAAAAAAAAGAAAGAAGGTATAAATCCTAGAAAGAGGCAACGCAAAAAACAATTCCTGCGGTCCCAAAATAGGCTCGGTCCTGCGTACACTGCAAATTATCAAGCCAATGTTAAATTCATCACCGCTATGCTAAAATGTCGAATCAGCAGAGTCCTCTAGGAAAACTCCATTTCCTGCTTTAGGTACATCATAGAGGCCGGGGTGCGGTATTAGTACTACATCATGTGACTATAGAGGCCGGTGTGCGGTATTAGTACTACATCATGTGACTATAGAGGCCGGGGTGCGGTATTAGTACTACATCATGTGACTATAGAGGCCAGGGTGCGGTATTAGTACTACATCATGTGACTATAGAGGCCGGGGTGCGGTATTAGTACTACATCATGTGACTATAGAGGCCGGGGTGCAGTATTAGTACTACATCATGTGACTATAGAGGCCGGGGTGCAGTATTAGTACTACATCATGTGACTATGGAGGCCGGGGTGCGGTATTAGTACAACATCATGTGACTATAGAGGCCGGGGTGCGGTATTAGTACTACATCATGTGACTATAGAGGCCGGGGTGCGGTATTAGTACTACATCATGTGACTATAGAGGCCAGGGTGCGGTATTAGTACTACATCATGTGACTATAGAGGCCGGGGTGCGGTATTAGTACTTCATCATGTGACTATAGAGGCCAGGGTGCGGTATTAGTACTACATCATGTGACTATGGAGGCCGGGGCGGTATTAGTACTACATCATGTGACTATAGAGGCCGGGGTGGTATTAGTACTACATCATGTGACTATAGAGGCCGGGGTGCGGTATTAGTACTACATCATGTGACTATAGAGGCCGGGGTGCGGTATTAGTACTTCAGTCGTGGCCAAAAGTTTTGAGAATGACACAAATATTAGTTTTCACAAAGTTTGCTGCTAAACTGCTTTCAGATCTTTGTTTCAGTTGTTTCTGTGATGTGGTGAAATATAATTACACGCACTTCATACGTTTCAAAGGCTTTTATCGACAATTACATGACATTTATGCAAAGAGTCAGTATATGCAGTGTTGGCCCTTCTTTTTCTCCCCTCTGCAATCCGACTGGGCATGCTCTCAATCAACTTCTGGGCCAATTCCTGACTGATAGCAACCCATTCTTTCATAATCACTTCTTGGAGTTTGTCAGAATTAGTGGGTTTTTGTTTGTCCACCCGCCTCTTGAGGATTGACCACAAGTTCTCAATAGGATTAAGATCTGGGGAGTTTCCAGGCCATGGACCCAAAATGTCAACGTTTTGGTCCCCGAGCCACTTAGTTATCACTTTTGCCTTATGGCACGGTGCTCCATCGTGCTGGAAAATGCATTGTTCTTCACCAAACTGCTGTTGGATTGTTGGAAGAAGTTGCTGTTGGAGAGTGTTTTGGTGCCATTCTTTATTCATGGCTGTGTTTTGGGGCAAAATTGTGAGTGAGCCCACTCCCTTGGATGAGAAGCAACCCCACACATGAATGGTCTCAGGATGCTTTACTGTTGGCATGACACAGGACTGATGGGAGCGCTCACCTTTTCTTCTCCGGACAAGCCTTTTTCCTGATGCCCCAAACAATCGGAAAGAGGCTTCATCGGAGAATATGACTTTGCCCCAGTCCTCAGCAGTCCATTCACCATACTTTCTGCAGAAGATCAATCTGTCCCTGATGTTTCTTTTGGAGAGAAGTGGCTTCTTTGCTGCCCTTCTTGACACCAGGCCATCTTCCAAAAGTCTTCGCCTCACTGTGCGTGCAGATGTGCTCACACCTGCCTGCTGCCATTCCTGAGCAAGCTCTGCACTGGTGGCACTCCGATCCCGCAGCTGAATCCTCTTTAGGAGACGATCCTGGCGCTTGCTGGACTTTCTTGGATGCCCTGAAGCCTTCTTAACAAGAATTGAACCTCTTTCCTTGAAGTTCTTGATGATCCTATAAATTGTTGATTGAGGTGCAATCTTAGTAGCCACAATATCCTTGCCTGTGAAGCCATTTTTATGCAACGCAATGATGGTTGCACGCGTTTCTTTGCAGGTCACCATGGTTAACAATGGAAGAACCATGATTTCAAGCCTCACCCTCCTTTTAACATGTCAAGTCTGCCATTTTAACCCAATCAGCCTGACATAATGATCTCCAGCCTTGTGCTCATCAACATTCTCACCTGCTGGCCGACGTCACAGACCTGGAGCGCCAAAATCTCGCGATGCCAGCACAGGGAAGGAACATGATGCCGACACTGCACATGCGCTAGCTCGCGCATCGCGAGATTTCGGCGCTCCAGCTCTGTGACGTCGGCCAGCAAGGAGGAGATTCGGAGGACGCGGGGCGGTGCTGCGCTCAGAAAATATGACTCCTCTCCGGACACAGGAGTCATATCAGGGTAATTTGCATATCTCTAAAATCCTTTTTTCAACGCAATAAAAGCAGATAGAGCTATGGGGACTGGGTACTGCGGATGCGCTAGCGGCCATCTAGCAGCCCATGTCCTCAGCTCTATACACAAAATCCCGGTGACAGGTTCCCTTTAAGTTAATTTTCATGGCAAAGAAGGACAATGCAATTCATCTGATCCCTCTTCAGAACATTCTGGAGTATATGCAAATTGCTATAAAAACTTAAGCAGCAACTTTTCAAATTTCCAATATTTGTGTCATTCGCAAAACTTTTGGCCACGACTGTACACCATGTGACTATAGAGGCCGGGGTGGTATTAGTACTACATCATGTGACTATAGAGGCCGGTGCGGTATTAGTACTACATCATGTGACTATAGAGGCCGGGGCGGTATTAGTACTACATCATGTGACTATGGAGGCCGGGGCGGTATTAGTACTACATCATGTGACTATGGAGGCCAGGGTGCGGTAATAGTACTACATCATGTGACTATACAGGCCGGGGCGGTATTAGTACTACATCATGTGACTATGGAGGCCGGGGCGGTATTAGTACTACATCATGTGACTATAGAGGCCGGGGTGGTATTAGTACTACATCATGTGACTATGGAGGCCGGGGTGCGGTATTAGTACTACATGATGTGACTATGGGGCCGGGTGCGGTATTAGTACTACATCATGTGACTATGGAGGCCAGGGTGTGGTATTAGTACTACATCATGTGACTATGGAGGCCAGGGTGCGGTAATAGTACTACATCATGTGACTATGGAGGCCGGGGTGCAGTATTAGTACATCATGTGACTATGGCGCCGGGTGCGGTATTAGTACTACATCATGTGACTAGAGAGGCCGGGGCGGTACTAGTACTACATCATGTGACTAGAGAGGCCGGGGCGGTATTAATACTACATCATGTGACTAGAGAGGCTGGGGCGGTATTAGTACTACATCATGTGACTAGAGAGGCCGGGGCGGTATTAATACTACATCATGTGACTATAGAGGCCAGGGTGCGGTGTTAGTACTACATCATGTGACTATAGAGGCCAGGGTACGGTTTAATACTACATCATGTGACTATAGAGGCCAGGGTGCGGTATAAGTACTACATCATGTGACTATGGAGGGGGGGAGGGACCTTAGTATTAGGGCTGATGTACACAACCGCTGTTTTTGTCCGCATCTTTTGCCAGTCGGATGCGAATCCACTCACTTTAGGGCTCATGCAGACGATCGTATGTATTTTGCGGTCCGCAATACAAAAATCCGCAAATAATACACATTACGTCCGTGTGCATTCCGTATTTTGCGGAGCAGAACAGCTGATCCCTGACAGAACCGTACTATCTGTAATGCAGACAGTAATAGGACATGTATTCTTTTGCGTAACAGACATACGGGAACGGAATAACTTCAGTTTTTTTGTGGATTGAAATTAATGGTTCCGCATATGGTCAGCAAAAAAAAAAACGGACACGGAAACAAAATACGTTTGTAATGGGTCAAAAAAAACAAAAAAACACGTCCCCTTCATATTACAGACAAGGATAGGACAGCTCTACGGCGGCAGGACGGTCCGTAAACTGCGGCCGTGTGCACGAGGCCCTGTGGGGTAAAAACTGCAGGTGGTTTAAATGTGAGTTGTCAGGGTCTTGCGGTGCGGTTGTCGGCCACATGTACGGCTGAAAACTGCAGCAACTAGTCATAAAAGTATAAATATCCTGATCGCAACGTACCTAGAAAGCTGAACGCCAGGCAGGAGCCGGCAGCGGGGTGTCTGTCATCACCCCACCATTCTGGGGGTGCCGCTGTATAACAGAAGCCACGCCCCCTGTGATGATCGGTCGTCTGGCGGTCACCCGTGCGTTTTCCCGGGCTCCGCCAGGTTCCGGTATTTTTGGAGGCAGTTCTATTCTTGCCGTCAAAAATACCAGAAAACCTGCCGCAAGCCCCAAAAAAGGTTTAAAGATCTCCACACTCCGCACTGACCACTGCAGCTGTACAGAAACTAGAACTCCCAGCATCCTCTGGCAGCCTTCAGCTCTAAGAATATATTGGGAGTTGTAGTCTGACACTGGGGGATCACCAGCTGCAGAACACTGGAATAAATGTACCATATAACATAACACTGCTGTGTGACCAGAAAAACACAGTCCAGCGCCCAGACCCCACCTCTGCGGCGGCCGGGACCCCCGCCTCTGCGCGCGCACCCGGGACTCCCGCCTCTGCGCGCGCACCCGGGACTCCCGCCTGCGCGCACCAGACTCCGCCTCTGCAGCGCCCGGAGCCCGCCTGCGCACGCACCCGGGAGCCCCGCCTCTGCGCCGCACCCGGGAGCCCCGCCTCTGCGCGCGCACCCGGGAGCCCCGCCTCTGCGCGCGCACCCGGGAGCCCCGCCTCTGCGGCGCACCCGGGACCCCCACCTCTGCGGTATCCAGGACCCCCACCTCTGCGGTATCCAGGACCCCCACCTCTGCGGTATCCAGGACCTCCAGCCTGCATTATCTGGTACCCACAACCTCTGCTGCGCCCGGGACTACAACCCTGCATTATCTAGGACCCCCATCTCTGCAGTGCCTATGAACCTTTGCAGCGCCAGCAGGGACACCCCCCACCTCTGCAACACCCTCATCACCAATGCCCAGGACCCTAACCTCAGCACTATCTGGGACCCCCCCTCTGCAGCGACCAGGACTACAACCCTGCGTTATTTGGGACCCCACCTCTGCAGCGCCCAGGACTACAACCCTGCGTTATTTGGGACCCCCACCTCTGCAGCGCTCTCATCACAAATGCTCAGGACTATTAGGGACAGTCACCTCTGCAGCCCCCGGGATCCTCACCAGTGTCCGGGACCTTTACTCTAGAAGCGCACGGAATCCTCGCCGCTGTCGCCTCAGAAAGTTGTTCCCTGTGAGCTCCAAAACAGGAAGCAGCTGACAAGGGGCCGGCGGCGGAATTCTGGGCATTGTAGTCCTGAACCGCCTTGTTTGTATTGCTCAGTAGGTAGGCGTAGACTACAAAGTCCAGAATGCAACGCGATAACGGCGAAGTTCTGTGTGGTGAATCACCGTGGAGGAAAGATGCTGAGTGCGAGAATCAGTAGTGTGTGAAAGGAGACGAGGAGTGAGGGAGAAGGGGAGTGTAAGAGGAGTGAGGGAGAAGGAGTGTAAGAGAAATGAGGGCGAGTGTGAGGAGATGAATGATGAAGGGGGTGTGAGGAGAGTAATGAGGGCGAGTGTGAGGAGATGAATGAAGGCGAGTGTGAGGAGTGAGTAAGGGTGTGAGGAGAGGAATGAGGATGAGGGAGGGTGCAAAGAGAAGAATAAGGGCGAGTGTGAGGAGAGGAATGAGGGCGAGTATCAGGAGAGGAATGAGGGCGAGTATCAGGAGAGGAATGAGGGCGAGTGTGAGGAGAGGAATGAGGGCGAGTGTGAGGGGAGAAATGAGGGAGGGCGTGAGGGGAGGAATGAGGGCGAATGTGAGGGGAGAAATAAGGGTGAGTGAGGGAGGAATGAAGGAGAGGAATGAGGGTGAGTGTGAGGAGAGGAATGAGGGCAAGTGTGAGGAGAGGAATGAGGGCGAGTGTGAGGAGAGGAATGAGGGCGAGTGTGAGGAGAGGAATGAAGGCGAGTGTGAGGAGAGGAATGAGGACGAGTGTGAGGAGAGGAATGAGGGAGGGCGTGAGGGGAGGAATGAGGGCGAATGTGAGGGGAGAAATAAGGGTGAATGAGGGTGAGTGTGAGGAGAGAAGTGAGGGCGATTGTGAGAAAAGGAATGAGGGCAAGTGTGAGGAGAGGAATGAGGGTGAGTGTGAGAAGAGGAATGAGGGCAAGTGTGAGGAGAGGAATGAGGGCGAGTGTGAGGAGAGGAATGAGGGCAAGTGTGAGGAGAGGAATGAGGGCGAGTGTGAGGGGAGAAATGAGGGCGAGTGTGAGGGGAGGAATCAGGGCGAGTGTGAGGAGAGAATGAGGGCGATGTGAGGAGAGGAATGAGGGCGAGTGTGAGGAGAGGAAGAGGTGAGTGTGAGAAGAGGAATGAGGGCAAGTGTGAGGAGAGGAATGAGGGCGAGTGTGAGGGGAGAAATGAGGGCGAGTGTGAGGGGAGGAATCAGGGCGAGTGTGAGGAGAGAAGTGAGGGCGATTGTGAGAAAAGGAATGAGGGCAAGTGTGAGGAGAGGAATGAGAGCGAGTGTGAGGAGAGTAATGAGGGCGAGTTTGAGGAGAGAAATGAGGGCGAGTTTGAGGAGAGGAATGAAGGTGAGAGGAGAGAAATGAGGGAGAGTGTGAGGAGAGAAATGAGGGCGAGTTTGAGGAGAGAAATGAGAGCGAGTGTGAGAAGAGAAATAAGGGCGAGTTTGAGGAGAGGAATGAGGGTGATTGTGAGGAGAGAAATGAGGGAGAGTGTGAGGAGAGAAATGAGAGCAAGTTTGAGGAGAGGAATGAAGGCGAGTGTGAGGGGAAGAATGAGTGTGAGGAGAGGAATGAGGCAAGTGTGAGGAGAAAAATCAGGGCGAGTGTGAGGAGAGGAGTGAGGGCGAGTGTGAGGAGAGAAATGAGAGCGAGTGTGAGGAGAGGAGTGAGGGCGAGTTTGAGGAGAGGAATGAGGGCGACTCTGAGGAGATGAATGAGGGCGCTTGTAAGGAAGAGGAATGAGGGCGAGTGTGAAGAGAGGAATGAGAGCGAGTGTGAGGAGAGAAATGAGGGCGAGTTTGAGAAGAGGAATGAAGGCGAGTGTGAGGGGAGGAATGAGTGTGAGGGGAGGAATGATTGTGAGGAGAGGAGTGAGCGCGAGTGTGAGGAGAGTTATAAGGACGAGTGTGAGGAGAGGAGTGAGGGCAAGTGTGAGGAGAAGAATGAAGGCGACTTTGAGTAGAGGAATGAGTGCGAGGAATGAGGATGAGTGTGAGGAGAGGAATGAAGGCAAGTGTGAGGAGAGGAATGAAGGCAAGTGTGAGGAGAAGAATGAAGGCGAGTGTGAGGAGAGGAATGAGGGCGAGTATCAGGAGAGGAATGAGGGCGAGTATCAGGAGAGGAATGAGGGAGAGTGTGAGGAGAGGAATGAGGGCGAGTGTGAGAAGTGAGGGGAGAAATGAGGGCGAGTGTGAGGAGTGAGGGCGATTGTGAGAAGAGGAATGAGGGCGAGTTTAAGGAGATGAATGAAGGTGAGTGTGAGGAGAGAAATGAGAGCGAGTGTGAGGAGAGAAATGAGGGCAAGTGTGAGGAATGAGGGCGATTGTGAGGAGAGGAATAAGGGCGAATGTGAGGAGATGAATGAATGTGAGTGTGAGGAGAGGAATGAGGGCGAGTATCAGGAGAGGAATGAGGGCGAGTTTGAGGAGAGAAATGAGGGCGAGTGTGAGGAGAGGAGTGAGGGCGAGTGTGAGGAGAGAAATGAGGGTGAGTTTGAGGAGAGGAATGAAGGTGAGTGAGAGGAATGAGGAAGAGTGTGAGAAAAGGAATGAGGGCGATTGTGAGGAGAGGAATGAGGGCGAGTTTGAGGAGATGAATGAAGGTGAGTGTGAGGAGAGAAATGAGAGCGAGTGTGAGGAGAGAAATGAGGGCGAGTGTGAGGAGAGGAATGAGGCCGTTTGTGAGGAGAAGAATAAGGGCAAATGTGAGGAGATGAATGAAGGTGAGTGTGAGGAGAGGAATGAGGGCGAGTATCAGGGGAGGAATGAGGGCGAGTTTGAGGAGAGAAATGAGGGCGAGTGTGAGGAGAGGAGTGAGGGCGAGTGTGAGGAGAGAAATGAGGGTGAGTTTGAGGAGAGGAATGAAGGTGAGTGAGAGGAATGAGGGAGAGTGTGAGAAAAGGAATGAGGGCGATTGTGAGGAGAGGAATGAGGGCGAGTTTGAGGAGATGAATGAAGGTGAGTGTGAGGAGAGAAATGAGAGCGAGTGTGAGGAGAGAAATGAGAGCGAGTGTGAGGAGAGAAATGAGGGCAGATGTGAGGAGAGAAATGAGGGCGAGTGTGAGGAGAGGAGTGAGGGCGAGTGTGAGGAGAGAAATGAGGGCGAGTTTGAGAAGAGGAATGAAGGTAAGTGAGAGGAATGAGGGAGAGTGTGAGAAAAGGAATGAGGGCGATTGTGAGGAGAGGAATGAGAGCGAGTTTGAGGAGAGGAATGAAGGTGAGTGAGAGGAATGAGGGAGAGTGTGAGGAGAGAAATGAGGTTGAGTTTGAGGAGAGAAATGAGGGCGAGTGTGAGGAGAGGAATGAGGGCGAGTGTGAGAGAGGAATGAGGACAAGTATTAGGAGAGAAGGAGACGTGGAGGAGAGGAATAAGGGCGAATATGAGGTAGGAATGAGGGCGAGTGTGAGGGAGGAATGAGGGTGAGTGTGAGGGGAGAAAGGGCGAGTTTGAGGAGAGGAATGAGGGTGAATGTGAGGAGAGGAATTGGGGCGAGTGTGAGAGAGGTATGAGGAGATAAGACGTGGAGGAGAGGAATGAGGGAGAGTATCAGGAGAGGAATGATGGCGAGTGTGAGGAGAGGAATGAGGGTGAGTGTGAGGAGAGGAATGAAGGCGAGTGTGAGGAGAGGAATGAGGGCAAGTGTCAGGAGAGGAATGAGGGCGAGTGGGAGAGAGGAATGAGGACATGAGTAGGAGAGAAGTGAGGCGAAGTGAGAGAGAGTGAAATGAGGCGAGTATAGAGAGTAGAAATGAGGGACGAGTGTGAGGGAGGAATGAGGGCGAGTGAGAGAGAATGAGGAGTGAAGGGAGGAGAATGAGGAGCTGAGAGATGAGTGGAGTGGAGAGTGATGGCAGCTGAGAGATGAATGAGGGAGTGATCAGAGAGAGAAATGAGGGTCGAGTGTGAGGAGAGGAATGAGGGCGGAAGTGTGAGGAGAGGAATGAAGGCGAGTGTGAGGAGAGGAATGAGGGCAAGTGTCAGGAGAGGAATGAGGGCGAGTGTGAGGGGAGAAATAAGGGCGAGTGTGAGGAGAGGAGTGAGGGCGATTGTGAGAAGAGGAATGAGGGTGAGTTTGAGGAGAGGAATGAGGGCGAGTGTGAGGAGAGAAATGAGGGCGAGTGTGAGGAGAGGAATGAGGGCGATTGTGAGGAGAGGAATAAGGGCGAATGTGAGGAGAGAAATGAGAGCAAGTTTGAGGAGAGGAATGAAGGCGAGTGTGAGGGGAGGAATGAGTGTGAGGAGAGGAATGAGGAGAGGAGTGAGGGCGATTGTGAGGAGAGAAGTGAGTGTGAGTAGAGGAGTGAGGGCGAGTTTGAGGAGAGGAATGAGGGCGATTGTGCTGGAGAGAAATGAGGGCGAGTGTGAGGAGAGGAATGAGTGTGAGGAGAAGAATGAGGAGAGAAGAAGATGTGGAGGAGAGGGATGTGCCGAATGTGAGGGAGTAATGAGGGCGAATGTGAGGGAGGAATGAGGGCGAGTTTGAGGAGAGAAATGAGGGCGAGTGTGAGGAGAGGAATGAGGGCGAGTGTGAGAGAGGAATGAGGACAAGTATTAGGAGAGAAGGAGACGGGGAGGAAAGGAATGAGGGCGAATATGAGGTAGGAATGAGGGCGAGTGTGAGGGAGGAATGAGGGTGAGTGTGAGGGGAGGAATGAGGGTGAATGTGAGGAGAGGAATCAGGGCGAGTGTGACGAGAGGAATGAGGGCGAGTGTGAGGAGAGAAATGAGAGCGAGTGTGAGGAGAGAAATGAGGGCGAGTGTGAGGAGAGAAATGAGAGGTGAGTGTGAGGAGAGAAATGAGAGCGAGTGTGAGGAGAGAAATGAGGGCGAGTGTGAGGAGAGGAATGAGGGCGATTGTGCTGGAGAGAAATAAGGGTGAGTGTGAGGAGAGGAATGAGGGTGAGTGGGAGGAGAGAAATGAGTCGAGTGTGAGGGAGGAATGAGTGTGAGGAGAGGAATCAGGCAAGTGTGAGTGAGGAGAGGGATGATGGCAAGTGTGAGGAGAGGTTGAGTGTGAGGGAGGAATGAGGACTGGAGTGAGTGTGGAGAGGAGACGAGTGGCTAGTTTGACATCTTTGGCAGGGAGTAGCCTGCTGGAGATGTCTTGATCGGACACTACCTGATACCCGCCGGCCCCATTCAGTATAATGGTGAAAAACCGCTGCCCGCAGTGCCCATTAACGTATGCTTTTTATTTTTAGGAAAGTCCGTGCCCCATGTCTGTAGAGCTGTGTGGTGAAAAAGAGCATTGGTAAAATAAAACACCATCTAAAAATGCCAACGCGCATTGCACTTGCTTTTTTTTGGAAGCTGGAAAAAACAGTAAAGGCAAAGAAGTGAAAAATGTAACGGACCCAGAAATGTACTTCAAGAGTGAAAAACGTCAATACAAAAAAGAAACGGCTGATTGTCCTGCGCCATAGACTTCCATGCAACATCTGGAGCCGGCATTTTTTGCCTTAACCCTTTCAACCCCAGGCCAGTTTTCACCTTCCTGCCCAGGCCATTTTTTGCAAATCTGACATGTGTCACTTTATGTGATAATAACTTTGGAACACTTTTATTTATCCAAGCCGTTCTGAGAATGTTTTCTCGTGACACATTGTACTTTATGATAGTCATAAATTTGAGTCAATATATTTTACCTTTACTTATAAAAAAATCCCAAATTTAGCAAAAATTTTGAAAAATTCGCAATTTTCTAAATTTCAATTTCTCTGCTTTTAAAACAGAAATTGATACCTCATAAAATATTTATTACTTAACATTCCCCATATGGGTTGGCATCATTTTTTAAATGTCGTTTTATTTTTTTGGGACGTTAGAAGTTTAGAAGCAATTCTTAAAATTTTTACGAAAAATTCCAAAACCCACGTTTTAAGGCCTCATGCACACGACAGTATTTTTTTGCGGTCCGCAAAACGGGGTTCCGTGATCCGTGTCCGTTTTTGCTTCCGTTGTGTTTCCGTGTGTCTTCCGGTTTTTTTAGCGGACGTGACACAAAAGATTTTACCAAAAGACAGGCTGACAATTTTTGCCAAGTGCCTGCCAAGGGATCCGTAAAAAAACGCGGAACACGGATGACACACGGATGGCCATCCGCATTTTTTCACGGTCCCATTGACTTGAATAGGTCCGCGAACCGTTTTTCGCGGACAAGAATAGGACAGGTTATATTTTTTTGACGGACTGGAATCACGGACGCGGAGGACAAACGGTGCATTTGCCGAGTTTTTCACGGACCCATTGAAAACCAATGGGTCCGCAGAAAATCACGAAAAATGGCACAACGGACACGGAATCAAACAACGGTCGTGACCCAAGGACCAGTTCAGGTCTGAAGTCCCTTTGTGGGGCTTACACAGTGAAAACCACCAATAAATGACCCCAATGTAGAAACTACACCCCTCAAGCTACTCAAAACTGATTTTACAAACTTTGTTAACCCTTTAGGTGTTCCATCAGAATTAAAGGAAAAGGAAGATGAAATTTCACTTTTTTGGGCGATTTTCCATTTTAATCGATTTTTTTTCTTTAACACATTGAGGGTTAACAGCCAAACAAAACTCAACATTTATTACCCTGATTCTGCGGTTTACATAAACACCCCACATGTGGTCGTAAACTGTTGTAAGGGCACACGGCAGGGCGCAGAAGGTAAGGAACGCCATATGGTTTTTGGAAGGCAGATTTTGCTGGACTGGTTTTCAGATGCCATGTCCCATTTGAAGCCCCCCAGATGCACCCTTACAGTAGGAACTCCCAAAAAGTGACCCCATTTTGGAAACTAGAGGATAAGGTGCCAGTTTTATTGGTACTATTTTGTGGTACATATGATTTTTAATTGCTCTATATTACTTTTTTTGTGAGGCTGTTTTGGCATAGTTTTTAGTTTTATCTAAGGTGGGCTTAGATTTATTTTGATCAAAATGTATTGACCAAGTGTCTCAGTTTTTATTAAGAGTGAGGGCCCAGTCCATATGTTCTGCTTGCATCTATTTTTATAGTGCATTATTTTCTGTGATTTTGTAAATGCAGCCATATACATCCGCGCATTTAATACCATATCGTGCAGGATGGTTTATATATAGTTTTTTCTGTGATTTGTTTGATTTGTCTTGAAGGAGTGGCACCTTCATGTGTGAATACGCTCCTACCCTGGGAGTGATATTCAAGTGCACTTTTGCCCCACCTATCTAATAGGTGAGCTTGATTAAGGTGGTACATATAGGTGCGTGTGTCTCTCCTCCCACCGGTTGCTGATGCATATGGAGATTACAAGGGCAGCACACCATATGTGCGGGGACTGTGCTCCTAAAAAATGCGCCACAGCATGGATAGGTTAGCATAGGAACCCGCCTCAACTGAGACCACCTTGTCGCCGGTAGGTGGGCTTATGTATTTTGATCAAAATGTACTGACCAAGTGTCTCAGATTTTATCAAGAGTGAGGGCCTAGTCCATATGTTATGCTTGCATCTAATTTTATAGTGCATTATTTTCTGTGATTTTATAGTTTTTATTTTTTACAACATTTATCTGACAGGGTAGATCATGTGCTATTTTTATAGAGCAGATTGTTACGGACGCAATGATATCAAATATGTCTACTTTCTTTGTTTGTTTCAGTTTTACATAATAAAGCATTTTTGAAAAAGAAGGGGACCACCCACCAGCCCACCGTGTTTGTGACAAGAGTAGCTCACCTAGGGTGGGAAATTTGTGTGCTGCTGTTAGGACTAAGGGAAAACAAATTATCCTTTGAAATTAACGATTCCCTTACGTCCTACCAGCAGCACAGATGGGGAGATAGCAAGAAGAACTCCTAGGGAGGGCCCTCCTGCCTGGCAGAGAGTATCGTCTGCCCAAAGGCCGAGAACTCAGAGATTCTCGCATCCACCTGATAGTGCGAGATAAAAGTGGATTCTGAGCTCCAGGAGGCTGCCTTACAGATCAACTCCAAAGGCAGGCAACTCCTTTCCGCAAAGGATGTTGCTACAGCCCGTGTGGAATGGGCTTTGACAAAATCTGGAGGATCTAGAGATAGGGAGATGAAGGATTCCTTAATAGCCTCCCTGATCCAGTGACTAATAGTTGGTTTAGACGCTTTGCGGCCTTTAGACTTACCGGCAAACAGGATAAAGAGATTCTCATCTATCCTGAACTCCTTGGTTCTATCCACATAGACCTGGAGGCATCTCCATATGTCCAGGGGATGCCTGACTGGAACAGTAGAAGAGGAGGAGGAAGATAGGAAAACAGGTATGTTTTGGCATAGTTTTTAGTTTTATCTAAGGTGGGCTTAGATTTATTTTGATCAAAATGTATTGACCAAGTGTCTCAGTTTTTATTAAGAGTGAGGGCCCAGTCCATATGTTCTGCTTGCATCTATTTTTATAGTGCATTATTTTCTGTGATTTTGTAAATGCAGCCATATACATCCGCGCATTTAATACCATATCGTGCAGGATGGTTTATATATAGTTTTTTCTGTGATTTGTTTGATTTGTCTTGAAGGAGTGGCACCTTCATGTGTGAATACGCTCCTACCCTGGGAGTGATATTCAAGTGCACTTTTGCCCCACCTATCTAATAGGTGAGCTTGATTAAGGTGGTACATATAGGTGCGTGTGTCTCTCCTCCCACCGGTTGCTGATGCATATGGAGATTACAAGGGGCAGCACACCATATGTGCGGGGACTGTGCTCCTAAAAAATGCGCCACAGCATGGATAGGTTAGCATAGGAACCCGCCTCAACTGAGACCACCTTGTCGCCGGTAGGTGGGCTTAGATGTATTTTGATCAAAATGTACTGACCAAGTGTCTCAGATTTTATCAAGAGTGAGGGCCTAGTCCATATGTTATGCTTGCATCTAATTTTATAGTGCATTATTTTCTGTGATTTTATAGTTTTTATTTTTTACAACATTTATCTGACAGGGTAGATCATGTGCTATTTTTATAGAGCAGATTGTTACGGACGCAATGATATCAAATATGTCTACTTTCTTTGTTTGTTTCAGTTTTACATAATAAAGCATTTTTGAAAAAAAATATATGTTTTTGTGTCTCTATTTTCTGAATGCCTTATTTTTTTGCTGTTTTTGGGTACATATGATTTTTTGATCATTCATTATTACACTTTATAGGGCAAGGTAACAAAAAAAATTGGTAATTTTGGCATAGTTTTTATTTATTTATTTTTACAGTGTTCACCTGGGGGGTTAGGTCATGTGAGATTTTTATAGAGCAGATCGTAACGGACGTGGCAATACCTAATATGTATACTTTTTCTTATTTAAGTTTTACACAATAATAGCATTTTTGAAACAAAAAAAATGATGTTTTAGTGTCTCCATAGTCTGAGAGCCATAGCTTTTATTTTTTAACCGATTGTCTTAGGCTATGTTCACACGACGACAATTGTCGCGCGACAAAATGTCGCACTATTGTCGCACTACAATTTTTACAATGGGAGTCTATGGTGTCGCCTTGCGACATGCAACATACTATGTGCCCTATTTGTCGCGCGACAAATGTCGTGTGAACCTAGCCTTAGGGTCTCATTTTTTGCGGGATGAGGTGACGGTTTGATTGGTACTATGTTGGGGGGTATATGCCTTTTTGATCGCTTGGTGTTGCAATTTTTGTGATGTAAGGTGACAAAAAATGTCTTTTTTGGCACTTTTTATTTTTACGGTGTTCATCTGAGAGGTTAGGTCATGTGATATTTTTATAGAGCTGGTTGTTACGAAAGCTGCAATACCTAATATATCAAATTTTTTTAATTTATTTGACTTTAGCAAATAATCCTTAATTTCTAACGATAATTTGTTTTCCCTTAGTCCTAACAGCAGCACAGATGGGGTTAATTGCCCCCGTGAGCTGGTAGGACCGGCGGAATTTTAATGAGCCCAATTAAGAAATTAAAGAAACCCCTTTAAAAGAAGGGGACCACCCACCAGCCCACCGTGTTTGTGACAAGAGTAGCTCACCTAGGGTGGGAAATTTGTGTGCTGCTGTTAGGACTAAGGGAAAACAAATTATCCTTTGAAATTAACGATTCCCTTACGTCCTACCAGCAGCACAGATGGGGAGATAGCAAGAAGAACCCCTAGGGAGGGCCCTCCTGCCTGGCAGAGAGTATCGTCTGCCCAAAGAGATTCTCGCATCCACCCGATAGTGCGAGTTAAAAGTGGATTCTGAGCTCCAGGAGGCTGCCTTACAGATCAACTCCAAAGGCAGGCAACTCCTTTCCGCAAAGGATGTTGCTACAGCCCATGTGGAATGGGCTTTGACAAAATCTGGAGGATCTAGAGATAGGGAAATGAAGGATTCCTTAATAGCCTCCCTGATCCAGCGACTAATAGTTGGTTTAGACGCTTTGCGGCCTTTAGACTTACCGGCAAACAGGATAAAGAGATTCTCATCTATCCTGAACTCCTTGGTTCTATCCACATAGACCTGGAGGCATCTCAATATGTGTCACGACTGTGACTGATCCAGATAGGTCTGGGAAGAGAAGGTCGCAGCGACTTTCTACTCGCGATAGCTTGTGAGTTTGCTCCGTGGTTCAGGGTGGTTCAGGGTATGTCATCCGGGTTTTGCCTTGTGAACCTTTTTGTCCTGACTGGAAGTTTGTAGGCATTCTTCTCAGGTGAGTGCTGTCTGCCACTCCCAGCTACTATATTAGTTTCAGTTTCACTTGCAGTCATTGCCAGATATAGTCCTTACTTCCAGTGCTATTCTGACCTTTGAAGGAGATCGTTTGACGGTATTGCTGTGGAGCTCTTGTCTGGCATGGACTGTCGTTATTGGGATCATCTTCTCTGCTCGTTACTGGATAAGTCTATCTCTGCTGGAGATTGTTTGTTTGTTGCTGTCTTCCCCTGTTGTTCTCCTAGACATGAGTGATGGTGACTAGTGCTCCCATCTGCCTTTCCCCAGTCTAGTCTTCTAAGGGTGACTCAGGGTTTAGGCATCCTGCTCGCCGCACGGGTTCACACCCCGTCTAGGGTATCAGGGCAGACAGGTGCCAGCTTAGGGTTTGTAAGGGGTGGCCGTTCTATTTCCCATCTGTAGATAAGGGTCCCCCTTCCCCTCCGTCTGGTGCGACACGACCGCTGCTGGGATAGCGGTCGTGACAATATGTCCAGGGGATGCCTGACTGGAACAGTAGAAGAGGAGGAGGAAGATAGGAAAACAGGTAAAGAAATTACCTGATCGATGTTCTGAAAAGAAGGGACCTTAGGCCTGAAGTAAGGCAAAAATCTAAGGAGAGCACGATCTTGGAGAAAGGTCATATAAGGATGCAGGGCTGAAAAAGCCTGCAATTCGGAAACCCTCTTGGCCGAGGTTACTGCCAACAAAAAAACTGTTTTTAGAGTAAGAAATTTCAAACCCACCTCCTCCAAGGGCTCAAAAGGGTGAGATGACAACCCCTTGAGAGCTGCTGACAAATCCCATTGGGGAATGGGTTTCAGCACTGTAGGCTTAAGTCTTTCCGCTCCTTTCAGGAAGCGTTTGATGAGCGGGTCCCGAGAAAAAGGCTTGTCCAGGCACGCCGACAATGCCGCTACCTGGACTCTCAAAGTAGATGGAGCAAGTCCTTTGTCCAGACCATCTTGTAGAAATTGCAGTAACGCTGATAGGGGCGGATCTGCGGATGCCACCTTTTGCGACAAAGTTCTCAGGACCGACTCTGAAAGCCCTTCTACTCTGGAAAGGGACTGATCAACCTCCAGGCTGTCAGGTTGAATCTGCGCAGATCTGGGCAGAGATGAGTGTCCCACGACACCAGGGTCTGCTCTGGGGGGAGTCTCCAATATTGTCCCTGACTCATCTGCATGAGTTGGGTAAACCAGGATCTCTTGGGCCAAAACGGTATGATGGCAATCACTGAGGCCTGATCCTGACGGATTTTCATCAATACCCTCGGTATCATAGAAAAAGGAGGGAAAATGTACGCCAGCCTGAACCTCCACGGTATTGACAGAGCATCTATCGCCAGGGGGTTGTCCTCCCGATACAGGGAGCAAAACCTCTGGACCTTGGCGTTGAACCTTGTTGCCATGAGATCTACCTCTGGCGCACGCCATTTGGAAACGATCTGCCTGAAGATCTCCGGATCCAAGGCCCATTCCATTGTTGGAAGGCCCCGACTAAGGCGGTCCGCTATCATATTGTGGGACCCCCGAATGTGGATGGCAGAAAGATGGGAAAGGTTCACTTCTGCTCACCGCAGAATTACCCCTATCTCTGATAGAAGGGGCAGGGATCTTGTGCCTCCCTGCTTGTTCAGGTACATTACTGCAGTCATATTGTCTGACTGTACTTTCACCGCTTTCCCTCTGATCTGAGGAACGAAGTGGAGGAGGGCAAGCCGGATTGCTCGAATCTCGCGGAGATTGGAGGAAAGAAGCCTCTCCTGAGGAGACCAGGTCCCGCGGACCGGAGTACCTTGTAGATGCGCGCCCCAGCCTACTAGGAACGCGTCCGTGGTCAATATGACCCATTCTGGATGGGACATAGATCTGCCTCTCGTTAGATGGAACCACCATCTTAGAGAGGTTCCCATTTTGCCAGGACCTCCGACTGCAATGGACGGAGGTGCCATAAAGCCCAAGGAACCGCATCGGCGGTTGCTGACATGAGCCCCAAATCCTCATAAGAGTCTGAATAGAGATTTGTCGTGGAACAAACAGGAACTTTGCTAAGTCCTGGATCCGAGCCGTCCTTTCTGGAGTCAACTGGAGGGACATCTCCAGAAAGTCGACTATGAAGCCCAGAAAGGTGATAGAAGTTGATGGGCTCAAGTTGGACTTCTGCCAGTTGACTATCCAGCCTAGCCGGGTCAGGAAGGAGACGGCTATATGAAGATGGTGGGAAAGAACAGGAACCGAAGAGGCTAAAAAAAGCCAATCGTCCAGATAGGGTATTATGGTCAGTCCCTGAAGTCTCAAAGCTGCCACTACCGCGACTACCACCTTGGTGAAGGTAATGGAAGCTGAGGAGATTCCAAATGGGAGGGCGGCAAACTGAAGGTGCCGCAAGGTCCCTGAAATCCGAACCGCGATTCTGAGATACCTGCGAGAAGCAGGATGAATCGGGATATGAAGATAGGCGTCCTTGAGATCCAAGGTCGCCATGACATTGCCGGGCCTGAGGATATGGGATACTGACCTTATGGTTTCCATGCGAAACCTTACTTTTTTTATATACCGGTTGAAGAATCTCAGATCGATGATCATTCGGAGATCTCCTGACTTTTTGGGAACCAGGAAGACTGGCGAATAGATCCCTAGCCCTCGCTCCCCTGCCGGAACTCCCTCCAAAGCCCCCTTGGAGATATACTCCTGAATATATGTCTCCAACAGAAGTTGCCTGTCCGGCTGAAGAAGCTGGTTGATCAGAAACCTTTCTGGGGGGGGGGGGGGGAGAGGTAAGATCTGTAAGATACCCGTGGGAAATTATATTCAGAACCCAGAGACCTCTCGGAAATGGAACAGACACCCCCCTACAGGAACCTGAGGAAGAGGAATGGTGAAATTTGACTGAGTAACGGCAGGGGCAGCGGGGATCAACCGAGAGCCTCGGGGAGGCCCGTAGTCAGGAGGGTTTAGCCTCCTTAGCACCTCTGCGGGGGCGCCTCGAGGATTTTCGCTGCGCCCCCCAGGATTTAGACTTGGTCTGCTGACCTGATGTCCCCGGGCGATCCTGTCTCCCTCTCCCATGAAAGGACTGTTGCGGGAGGGACTTCCCTTTTTTATCAGAGAGCCCCTCCATGAGCCTATCGAGCTCTGAACCAAAGAGGCGATCAGGCTCAAACGGTAGACCAACGGAGAAAAGCGGATACCTCCATAGCCGCAATAGCTGTAGAGGCCGAGGCTGCCGCCGCCGAATAACCTCTCCTAAGTGTGCCTTCAGCCCTCCTATCCAGAGGGTCCTGCAGACTGGATCCATCATCCGTAGGTATGAGGGTACGTTTGGATAATTTGGCTATCGCCATATCAACCTTAGGGATGGAACCCCATGATTCCATTAAGGTTTTTGCCATCGGGAACATAGTCTTGAATTTTTTAGTCAAGACCGGCCCTTTTTCAGGTTTTTTCCATTCCATCTGCATCATAGATGAAAGGGCCTCATCCGCCTTGAAGACACGCTGTGCCCGGTAGGTGGAATCGGATGACTCCCCAGGGTCAACATCATGGTCCCCCGACCTGATGGACTTCAATAATTTTTGAGTCTTCACCGGAGGGAAGAAGGTAGAAGGCAGCTCCTCTTCGTCCGAGAAAGAGTCCACGGAAATTGCGGCTGGCCTCTCGACGGATGCCGCGATATCCCTGGGAGCTTGGGATGAGGCGGGAAGCCTCTCATCAAGGAGGTTAACGACTCCTCTGATGGAGTCATCGACATAAGTTTTCACCCACTGGTACATGTCTTGCATGCTGGGCTCGGTGGACGCCTGGGATCTTCTGCACGCTTCACACCTGGAATAAGGACAACTTTCATCCAGAGGGGTGTTACAATCGAAACATGCCAAGTGTCTTCTCTTGGCAGCCGACTAACGAAGCGGATCCGAGTCCCTGGGCGAGGTCATCTCTAGGGAAACAAAAGAAATTAAACTTCAGTTTGGCAAAAACAAAACACCAAGTTGAAAAAAAAAAAAAAAGGAGTCCCACCGAAACACAGATGCAAGATTCTATAAAGAATCACCAAAACACGCCAAACTCTGGAGCTAACTCAGAGAGTGTGCAACCGGAGACAGAGCAAAGCACACTGAGAGCTTTAAAACCTATAGCTCCGCCCACAGGGAGGAGACTAAATCAAATAGTGCAGTTTCCCTCAAAACAGAGGGAAAACCTCTTATATTATAAATTTGCTGCCCCCAAAAGTGAAAAATAACCTTCTCCCACTTGGAGAAAGGTCAGGCCACACACATACCCCGACGATTGCGGAGCTCCGGACCGGAAGTGACACGACGTCACTTCCGGAACCATGGCGGCGCCCATACGGGCGCATGGCGCAGCCGCCGCAACCTTGGAGCCAGAGCGGAGGTGAGAAGGGGGGAAGAAAAACAAAAAAAAAGGGGGGGGAGAAACAGAACGCCCCCAACAAAAGAGGCAGAAAAATAACTGCCAGCAAGCAGCCCCAAATGGAAAAAAGACTGCCAGAAAAATAAAATAAGGGACTAGCCCCTAGAACCGCCAGCCCACCAGTCCAGAGGACCTAAAAAAACACGGTGGTGGGTGGTCCCCTTCTTTTAAAGGGGTTTCTTTAATTTCTTAATTGGGCTCATTAAAATTCCGCCGGTCCTACCAGCTCACGGGGGCAATTAACCCCATCTGTGCTGCTGTTTTTGTCTTTTGTGTTTTTTTCTTTTTTCACTTGAAACTTAAATAATTTTTTTTTACTTTTTTTTACTTTTTAATTTTTTTACTTTATTTCTGATTTTAACTTTTGGGGGTTTGATCCCCTCTGCAATGCATTCCAATGCATCTGTATTGTAATTCATTGCCTGTTAGTGTATGACACTGAGTCATACACTAACAGGTTGCCTAGGAGATGGGCCTGAGGCTAGACAAGTTGCCTGGGAGACGGGCCTGAGGCTGGACAGGTTGCCTAGGAGATGGGCCTGAGGCTGGAAGGTTGCCTAGGAGATGGGCCTGAAGCTGGACAGGTTGCCTAGGAGATGGGCCTGAGGCTGGACAGGTTGCCTAGGAGATGGGCCTGAGGCTGTACAGGTTGCCTAGGAGACGAGCCTGAGGCTGGACAGGTTGCCTAGGAGACGGGCCTGAGGCTGCACAGGTTGCCTAGGAGACAGGCCTGAGGCTGCACAGGTTGCCTAGGAGATGGGCCTGAGGCTGGACAGGTGGCCTAGGAGACGGGCCTGAGGCTGGATCTCCTGGGCACCCGTAGAAGGCAGGTCCTGATGCCGTGCAAGGCATTGGGCAGGCTCTGCACAGCATTGGGCTGCCTTCTCTCACATTAGGTCCCTGCCACAACAGCGCGGGGACTCGATGGGATCCCTTACAAGCAGCAAACCTCTTCTATGTCGCTGTCAGCTCGGACCGCGGCACAGAAGGGGTTAATGCGCCAACATTGGTGTTTTCACCGATGCCAGCGCATACATCAGAGATCCGGAACCGGAACAGCTGGTCCCCTGCAGCTGATCGAGTGGGCGTAGCTCCTGCACCCGCCCGATTAGCGCAAGTCACGTCCTGCTGTGCCATACTATTACGCTTCTGGTCGGGAAGGGGTTAAGACCTGCAACATAAAAACAATGCACCAAAAGCCCTGAAAAACACCAGAGAAAACTTATGTGTGACACCAGCCTTGCAGGGGTTTTCTGGGATTTTTTTTTTTTTTTAAATCAGATCATTTTTATTTTAACCCATTATACACAAGTACAAAACATATACAGCAATAAACCCTTCCCCTCCCACGTGCAGTGTAGTCCGTACCCTCAATAAGTTCTATACTTGAATCCTATCAACAGTTCTGATTTTTTTTTTTACTAATGACCTTATCCTCTGGATAGGTCATCAGTATCTGATCAGTGGGGGTCCGACACTCGGGACCCCTGCCTGTCAGTTGTTTGTGAAGACAGCAGTGCCTTCTTGCTGCTTTTTCTTCACGTGGCCTAGGAGCATCTTAGCCCCATTCAAGTGAATGGGGCTGAGTGCAATACCAAGCACAGCCACTATACAATGTACTTGGTAAGGCCCCTTTCACATCTGCGTTTTTCCTTTCCGTCCTAGAGTTCTGTCCTCGAGTTCTGTCTTCGAGGCTCTAGGACGGAAAGCTACTGATCAGGATTATCCTAATGCATTCTGAATGGAGAGAAATCCGTTCAGGATGCATCAGGATGTCTTCTGTTCAGTACGTGAACGTTTTTAGGACATTGACAAAACCGCAGCATGCTGCGGATTTGTTTCCGTCCAAAAATCCGGAAGACATGCCGTAATGCCGGATCCGGAATTAATGCCCATTGAAGTGAATTAATCCGGATCCGGAATTAAGCTAAACGTCGTTTCGGCGCATCGCCAGATCCGACGTTTAGCTCTGCGCAGAAGCAGCAGCAGTTCCGATCGGGGCCCCAGTATAAGCTGAGGCTCTGATCGGTTACCATGGCAGCCAGGAGGGTACTAAAGTCCTGGCTGCCATGGTAAGTACTCCGCAGCAGTGTACTTACCTGCGCTGCGGCCTCCGGGCACTCCTTTATGACGTCACAGGTCCGGGCTGCGCATTGATCTATGCGCCGCCCGGGCCTGTGACGTCATGAAGGAGCGCCCGGCGGCCGCAGCGCAGGTAAGTACACTGCTGGAGAGTACCATGGCAGCCAGGACTTCAGTAGCGTCCTGGCTGCCATGGTAACCTGAAAGCATTCCGAAGACTGATCAGGATCCTGATCAGTCTTCAAATGGTTTCAGGCAACTTGTGTTCAGAACTCAAGTGTGAAAGTGCCCTAACCCTGGGTTCACACCTAACCCTGGGTTCAGACCTGAGCGTTCCAAAAACGCGCGTTTTACGCGCGTTTTTGACGCGCGTTTTTGCACGCGTTTTTGCAAATAGGAACGCGTTACAGATGCTACGCGTTCTTGTGATTGCTACTGTGGTGTCAATCACAAAACGCGCGTCAAACGCCCCAAAAGAAGCTCAAGTACTTGTTTATGCGTTGGGCGTTTTACAGCGCGTTCAAACGCGCTGTAAAACGCTCAAGTGTGAACCACTCCCATAGGGATGCATTGGTTTTAATCTGTTGAGCGTTTTACAGCGCGTTTGAACGCGCTGTAAAGCGCTCAGGTGTGAACCCAGGGTAAGCGTTTTACAGAGCGTTCCTACGCGCTGTAAAACGCTCAACAGGCGAAAATCCATGTTTCCCTATGGGCATGGTTCTCACCTGAGCGTTTTACAGCGCATACAAACGCGCTGTAAAACGCCCTACGCCCAAAGAAGTACAGGAGCCTCTTTGGGGCGTTTTGTCGCGCATATTGTGATTGACGCCAGAGTGGTCAATCACACGAACGCGCGTACAACGCGCGTTTCCTATTTCCAAAAACGCGCTGTAGTACGCGCGTGAAACGCGCGTATCAAATACGCTCAAGTGTGAACCCAGCCTTAGCTGAGAGAAGGCATCGGCGATCTCGTCTATACATTTTTGGTTTGTAGACACATACATCTTTTCTTTTCTTTTTACGAAAAAAAGTGTACGCAGAGGTCTTTTCAGAGCATAATTTGTCTGCAAATATTTCTCCTTTAGTAGAAAAGAAAAACAAAGCTTTTATTATTTTTACTAGTAGTTAGAATAGAGCGGTATAGATGTTCTTTTTCATAAAAAAGATATGCACAGACAGCAATTTTTAACATATATTTGAACTCATCTTTAGGCCTCATGCACACGGCCGTTGTTCGGGTCCGCGTCCGAGCCGCATATTTCGCGGCTCGGCGGTGGACCCATTCACTTCAATAGGGCCGCAAAAGATGCGGACAGCACTCCGTGTACTATCCGCATCCGTTGCTCCGTTCCGTGCCCCCGCAAAAAAAATAGAGCATGTCCTATTCTTGTCCGTTATGCGGACAAGAATAGGCATCTCTATAATGGGCCGCAAATTGCGGAACGGAACGCGGAGCAGCTTCCGTGTTTTGCGGATCCGCGGTTTGCGGACAGCAAAACACCAGCCGCCGTGTGCATGAGGCCTTATTTGGATAAATTTTTGGTCTTTTGTATAAAATAAAATAGTGCACAGACATTTCAGCGCTAAAGAGACATATGCCATCCTTTGTTTCTCCAGTGAGAAACATTGTGTAAAAGGCCTCATGCACACGACCGTTGTTTGATTCCGTGTCCGTTGCTCCGTTTTTCGTGATTTTCTGCGGACCCATTGGTTTTCAATGGGTCCGTGGAAACCTCGGCAAATGCATAGTTTGTCCTCCGCGTCCGTGATTCCAGTCCGTCAAAAAAATATAACCTGTCCTATTCTTGTCCGTGAAAAACGGTTCACGGACCCATTCAAGTCAATGGGTCCGTGAAAAATTGCGGATGGCCATCCGTGTGTCATCCGCGTTCCGTGTCCGTTTTTTTTGCTGATCCCTTGGCAGGCACTTGTCAAAAATTGTCAGCCTGTCTTTTGGTAAAATCTTTTGGGTCATGTCCGCTAAAAAAAACGGAAGACACACGGAAACACAACGGAAGGCAAAAACGGACACGGATCACTGAACAACGGAACCCCTTTTTGCGGACAGCATAAAAAAACGGTCGGGTGCATGAGGCCAAAGAGTCAGGTTCTGAGTATGAACCCATTAACGGCAGTGACACATGAACAGCAAACTTTGGTGGAATTCCCCCGAATGGAGCTCACAGCTTCAAATATTTCCCTAAGGCCCCTTTCACACGGGCGTGATTTCTGCACAGGTGCAATACGTGAGGAGGACGCATTGCACCCGCACTGAATCCGGACCCATTCATTTCTATGGGGCTGTGCACATGAGCGGTGATTTTCACGCATCACTTCTGCGTTGCCTGAAAATCGCAGCATGTTCTATATTGTGTGTTTTTCACGCAACGCAGGCCCCATAGAAGTGAATGGGGCTGCGGGAAAATCGCAAGCATCCTCAAGCAAGTGCGGATGCGTTGCGATTTTCCCGCATGGTTGCTTAGCAACGGGACCCGATCTCTATTATTTTCCCTTATAACATGGTTATAAGGGGAAATAATAGCATTCTTAATAAAGAATGCATTGTTAAATGATGAGGAAGGGGTTAAAAATAATAAAAGTTAACTTACCTTAGCCACTTGATGGCGTAGTTGCGATCTGTCCTCTCTTTCCCTGCAGCATCTAAGATCTAAAGGACCTGTGATGACGTCACATCACATGGTCCAATCACATGGTCCATCACCATGGTAAGAAGACCCGAAACCGGACTTCAGTGATAAAGTCCGGCTTCGGGTTGGGTACCAGACATGGCGATTTTTCTCACGCGCTTGCAAAACGCATTACAAACGTTTGCACCCGCGCGGGAAAATCGCGCATATTCCCGCAACGCACCCGCCTCTTATCCGGACGTCAAACATGACGCCCGTGTGAAAGAGGCCTAAGACAATCGCCCAAAAAAAAAAATCACCCAAAAAAAATAAAAATAAATATGGCTCTGAGACTATGGAGACACATAAAACATGATTTTTTTTTTCAAAAATGATATTTTTGTGTAAAACTTAAATAAATAAAAAAGTAGACATATTAACCCCCTCAGCCCCCCTAGCTTAAACACCCTTAATGACCAGGCCACTTTTTACAATTCTGCACTACACTACTTTCACCGTTTATTGCTCCGTCATACAACTTACCACCCAAATGAATTTTACCTCCTTTTCTTCTCACTAATAGAGCTTTCATTTGGTGGTATTTCATTGTTGCTGACATTTTTACTTTTTTTGCCATTAATACAAATTTAACGACATTTTTGCAAAAAAATGACATTTTTCACTTTCTGTTGTAAATTTTTTTTAAAAAAACTACATTTCTATATAAATGTTTCTCTAAATTTATTGTTCTACATGTCTTTGATAAAAAAAAATCCACTAAGTGTATATTTATTGGTTTGGGTAAAAGTTATAGCATTTACAAACTATGGTGCAAAAAGTGAATTTCGGCATTTTGAAGCAGCTCTGACTTTCTGAGCGCCTGTCATGTTTCTTCAGGTGCTAGAATGTCAGGATAGTATA
The DNA here is from genome assembly GCA_033119425.1 of Bufotes viridis. Taxonomy (NCBI): domain Eukaryota; kingdom Metazoa; phylum Chordata; class Amphibia; order Anura; family Bufonidae; genus Bufotes; species Bufotes viridis. The sequence continues at coordinate 15,760,812 of CM065589.1, read as the reverse complement.
AATACCCCCAAATCACACCATTTTAGAAAGAAGACACCCCAAAGTATTCGCGGAGGGGCATGGTGAGTTCATGTATCATTTCATTTTTTTCACAAGTTAGCGGAAAATGACACTTTCTGAGAAAAAAAAAAAAAAAGTTTCAATTTCTGCTAACTTCTGGCAAAAAATAAATAAATCTCAGACGGACTCACTATGCCCCTCAGTGAATACCTCGGGGTGTCTACTTTCCGAAATGGGGTCATTTGTGGGGTGTGTTTACTGTTCTGGCATTTTGGGCGGGGCTAAATTGTGAGCCGCCATGTAAAACCTAAAGGTACTCGTTGGAATTTGGGCCCCTTTGCGCACAGGCTGCAAAAAGTGTCACTCATGTGGTATCGCCTTACTCAGGAGAAGTAGGGCAATGTGTTTTGGGGTGTATTTTTACATATACCCATGTTGGGTGAGAGAAATATCTCTGTAAATTGTCAACTTTGTATAAAAATTTTTAAAAGTTGTCCTTTACAGAGATATTTCTCACACAAAGTATGGGTACATATAAAAATACACCACAAAGCTACATTGCCTACTTCTCTGAGTACTGCGATACCACATGAGTGACCTTTTTGCAGCCTGAGTAACAAAGGCCCTAAAACCAATGAGTACCTTTAGAATTTCACAGGGCATTTTTACGCATTTGGATTCAGACTTCTTCTCACGCTTTAGGGGCCCCTAAAATGCCAGGACAGTATAAATACCCCACATGTGACCCCATTTTGGAAAGACATTTTTACGCATTTGGATTCCAGACTTCTTCTCACGCTTTAGGGGCCCCTAAAATGCCAGGACAGTATAAATACCCCACATGTGACCCCATTTTGGAAAGAAGACACCCCAAGGTATTCCGTGAGGGGTATGGTGAGTTCATGTAAAATTTTATTTTTTGTCACAAGTTAGTGAAATATGAGACTTTGTAAAAAACAAAATAAAAAAAAAAATATCAATTTCCGCTAACTTGTGCCAAAAAATAAAAATTCTGTGAACTCGCCATGCCCCTCATGGAATACCTTGGGGTGTCTTCTTTCCAAAATGGGGTCACATGTGGGGTATTTATACTGACCTGGCATTTTAGGGGCCCCTAAAGCGTGAGAATCCAAATGCGTAAAAATGGCCTGTTGCGGACAAGAAAAGGCATTTTCTATATAGTTCTGGCGATGTGCGGATCCGCAAAATGCGGAAAGCACATTGCTGGTGTCCGTGTTTTGCGGATCGATGGATCCGCAAAACACATACGCACGTCTGAATGAGCCTTACAGGGGGGTGATTAGTGTCAGGTGGGTGTGATGGGGTGATCGGGGGTTAATCAGGGGTTAATCAGTGACGGGGGTGGGGGGGATGGATGGGGGGGGGTCTGTGTGGTGATTGGTGCACTTATAAAAGTTTCCTTTGGTGGTCCCAAGCAAAAGGGACCACCAAAGGAACGATCAGCAAGCATATCAGACGCTGTTAACAAAACAGTGTCTGATATGTGATTTTTTTTTAACTTCTACCGCCTGCCAGCGCATGATCAGCACTGGCAGGCTGTAGTTTACCTTCTCCCCGACACGATCCTGTGAACGCGCGCACGCGCGTTCACAGGGAATCTTGCGTCTCGCGAGATGACGCGCCCGCGCGTCAAAGAGGAACAGACCAACCGCCCGCAGGACGCAATCCTGCGTTAGGCGGTCGGTAAGAAGTTAAGTTTTGCCACGTCCGTAACGACCTGCTCTATAAAAATATCACATGATCTAACCCCTCAGGTGAATACCGTAAAAAAATATATAATAAAAATGGTGTAAAAAAAGCCATTTGTGTCACCTTACATCACAAAAAGTGCAATACCAAGCGATTAACCACTTAAGTCCAGTCCCTAAACATGGCGCCCGCTCGCACATGCAGGGGGCGCCATAGCCGCCAGGTTTCTGCTATTTTAAATAGCAGAGACCCGCGGCACATAAGGCTGATCGCATACATTTTCAGATGCTGTGGTCAAATGTAACCACGGCATCTGATCAGTATGGAAGCGGAAGTCGTGCGCTTCTGCTCTGGTAACAGCGGAGTTATAGGGCTCAGAAAATGGTTATAAATATTTATTTTTCCTCCGTGGTTTTTATTTCAGTATTAAAATGCAAGAAAGATTATACAAGTGTGGTATCGTTGTAACCGTACTTACCTGGAGAATGAAGATAACAGGTCAATTTTACCGCATAATGTACAGTGTAAAAATAAATAAATAAAAACCTTTATCAGAATTGCATTTTTTCCCAATTCTACCCCCATTTGTAATTCTTTTCCGCTTCCTTCTACATGGTATGCAACCGTAAATGGTGCCATTGGAAAGTAGAACTTGTCCCGCAAAAAATAAGTCCTCATAAGGCTATGTGAATGGAAAAATAAAAAAAGACTATGGGAAGGCGGGAAGTGAAAAATAAAAACTGTGTTAAAAAAGCAATTTTTGTCACCTTACATCATAAAAAGTGTAATACCAAGTGATCAAAAAGTCATATGCACCCTAAAATGGTACAAATCAAACCGTCATCTCATCCTGAAAAAAATGAGCCCCTACATAAGACAGTCGCCCAAAAAATTTATGAAAACTATGGCTTTCAGAATATGGAGACACTAAAAAATCTTTTTTTATTTTTTTTAAATGCTTTATTATGTAAGACTGAAACAAACAACCAAAAAAATGTACCCGTATTTTTCGCCCTATAAGACGCACCGGCCTATAAGACGCACCTGGGTTTTTGAGGAGAAAAATAAGAAAAAAAATATTTTTAACCAAAAGGTGTGCTTTGCTTGTTTTTCCTTCCTTTGAGGGATATCTGGCTTTCACTGTGTTGTGGACCCATAACTGGGGCTCCACAATCTTTTTGCATTTTATGCTTCCCAGGGAGCTTTGCACTTTGGATTGCTGTGTTTGAGTGGTGGTCTGTGCATGACAGTATTATGGGGGGGATCTGTGGATGACACTGTTATGTGGGGGAGATGTGGATGGCACACTGTTATGGGGGGATCTGTGGAGGACACACTGTTATGGGGGATCTGTGGATGGCACTGTTATGTGGGGGAGATGTGGATGGCACTGTTATGGGGGATCTGTGGATGGCACTGTTATGGGGGATCTGTGGATGGCACTGTTATGGGGGATCTGTGGATGGCACTGTTATGGGGGATCTGTGGATGACGCACTGTTATGGGGGATCTGTGGAGGACACTGTTATGGGGGATCTGTGGATGACACTGTTATGGGGGATCTGTGGATGGCACTGTGATGGGGGGATCTGTGGATGGCACTGTGATGGGGGATCTGTGGATGACACTGTTATGGGGGATCTGTGGATGACACTGTTATGGGGGAGATGTGGATGGCACTGTGATGGGGGATCTGTGGAGGCACTGTTATGGGGGATCTGTGGATGACGCACTGTTATGGGGGATCTGTGGAGGACACTGTTATGGGGATCTGTGGATGACACTGTTATGGGGATCTGTGGATGACACTGTTATGGGGGATCTGTGGATGACACTGTTATGGGGGATCTGTGGATGACACTGTTATGGGGGATCTGTGGATGACACTGTTATGGGGGATCTGTGGATGGCACTGTTATGGGGGATCTGTGGATGACGCACTGTTATGGGGGATCTGTGGATGGCACTGTTATGGGGGATCTGTGGATGACACTGTTATGGGGGATCTGTGGATGGCACTGTGATGGGGGATCTGTGGATGGCACTGTGATGGGGGATCTGTGGATGACACTGTTAGGTGGGGATCTGTGGATGACACTGTTATGGGGGAGATGTGGATGGCACTGTGATGGGGGATCTGTGGATGACACTGTGATGGGGGATCTGTGGATAGCACTGTGATGGGGGCATTTATGAATGACACTGTAATGGATTGGATCTGTGGATGACACATATATAGCATCTTATGCTATATGTGTCATCCACAGATCACCCCAATTACAGTGTCATCCACAGGTGCCCCCATTACATTGCCATCCAAAGATGCCCCTTTTCTAAAACATCTGGCCCATAGTGACTGCTTAGGGCGGAGCCTGGTAGCACGTGGCGAGTGCCCGCCCGCTAACAGCGTGACTGCCATAACACTTATAATCTTTAATCATGTCCTCTTATCCTATAAGCCCAGTACAGTCGCTCTGCTAACCTGCTATACCGATCCTCTAGCAGGCAGAGGTGCGGCGGCAGGCTGCTGTGTAACGTCCTCACTGACGCCATCTGCCTGCTCCTCCTGCTTCATTCATAAAGTGAAAGGAGCAGGCAGATGACGTCAGTGAGGACGTTACACACCAGCCTGCCGCCGCACCGCTCTGCCTGCTAGAGGATCGGTATAGCAGGTTAGCAGAGTGCTACTGTACTGGGTTTATAGGGAATAAGGGGACATGATTAAAGATTATAAATGTTATGAAAGCAGTCACGCTGTTAGCGGCGGGCCGCCCGCCACGTGTTGCCAGGCTCCGCTCCCTCCTCCTTCCATGCTGATACATCGCAGGCTGTACGATGTATCGGCTTTAACTATAGGAAAATGGTAGCATTCGCCCTATAAGACGCACTGCCATTTTCCCCCCACTTTTGGGGGGGGGAAAGTGCGTCTTATATGGCGAAAAATACGGTATATTTGGTATTGTCGTGTCTGTAACAACCTGCTCTATAAAAATACCACATGCTCTAACCTGTCAGATGAACATTGTAAATAACAAAAAATAAAAACTGTGCCAAAACAGCTATTTTTTGTTACCTTGCCTCACCAAAAGTGTAATATAGAGCAACCAAAAATCATATGTACCCTAAAATAGTACCAACAAAACTGCCACCTTATCCTGTAGTTTCCAAAATGGGGTCACCTTTTTGGAATTTCTACTCTAGCGGTGCATCAGGGGGGCTTCAAATGTGACATGGCAACTTAAAATTATTCCAGTGAAATCTGCCCTCCAAAATCCATATGGCGCTCCTTTCTTTCTGAGCTCTGCCGTGTGCCCGTACAGAGGTTTATGACCACAAATTGGGTGTTTCTGTAAAGTACAGAATCAGGGTAATAAATATTAAGCTTTATTTAGCTGTTAACCCTTGCTTTGTTACTGGAAAAATGGATTAAAATGGAAAATCTGCCAAAAAAGTTAAATTCTGAAATTTCATCTACATTTTCCTTTAATTCTTGTGGAACACCCAAATGGTTAACAAAGTTTGTAAAATCAGTTTTGAATACCTTGAGGGGCGTAGTATCTAAAATGGGGTCATTTTTGGGTGGTTTCTATTATGTAAGCCTCACAAAGTGACTTCAGACCTGAACTGGTCCTTAAAAAGTGGGTTTTGGAAATTTTCGGAAAAATTTTAAGATTTGCTTCAAAACTTCTAAGCCTTTAAACATCCCCCAATGAATAAAATAGCATTCACAAAATGATCCATACATGAAATAGACATATAGGGAATGTAAAGTAATAACTATTACTGTATATGAGGTATCACTATCTGTTTAAAAGCATAGAAATTGAAATTTAGAAAGTTGCGAAATTTTTCAATTTTTTTTCATAAATTTGTTATTTAAAAAAAAATTAAAATTAAAAATATGGACTCAAATTTACCACTATCATGAAGTACAATGTGTCACAAGAAAACAATCTCAGAATGGCTTGAATAAGTAAAAGCGTTTCAAAGTTATTACCACATAAAGTGACACGTCAAATTTCCAAAAAACGGCCTGGTCCTTAAGGTGAAAAATGGCAGGGTCCTGAAGGGGTTAAATATTGTACTAACACCAGAGATCTGTCTTCATGACTGGTTAACCCTCAGTTCACACTTGCGCGTTTTACAGCGCGTTCGAACGCGCTGTAAAACACATGACCGATGCAAACCAATGCTTCCCAATGGGACTGGTTCACATTTTCGCATTTACAGCACGTTCGAACGAGCTGAAAAAATGCCTGACGCATAAACAAGTACTTGAGCTTTTTTTGGGGCGTTTGTCGCGCGTTTTGGCCCATAGACTTCAATGGGAACGCGCAATGCTTGTATTTTGCGCTTTTTTGACACTGAAAACTCGCGTTCGAACGCGCGTTTATGAATTTGCAACATGCTGGAAAGGCCAAACTTCATATAGACAGGGATATTTGGTAAAACGCGCGTTTACTATTGCCAAAAACGCGCGGAAAACGCGCGTCTCAGAAACGCTCAGGTCTGAACCCAGCGTAAGGGTAGACTGACTAGATGAGGGAGTGTGGTAGATGCCCTCAAGGGGGGCTGATTATGTTTGCTCTACTGCTCCAAATTAATAGTAGCCCAAGGGTTTTACGTACACGGGAGAAAACAACAATGACACACACTTGGGGTCAAAGAAAGTTCTTATTTATTACAGAAAGTGAAGCAGGTTATAAAGACATCAGAGGGGCATTCCCCCTGAGGCATGTGACATTGTTACATTGGTTAAAATATGAAAAGAGATAACACTTGGCATCTGCGCATTGTCTTACTAACTCTGGTATGTAAACTTCTAGCTATGGAGGCCATCTTGTAATGGAGTCTATACTAACAGAGAAAAGCATGTATGACGTAGCAAGGAGGCATGGTCTCTTTGGTAGGATGGAACCTTCGTGCTCTGGAGGAGATAAGATGTCTGGGAGCTGGAGTAGGTGGGAGCTTTCTTAGCTGAATCAAAGAATGATGTCCACATCTCTATCAGGAGGATTGCACTGTCCGACCAGAAGGGATGGACTTAGATGACCTAGAGGGAAGGGAGGAGATAAGGGTGGACGTTACAGACACAAATCCAGACCCTTTTGCTCTTCCCCTTATTACATGACACCCCCATTAAAAGCTGCATGACGTCCGTGTGCATTCTGTTTTTCGTGGAACGGAACAGCTGGACGTTATGCGGACAATAATAGGACATGTTCTATCTTTGAACGGAACGGAAAAACGGAAATGGAAGGCATACAGAGTACTTTCCATTTTTTTTGCGGATCTATTGAAATGAATGGTTCCGTATACGGTCGGTATACGGAAAGCAAAAACGGAACGTAAACGGAAAACAAAAAACGTTTGTGTGCAAGAGACCTAAGGAACATTGTAAAAACGAAAACCATAAAACTATGGCGGAATTTAATTTTTTTTCCCAATTCTTCCCCATTTGGAATCTTTTTCCATCTTCCCACTACATAGCATGCAATATTAAATTCTTAGAAAGCATATCTCGCCCAACAAAAAATTAAAAGCCCTCATACGGTGATGTGAAAGGAAAAATAAAAAGGTATGGATCCAGGGAGACTAGGTGTAAAAAAGGAAAACACTGCTTTGTCCTTAAGGGTTAAAGAAATACACCCATGGGACATTTCACACAGAAAAAAAAGATACATGGATATTACACATACAGCTCTGCTGCACTCACAATACAGACATACAGCACCGCTACATGTTCATTACACACAGCGTTCTGTTGAGGACATAGTTTACATACACATAGCGCTGCACCGCGCACACACAGCTCTGCTATATACATCCTGAATCAGCTCATCCAGCACAGCAGTGTCCTGTAAATGCAGAGAGCTGGTCACGTGATTCCTGACTCCTCCCATACACGTGACTGATCACATGACTATGACATCATCACAGGTCCTGTACCTACACTGCTCCTCTACAGCTGGAGGTAAGAGAGTAGTCACTCTGGATTATTGGGGCAGATTTATTATATTACGGGGTTGTTGGGGCGACACAAATTATCCTTAAAACAATGTAATATGAACAAAGGATCCTCAAAAAATACAGATGATGTCTGTATGACTTCAGTGTTGTATCTGTTTCTTTTTTTTGGTGCTGCGGAGCAGACATACGGATGCGGACAGCACGCGGTATGCTGTCTGCAATTTTTTGCCGACCCATTGAAATGAATGGGTTCGCATCCTATCCGCAAAAAATGCAGATCGAATGTGGACCAAAAATCCTTATAGTTGGTGACAGCCATACACCTGCAGTCACCCAGGAGGGCATCTGTCAATGAAGCGGCTTCTATAATTAGACTTCAGTAATTTTATGGCTGAAATTCCAGATTTTCCCTGTAGTGCCCCAGTAGTTATAATGTGTCCCTTTGAAGTGCCCTCAGTAGGTATTATGTCCCCCAGTAATGCCCTCAGTAGGTATTATTTCCTCCTGTAGTGCCCTCAGTAGGTATTATGTCCCCCTGTAATGCCCTCAGTAGGTATTATGTCCCCCTGTAGTGCTCTCAGTAGGTATTATGTCTCCCTGTAGTGCCCTCGGTAGGTATTATGTCCCCTGTAGTGCCCTCAGTAGGTATTATGTCCTCTGTAGTGCGCTCAGTAGGTATTATGTCCCCCTGTAGTGCCCTCAGTAGGTATTATGTCCCCTGTAGTGCCCTCAGTAGGTATTATGTCCCCCTGTAGTGCCCTCAGTAGGTATTATGTCCCCCTGTAGTGCCCTCAGCAGGTATTATGTCCCCCTGTAGTGCTCTCAGTAGGTATTATGTCTCCCTGTAGTGCCCTCGGTAGGTATTATGTCCCCTGTAGTGCCCTCAGTAGGTATTATGTCCCCTGTAGTGCGCTCAGTAGGTATTATTTCCTCCTGTAGTGCCCTCAGTAGGTATTATGTCCCCTGTAGTGCGCTCAGTAGGTATTATGTCCCCCTGTAGTGCCCTCAGTAGGTATTATGTCTCCCTGTAGTGCCCTCAGCAGGTATTATGTCCCCTGTAGTGCCCTCAGTAGGTATTATGTCCCCCTGTAGTGCCCTCAGTAGGTATTATGTCCCCTGTAGTGCCCTCAGTAGGTATTATGTCCCCCTGTAGTGCCCTCAGTAGGTATTATGTCCCCCTGTAGTGCCCTCAGTAGGTATTATGTCCCCCTGTAGTGCCCTCAGTAGGTATTATGTCCCCCTGTAGTGCCCTCAGTAGGTATTATGTCCCCTGTAGTGCCCTCAGTAGGTATTATGTCCCCTGTAGTGCCCTCAGTAGGTATTATGTCCCCCTGTAGTGCCCTCGGTAGGTATTATGTCCCCCTGTAGTGCCCTCGGTAGGTATTATGTCCCCCTGTAGTGCCCTCGGTAGGTATTATGTCCCCCTGTAGTGCCCTCAGTAGGTATTATGTCCCCCTGTAGTGCCCTCAGTAGGTATTATGTCCCCCTGTAGTGCCCTCAGTAGGTATTATGTCCCCCTGTAGTGCCCTCGGTAGGTATTATGTCCCCTGTAGTGCCCTCGGTAGGTATTATGATTTCCTGTAGTGCCCTCAGTAGGTATTATGTCCCCCTGTAGTGCCCTCAGTAGGTATTATGTCCCCCTGTAGTGCCCTCAGTAGGTATTATGTCCCCTGTAGTGCCCTCAGTAGGTATTATGTCCCCTGTAGTGCGCTCAGTAGGTATTATGTCCCCTGTAGTGCCCTCAGTAGGTATTATGTCCCCTGTAGTGCCCTCAGTAGGTATTATGTCCCCTGTAGTGCCCTCAGTAGGTATTATGTCCCCTGTAGTGCCCTCAGTAGGTATTATGTCCCCTGTAGTGCCCTCAGTAGGTATTATGTCCCCTGTAGTGCCCTCAGTAGGTATTATGTCCCCTGTAGTGCCCTCAGTAGGTATTATGTCCCCTGTAGTGCCCTCAGTAGGTATTATGTCCCCCTGTAGTGCCCTCAGTAGGTATTATGTCCCCTGTAGTGCCCTCAGTAGGTATTATGTCCCCCTGTAGTGCCCTCAGTAGGTATTATGTCCCCCTGTAGTGCCCTCAGTAGGTATTATGTCCCCCTGTAGTGCCCTCAGTAGGTATTATGTCCCCCTGTAGTGCCCTCAGTAGGTATTATGTCCCCCTGTAGTGCCCTCAGTAGGTATTATGTCCCCTGTAGTGCGCTCAGTAGGTATTATTTCCTCCTGTAGTGCCCTCAGTAGGTATTATGTCCCCTGTAGTGCCCTCAGTAGGTATTATGTCCCCTGTAGTGCCCTCAGTAGGTATTATGTCCCCTGTAGTGCCCTCAGTAGGTATTATGTCCCCCTGTAGTGCCCTCAGTAGGTATTATGTCCCCTGTAGTGCCCTCAGTAGGTATTATGTCCCCTGTAGTGCCCTCAGTAGGTATTATGTCCCCCTGTAGTGCCCTCAGTAGGTATTATGTCCCCTGTAGTGCCCTCAGTAGGTATTATGTCCCCCTGTAGTGCCCTCAGTAGGTATTATGTCCCCCTGTAGTGCCCTCAGTAGGTATTATGTCCCCTGTAGTGCCCTCAGTAGGTATTATGTCCCCTGTAGTGCCCTCAGTAGGTATTATGTCCCCCTGTAGTGCCCTCAGTAGGTATTATGTCCCCTGTAGTGCCCTCAGTAGGTATTATGTCCCCTGTAGTGCCCTCAGTAGGTATTATGTCCCCTGTAGTGCCCTCAGTAGGTATTATGTCCCCCTGTAGTGCCCTCAGTAGGTATTATGTCCCCTGTAGTGCCCTCAGTAGGTATTATGTCCCCTGTAGTGCCCTCAGTAGGTATTATGTCCCCCTGTAGTGCCCTCAGTAGGTATTATGTCCCCTGTAGTGCCCTCAGTAGGTATTATGTCCCCCTGTAGTGCCCTCAGTAGGTATTATGTCCCCTGTAGTGCCCTCAGTAGGTATTATGTCCCCTGTAGTGCCCTCAGTAGGTATTATGTCCCCCTGTAGTGCCCTCAGTAGGTATTATGTCCCCCTGTAGTGCCCTCAGTAGGTATTATGTCCCCCTGTAGTGCCCTCAGTAGGTATTATGTCCCCCTGTAGTGCCCTCGGTAGGTATTATGTCCCCCTGTAGTGCCCTCAGTAGGTATTATGTCCCCCTGTAGTGCCCTCAGTAGGTATTATGTCCCCTGTAGTGCCCTCAGTAGGTATTATGTCCCCTGTAGTGCCCTCAGTAGGTATTATGTCCCCCTGTAGTGCCCTCAGTAGGTATTATGTCCCCCTGTAGTGCCCTCAGTAGGTATTATGTCCCCTGTAGTGCCCTCAGTAGGTATTATGTCCCCCTGTAGTGCCCTCGGTAGGTATTATGTCCCCCTGTAGTGCCCTCGGTAGGTATTATGTCCCCCTGTAGTGCAGTGAGTAGGTATTATGTCCCCCTGTAGTGCCCTCAGTAGGTATTATGTCCCCCTGTAGTGCCCTCAGTAGGTATTATGTCCCCCTGTAGTGCCCTCAGTAGATATTATGTCCCCCTGTAGTGCGCTCGGTAGGTATTATGTCCCCCTGTAGTGCGCTCGGTAGGTATTATGTCCCCCTGTAGTGCCCTCGGTAGGTATTATGTCCCCCTGTAGTGCATTGAGTAGGTATTATGTCCCCCTGTAGTGCCCTCAGTAGGTATTATGTCCCCCTGTAGTGCGCTCGGTAGGTATTATGTCCCCCTGTAGTGCCCTCGGTAGGTATTATGTCCCCCTGTAGTGCCCTCAGTAGATATTATGTCCCCCTGTAGTGCGCTCGGTAGGTATTATGTCCCCCTGTAGTGCGCTCGGTAGGTATTATGTCCCCCTGTAGTGCCCTCGGTAGGTATTATGTCCCCCTGTAGTGCATTGAGTAGGTATTATGTCCCCCTGTAGTGCCCTCAGTAGGTATTATGTCCCCCTGTAGTGCCCTCAGTAGGTATTATGTCCCCCTGTAGTGCCCTCAGTAGGTATTATGTCCCCCTGTAGTGCCCTCAGTACAATGAAGCAGGTGATTGGACCATGTGACCCAGTGACGTCACTGAAGGTCCTTCACCCCCTTCCCGGCTGAACACAGAACAGGAGCCCGGTAACCGACAGCTACGCGATCAAATGGAGGGGGTGAGTTCGTTTTTTTTTATTATTAACCCTCTCTTGCCCTTTTTTCTTTGCATTCTGTATTGAGAATGCTATTATTTTCCCATATAACCATGTTATAAGGGAAAATAATAAAATATACAGAATACTAAACCCGAAACCGGACTTCAGTGATGAAGTCCGGCTTCTGGTCTGGGTACCAAACATGCCGATTTTTCACACGCGTGTGCAAAATGCATTACAAAAGTTTGCACATGTGCGGAAAAATCGCGCATTTTCCCGCAACGCACCCGCCTCTTATCTGGGCGTCAAACGTGACGCCTGTGTAAAAGAGGCCTTAGGGAAAAAAAACTAGATTTTTTTTGGTTCAATCCTCATTAGATTAAGTTGGTTAAGGATCAAGAAAATATAATAAAGGAGATTCAAGAATTTTGGCTATTAAATGTTCCATATCCATTGCGTATGGGACTCTTTGAAAGCGTTCCTGCGCGGAATATATAGCCAAAATAAAAAGGAAAAAAAAGGAATTTGCAGGAAAAGAATTAGCCTGATAGGTGGAGTATAAAAACGACCTATTAGAGAAGGCACAACATAGAGTTTTCTTTACGGGAGCTGAATACTTCTCTCAAGCAGTTAAACCTGGTAACCTTTTCTCATCTTTGATCCAAAACCAAAAAAGCATAAATAGAAAAAAAAATATTAGATTGGACAGTGGGGAAGTTACTGCTTGCCCAGAGGAGATGGAGCGGAAGTTCGTCAAGTATTATACATCTTTATATTTAAATAATAAAAAAGATTAAGGATGGAGATCTTGATTTGTTTAGACAATATCGAGCTCCCCTAATTAACAAAGGAAGATTGTGAATCACTGAACCGGCCTATGGATCTTAGGGTACTTTCACACTAGCGGCATAGCTATCCGGCAGGCTGTGCCGGCGGGTGAACAGCCTGCCGGATCCGCCATGCCGCAAGTACCCGTCTACTGCAGGTCCGATTTTTTTAGTCCGGCGATCTCTGCCGTGCACTGCCTGCTGCGCCGTAGCTCCACCCCCCGCCCCATTATAGCCAATGGGGACGGAGCGGCAGCACACAGGTACTTGCGGCACGGCGGATCCAGCAGGCTGTTCACCCGCCGGAACAGCCTGCCGGATAGCTATGCCGCTAGTGTGAAAGTACCCTTAGTCCTCTTTCACACGGGCGTCAGGTTTGACGCCCAGATAAGAGGCGGGTGCGTTGCGGAAAAATGCGCGATTTTCCCGCGCGAGTGCAAAGCGTTTTAATGCGTTTTGCACACGCGTGGGAAAAATCGGCATGTTTGGTACCCAGACCAGAAGCCGGACTTCATCACTGAAGTCCGGTTTGGTTTGAGTATTCTGTAGATTTTATTATTTTCCCTTATCACATGGTTATAAGGGAAAATAATAGCATTCTCAATACAGAATGCTTAGTAAAATGTGGATTACGGGGTTAAATATAAAAAACTTAACTCACCTTAGCCACTTGATCGCGTAGTTGGTGATCTCTCTTCTCTCTTCAAGAATTAGCTGCCGTCTAAAGGACCTGTGATGATGTCACATCACATGGTCCAATCATATGGTCCGTGATGGACCATGTGATTGGACCATGTGATGTGACGTCACCACAGGTCCTTTAGATAGCTGCGAATGCTTGAAGAAGACAGAAGAGATCGCCAACTACGCGATCAAGTGGCTAAGGTGAGTTACGTTTTTTATTTTTAACCCCTCCATCCACATTTTACTAAGCATTCTGTATTGAGAATTCTATTATTTCCCCTTATAACCATGTTATAAGGGAAAATAATAAAGATCGGGTCCCGTCTCTTAGCAACCATGTGGAAAAATCGCACTGCATCCGCACTTGCTTGCGATTTTCCTGCAGCCCCATTCACTTCTATGGGGCCTGCGTTGTGTGAGAAACGCATAATATAGAGCATGCTGCGATTTTCACGCAACGCAGAAGTGATGCTTGAAAATCACCGCTCATGTGCACAGCCCCATAGAAATGAATGGGTCCGGATTCAGTGCGGGTGCAATGCGTTCACGTCACTCATTGCACCTGCGCAGAAATCACGCCCGTGTGAAAGGGGCCTTAGGGAAGTATTTGAAGCTGTGAGCTCCATTCGGGGGAATTCTTCTGTTTGAGATCTATAGACAATATGGAGCAACATTCTTGTCAATGTTGTTACTGGTTCTAGCAAAATCTTATCAGATTGGCGCACTTCCTCCATCTTTATCTGAAGCCGTCATCACACCGCGGGTGTCCACATGGTTCTTGTAGCAGACACCCGCGGCTAATGTCCGCGACCGGCAGCGATGCCGATTGCGGACATTTAACCCCTCAGATGTCGTGGTCAATCCTGACCACGGCATCTGAGCACGCAAAAACCGAAAGTTTTACTTTCGGTTTGCGCTCCGGCTCCCCCGTGTGGCGATCGGAGGAGCCGGAGCGCGCCTGTAGTAGCCTGGGTTTCTATGAATGAAACCCAGGCTGATCTGTAATATTTCTTATGGAGCCATAGCCTGTAATAGGCTTCATAGGAAAGATGCTATTACATTGGAATGTATGAAAATCGCAATCAGATGATTGTAAGTTATACTTCCCTATGGGAACTATATAAAAGTGTAAGAAAAAAAAAATATAATATTAAAAAAAAAAAAACATAAAAGTTCTAATCACCCCCCTTTTTCCACAAAAAATTACATAAAAGGTGATCAAAAAGTCATACACACCCCATAAGGACCTGGGGTGACGTCACCGTCATGTGATCAGTGCAGGGGCGTGGCAGTATGATAAGAGGTCGTAGGCTACCACCTCTTATCCAATCCAGTACTGAGCCACGCCCCCTGCACTGATCACATGACGGTGACGTCACCCCAGGTCCTTAGGGTTGTCCAAGGTTCGGGTTCATTGAAGAATCCCCTTATGGATTCCAAATGCCGGTATGGTCCGTGGTAGCAGAATCCATAACGGGATGCTTCGATAACCCGAACTTTGGACGCCGAACTTAAAATACAAGTTCACTCAACTCTAGATATGAATATACCACGTGTATATATTGTCCCACAGGAGGCAGGATGGTGCCATACCCTGGTGTGAACATGTAAGGCTACTACTTTCACACCTGCGACGTGTATTGACTTTTCCGAATTCGGCACTGCCAATTGCAACTACAACGCCACCGGCCCCATGGGGTCCGACAGAGATCTGGTTGCTTTCTGGCAAAAATGCCAAGAATTGGTTGGACACAAACTGCTACATGCTGCGCTTTGTGTCGGGCTGATTCTCAACATTTTCTGCAGGATCAGGCAGCCGGATCTCCTGCCGCAGGTTTGAAAGTAGCTTTCACACTGGCGTTTTGGCTTTCCGTTTGTGAGATCCGTCATAGGTTTTCAGAAGCTGTCCAAAACAAATCAGTTTTGCCCTAATGCATTCTAAATGGAAAAGGATCCGCTCGGAATGCATCAGTTTGCCTCCGTTCAGTCACCATTCCGCTCTGGAGGCTCCCTGCAGCGTTTTGCTGTCCGCCTAACGAAGCGGAGCCAAGCGGATCCGTCCTGGCACACAATGTAAGTCAATGGGGACGGATCCGTCATGGCTATAGAAGACATAATACAACCGGATCCGTTCATGACGGATGCATGCGGTTGTATTATTGTAAAGGAAGCATCTTTGCAGATCCATGACGGATCCACAAAAAGCGCCAATGTGAAAGTAGCCTTGGATGGGTGAGAGACGCGCAGTTGTTTGGCACAGGGCTAGGATACTGAATTAGCGCTCTGGCTCATTGAGTCCTGAGCCACTTTGCCCACTTTCTGCGTCTTTCCACCAGCTTTGGCTTCTGGTATTGGCTCGCAAACGTTTACACCCAAATCCTATGAAACATCACCAGTCTTGAGCAGGTTTCACAAACCTCCAGGGCTCAATGTGTCCCTGCTCCGTGGTGAAAAAGTCGGGAGTTTTGCACTGTAAAAAAAACTTGTGGGCAAATCCAAGAACACTGGTGGTTCAAGACCGGTGAGCGCTATAATCGGCGACTTCATTAAGCCATAGAAGTGGATAAAGACGACGTCCCTCAGTGTCTCTGTCGGCTGAATTTGTATTAAATCCTCTAAAACTCCAGCCCTGAAACCCCCTGGTCCCCTCTAGTCTCTGTTCACATTACTGCAGCATTGTGTACATTGTAGCCTATGATGGTTTACAGCAGTCACGTGCCGTACACACTGGCATCAGTAGCTGTCATGCCAAGGTGTGACCTGCTTTGTCCTCAGACTTGGAGGAGCACCTAAAATGTTTCTTTTTAATTATCTCCAATAAATGTATTTTTTAAAGGGTTTCTGTCACCTGAAAAATTGGTATTAAGCTGGCTGACATTAGCGACATTAACTATATTAGTGCCATCTCACTGCCTGCCGCCGTTATTGAGAAAAATAAACTTTTATAATATGCTAATTAGCCTCTATCAGCAGGGGGCGTTGTCCCTGCTCCTAGAGGCTCCGTTCTCCCACCTCTGGCTACGCCCTGCTTCACTAGATTGACAGGGCCAGGCAGCGTTCACCTCCTCCTGCCGGCCCTGTGCGCAAGGGAGATCTTGTGCCATTCAGTATTCGGCACATGCGCAGCGAGGAAGCTGGCAGCCATCGAGCGCCCTTCACTCACTGCGCCTGCGCCGTATACTGAATGGCACGGCGCAGGCAAGAGATTTACACTGCAGACAGGGCTGGAGGTAGGACACCAACGCTGCCTGGCCCTGTCAATCTAGTGAATCAGGGCATTGCCAGAGGTGGGAGCACGGAGCCTCTAGGAGCAGGGGAGGCTAATTAGCATATTATAAAAGTTAGTTTTTCTCAATAACGGCGGCAGGTAGTGAGATGGCGCTAATATAGTTATGTTTAGCTGACATCAGCACATCGCTAATGTCAGCCAGCCTTAATACCCATTCTTCAAGTGACAGAGACCCTTTAAATGGGGTTTTGTGTGGTTTTTACATTGTTTCATCTTCTTTTCATTCAATTTGCAATATAGGATCCTCTCATGTGATCTCTTCTATATAAAAGAGTCTTCCTGATTTATCTGACAGTGACGGATAGAGACCAGGACAAGATGGCAGAAGATATATTACATCTCACCCTTAAGATTCTCTTCCAGCTTACCGGAGAGGTGAGAGATTCTGATTATGTCACATTACATCATTCTTATCTATGGTAATAATAGATGATATGACTGGAGAGGTGAGAGATTCTGATTATGTCACATTACATCATTCTTATCTATGGTAATAACAGATGATATGACTGGAGAGGTGAGAGATTCTGATGATGTCACATTACATCATTCTTATCTATGGTAATAATAGATGATATGACTGGAGAGGTGAGAGATTCTGATTATGTCACATTACATCATTCTTATCTATGGTAATAACAGAGGATATGACTGGAGAGGTGAGAGATTCTGATGATGTCACATTACATCATTCTTATCTATGGTAATAACAGATGATATGACTGGAGAGGTGAGAGATTCTGATGATGTCACATTACATCATTCTTATCTATGGTAATAACAGATGATATGACCGGAGAGGTGAGAGATTCTGATGATGTCACATTACATCATTCTTATCTATGGTAATAACAGATGATATGACTGGAGAGGTGAGAGATTCTGATGATGTCACATTACATCATTCTTATCTATGGTAATAACAGATGATATGACCGGAGAGGTGAGAGATTCTGATGATGTCACATTACATCATTCTTATCTATGGTAATAACAGATGATATGACCGGAGAGGTGAGAGATTCTGATGATGTCACATTACATCATTCTTATCTATGGTAATAACAGATGATATGACTGGAGAGGTGAGAGATTCTGATGATGTCACATTACATCATTCTTATCTATGGTAATAACAGATGATATGACCGGAGAGGTGAGAGATTCTGATGATGTCACATTACATCATTCTTATCTATGGTAATAACAGATGATATGACCGGAGAGGTGAGAGATTCTGATGATGTCACATTACATCATTCTTATCTATGGTAATAACAGATGATATGACCGGAGAGGTGAGAGATTCTGATGATGTCACATTACATCATTCTTATCTATGGTAATAACAGATGATATGACTGGAGAGGTGAGAGATTCTGATGATGTCACATTACATCATTCTTATCTATGGTAATAACAGATGATAGGACCGGAGAGGTGAGAGATTCTGATGATGTCACATTACATCATTCTTATCTATGGTAATAACAGATGATATGACCGGAGAGGTGAGAGATTCTGATGATGTCACATTACATCATTCTTATCTATGGTAATAACAGATGATATGACCGGAGAGGTGAGAGATTCTGATGATGTCACATTACATCATTCTTATCTATGGTAATAACAGATGATATGACCGGAGAGGTGAGAGATTCTGATGATGTCACATTACATCATTCTTATCTATGGTAATAACAGATGATATGACTGGAGAGGTGAGAGATTCTGATGATGTCACATTACATCATTCTTATCTATGGTAATAACAGATGATAGGACCGGAGAGGTGAGAGATTCTGATGATGTCACATTACATCATTCTTATCTATGGTAATAACAGATGATATGACCGGAGAGGTGAGAGATTCTGATGATGTCACATTACATCATTCTTATCTATGGTAATAACAGATGATATGACCGGAGAGGTGAGAGATTCTGATGATGTCACATTACATCATTCTTATCTATGGTAATAACAGATGATATGACCGGAGAGGTGAGAGATTCTGATGATGTCACATTACATCATCTTATCTATGGTAATAACAGATGATATGACCGGAGAGGTGAGAGATTCTGATGATGTCACATTACATCATTCTTATCTATGGTAATAACAGAAGGACATGGCTGTAGAGGTGATGGACTCTGGAGATGTCAGTAGTGATAGTTATGGCTGTGTCTCCCCATACCCAGGATTACACAGTGGTGAAGAAGACCTCTAGTGAGCGCTGTCAGGCTCCTGTGTTTGAAGGATGGGGAAGAACCCTGAGCCCAATCACGGGGCCTCCACCTCACCCCCTGATACATGAGGAGATCAATGCACAGAAGATCCTAGAACTCATCCACAAGATGATGGAGCTGCTGACTGGAGAGGTGACACTGCTGGGAATGCTGGGACATTATACAGTAACAGCACTGGAGGGTCTGGGTGATGACGGTGTCATTGTGTTGTCAGGTTCCTATAAGGTGTCAGGATGTCACTGTCTATTTCTCCATGGAGGAGTGGGAGTATGTAGAAGGACACAAGGATCTGTACAAGGAGGTCATGATGGAGGAACACCAGCCCCTCACATCACCAGGTAATAGACAGGACTAAATATGCACGTCCTTCAGCAACAAGCTCATTTTGGCATTAAAAAATTGCAGGAATTTATTGTTTCAGAGCTGCCACATTCAGAAAGCCATGACTTTATTTTCCCATTTGTGTAGCTGTATGAAGATTTGTTTTTCATGGGAAGACTGTTATTCATTTGCAACATTTTGAGGTCCATGTAAGGCTAGCTTCACATACGCGGCGAGAGATCCGGCAGGCTGTTGTGGCTAGTTTTTATGCCACCACATTATAAGAACCATAACTATTTATTTATTCTGTCTATGTAGATATATGTTTTAAAAGAAACACTTTGGGTACAAATAAACAAGTTTTATACAAACAACATTTGATTTAGCATTTTTTGGTTGACATGAAGTGTTAACTCATTATACTGGTCATTACAATTGCTGTAATAGCACATATGAGTATTTTTTAACACTTTCAAAATGAAACTACTTTTTATGGAAAACAATTTTTTTTAAATAAACTTTAGTTAACTTTAAATATTTTTTACTCTCTTGTAGGAGACTTCACAATGCGATCTTTTCATCTCTTATGTCTCAGTAGTGAGTAGTCTCTTATGCTGTGCCTCTGTCATGGCCTAATAGGCATGTAAACATGGCAGGCCTGGGGCCTATGTAGGGCCACAGTTGACCTCCAGGGTACCGATGAGATGATAGAGGTAGTCCGTCCCTCTGTAACCACCTAGATGCCATGAGTACTGTTGACTGCATTGAGATTTTAGCTCTATATTAAAAATGCCACCTGCTGCCCACAAGCCAGTTATGAGAGGCCACTTAATTGCGTTAGGTACTTACCACGAGAATTACAAAGCTAGAGAAAAAGCACAGACAATCCCAGACTGATGATACCCTGGCACAGTTAGAGACCTCCCGTTCAGAGCTTAAAAATCTGTTAAATGCGAACACAGCCAAACTCTTTCTTTCTACACAATATAAATTCTATGCCCACGGTAATAAAGCCACGAAGGTGCTTCTATCACAAATTAAAAAAAGGAAAGTATCCTCATATATATCAGCCATTAAATCACCGGATTCTCAGTTAGTACGTAAAACAGACCTAATACCACGACAATTCTGCGAATTCTACGGCCAGTTATACAATTTGCGTGGGTCTCTACCCCCATCTGAGATAGACCTACTGACACAAGCTACGGTGAAGTGGCTGGCTGATCTCAACCTTCCCGTCTTGACAAAGGATCAGGCATTATCTTCCGAAGCTCCCTTCACACTAATAGAACTGCAGACAGCATTAAAAGAGTCCCCGGTACATAAAAGTCCAGGACTGGATGGTTTCCCTGTTTCCTACTACAACACTTTCGAAGACATTTTGCTCCCCATTTTTCTACACACTTGTAATGAAGCGAAGGAGGGAGGGGTCTTTCCACCTGACATGTTGCAAGCACAAATCTCTATTATACCTAAACCAAAAAAAGACCATTCACTCTGTGCAAACTTTAGACCTATTTCGTTATTAAATAACGATCTTAAGTTGTACGCTAAAATGTTGGCGAATAGATTGAAGAAATACTTACCTGATCTGATATCTCCCGAGCAAGTGGGGTTCGTGCCTGGCAGAGAAGGTAAAAACAATATTATTAGGGTGATTCAGCTTATGCAGTTGGCGAAACGTAAGGCAATACCTTTTGATCTTGCTCAGTATGGACGCTGAGAAAGCGTTTGACAGACTGGCTCTTTATGTCTCAGGCTTTTATTACTGGGGTGATGGCGATGTATCAGCGACCAACAGCAAGGGTTCTAGTGAATGGCACTCTCTCTCCTTCCTTCAATATAACAAATGGTACCCCTATTGTTTATATTAACGATAGAGACTTTGTTACAGGCCTTTAGACAACGGAAGTCATAGAGGGTGTGACAGTGGGTAACGTTACCCACTCAACAGCTGCCTTTGCGGATGACGTGTTATTGATAGTTACTAATCCGGTTGAGGCGTTTCCAGCGGTCATGTCGGTTATTGACCAGTTTCATACTATCTCTAATTTCTCTGTCAACTTTTCTAAATCCACGGTGACGGTGCTTAACGTGTCCCTACCCGCCAGGGCACAAGCAACTGGAAACAGCGACACCATTCCAATGGACGACTAAATCGATAACATTTTTAGGTGTCGAACTAACCCCTAAATTTAACCACCTATTCCGAGAAAATTTCTCACCCCTCCCTCAACAATTGGAGGATCTAATAAATAGCTGGGACATTCCCTTTGTATCATGGTTCGGTCGTAGATCCCTGATTAAAACGATTCTTTTGCCTAAGGTCTTATATTATCTCCAGGCCCTACCGTTCCCTATTCCCCGGACTTTCTTCAAGAAAGTTCAAAAACTTCTTCTCAAGTTCTTGTGGGGAGATAAAAAGTCGAGAATGCCCGTTGCCTATGTCATACGACACCCCAGAAATGGAGGCATGGGATTACCTGATTTATATAGTTGTCATCGAGCTATTCTCTGTACTAGGTGCTTAGACTGGTTACGCTTGCCCTCTGGCCGGTTGGATATTTCGGTAGAAGAGGCAATGTTCATTCTTCCCCTTAGGTCTCTGCTTTTCCTGGACGGGTCTAAGGTGAAAAAGATGTTGATCACTCACAGTTCGATCACTCACCACTCCGTAACCCATTGGTGTAGCAATGATATGTTAATGACTCTTGCCCCTAATTACATAACGCTTATGCAAGTGAGGGACATTTTATGTCAGTCGAACCTCAGTTTCTGGACACTCTGAGAGACACAGCTAAAAAGAATACTATACCTGTTTTCTGATTTCAAAGCACATCCCGCCATGTCACACTGCACCACCTTCCAAGTCATGCACTGCCACCACACCTTGAAAAAATTGACTAGGTTACTTCTTGCTAAAAAGAAGAACTTTTGAGAAAATGGCTTTACAAAGAGTAGAACCTAAAAAGAAAATATCACAACTATATTCTCTTATTCTTTCTCTTATGTCCGCGGATAGATGCAAATTTATCGGTAAATGGGAGGAAGAATTAGATATATCATTTAACGAGCGGGAGCTGCCAAGAATTTTGACTGCCCCAATGAAAGTCTCTAGGCGTGTAAAACTGCAAGAGAATAGCTAAAAAGTTCTCACACAATGGTATTACACACCACAGCGGCTACATACTATGTTTCCAAGTGTTAGTCCTATTTGCTGGAGGTGTGAAGGGGCTATTGGGTCTCAGAGTCATATTTGGTGGAAATGCTCCAAAATACATTCTTTTTGGCAGGAGATATGCAAGACACTCTCGCAGTTAGGCAAGGTTACTGTTTTGGTGTCCCCTAAGATGTGTCTTTTTGGGCTGATCGGAGATCTTAGTTGCCCGAAACCAAGAGCTATGAGAAGCTTGTTTACAAGTCTTCTAGCCTCGGCCCGCTTGCTTATTGCAGTCTACTGGCGGAAACCTGAACCCCCGCCTATGCAACATTGGCATCAGAAATGTGACCATATCTACCGCTTAGAACAAATCGCACATTGGAACTCCCGTACACCCCATCGCTTCCCTGAAATCTGGGAACAATTTAGAGGTTTTGTTGATTGAGCTCACTTGATGCTATCATGGTTATATTCTTCTACTATGTATTAACCCCTTTAGGACACATGACGTACCGGTACGGCATGTTTCCCGAGTCCTTAAGGACCCATGATGTACCGGTACGTCATGAGTTGTTCCGATCACTGCTGCTCAGCTGGCAGTGATCGGAACAAGGTACCTGCTGAAATCATTCAGCAGGTACCTTGTTACAATGCCCAGGGGGGTCCTGTGACCCCCCATATGGGCGATCGCTGCAAACCGCAATTCAGACCTGCGGTTTGCAGCGCTTTGTGCAATCTCTGATCCCCGCGGTCTGTGACCGCGGGGATCAGAGAGTTAATGCCCCCAAAGTCTTGATTTTTAACCCCCCCTGCAGCGGGGTGGTTGCGGGAGGTGGTGCCTCCTCTGTAATGTATCCCTGGTGTCTAGTGGGTCTATCAGAGTGTCAGCACATTGCTGACACTCTGATAGAAACGGCTGGCATCTGTGCTTGATCAGATGCCAGCCTTTTAACCCCTTCTATACCGCGGTCCGTATGGACCGCGGTATGGAAGGGTTAACAGGGAGGGAGCTCCCTCCCTCTCCCATCGGGGGGCTGCTGTGCCTTTGCAGCCCCCCAACAGGATGGGATCACAGAGGGAGGGAGCTCCACTCCCTCCCCATCACCCCCTGCTCAGTTCTGGCAGCGGGTGATGGTTGCCATGGAGACAGGACGCTTTCAGAAGCGTCCTGTCTCCAAGGTGCTGAAAGTCTGAATAGACCTGCTAAAGGTCTATTCAGACTTTGTAAAGTACAAAATACAGCACAGTGCACTATATAGTGTACTGTACTGTATTATACAGACACCAGATCCACTGGATCTTTCAGAACCAAGTGGGTCTGGGTCAAATTTTTTTTTTTTAAAAAGTGGAAAAGTAAAAATGAAAAAAACACATATCACTGAATAAAAAAAAAAAAAAAAAAAATACACTACACATATTAGGTATCGCCGCGTCCGTAAAAATCTGCTCTATAAAAATGTCACATGACTGAACTCCTCAGGTGAACGCCATAAAAAAAAAAAAAGTGTAAATAAGCCATTTTTTGGCACCTTACATCACTAAAAGTGTAATACAAAGCGATCAAAAAGCTGTTTGCCTCCCAAAATAGTACCAATCAAACCGCCATCTCATCCCGCAAAAAATGAGCCCCTAACTAAAACAATTGGCCAAAAAATAAAAAAACTATGCCTCTCAGACTAAAACATGATTTTTTTTTGTTTCAAAAATGCTTTTTAGTGTTAAATGTAAAAAGAAAATTAAAAAGTAGACATATTGGGTATCTCCACGTCCGTAAGAATCTGCTCTATAAAAATATTACATGACCTAACCCCTTAAGTAAACACTGTAAAAAAAAATTAATAAAAACTTTGTCAAAAAGCCATTTTTTTGCCACCTTACATCACAAAAAGTTTAATAGCAATCGATCAAAAAGTCATATGACCCCCCAAATAGTGCCAATCTAACCGTCACCTCATCCTGCAAAAATGATACCCAACCTGAGACAATTGCCTAAAAACTGAAAAATATATGGCTCTCAGACTATGGAGATACTAAAACATGTTTTTTTTTGTTTCAAAAAGGATATTATTGTGTAAAACCAAAATAAATAAAAAAAGGTATACATATTATGTATCGCCGCGTCCGTAAGAACCTGCTCTATAAAAATATAACATGACCTAACCCCTCAGACGAACGCCGTAAACATAAAAAATAAAAACGTTGTCAAACAAGCCATTTTTTGTCACCTTACATCACAAAAAGTGTAATAGTAAGCGTTCAAAAAGTCATATGCACCCCAAGATAGTACCAATCGAACCGCTATCTCATCCCGCAAAAAATGAGCCCCTACATAGGACAATCGCCCAAAAAAAAAATAAAAAATATGGCTCTCAAACTATGGAGACACTAAAACATGATTTTTTTTTGTTTTAAAAAATGATATTATTGTGTAAAACGTATATAAATAAATAAAAAGTATACATATTATGTATCGCCGCGTCCGTCACAACCTGATCTATAAAAATAACACATGACCTAACCCCTCAGCTGAACACAGCAAAAAAAATAATAAAATAATACGGTGTCAAAAGCTATTTTTGTCACCTTACATCACAAAAAGTGTAATAGCAAGCGACCAAAATGTCATATGCACCCCAAGATAGTGCCAATCAAACCGCCATCTCATCCCGCAAAAAATGAGCCCCTTCATAAGACAGTCGCCCAAAAAAATAAAATAAAACTATGGCTTTCAGAATGTGGAGACACTAAAAAAATTTTTTTTTCAAAAATGCTTTATTATGTAAAACTGAAACAAAAAACCCCAAAAAGTAGTCATATTTGGTATTGTCGCGTCCGTAACAACCTGCTCTATAGAAATAGCACACAATCTAACCTGTCAGTTCAACTAGGTAAATAACAAAAAATAAAAACAGTCCCAAAACAGCTATTTTTTTGCAAATTTTCCATTTTAATCCATTTTTCCAGTAACAAAGCAAGGGTTAAAAGCCAAACAAAACTCAATATTTATTGCCCTGATTCTCTTGTTTGCACAAACACCCCATATGTGGTCGTAAATTTCTGTATGGCCAAACGGCAGGGCACAGAAGGAAGGGAACGCCATATGGTTTTTGGAAGGCAGATTTTGCTGGACTGGTTTTTTGACACTATGTCCCATTTGAAGCCCCCCTGATGCACCCCTACAGTAGAAACTCCAAAAAAGTGACCCCATTTTGGAAACTACGGGATAAGGTGTCAGTTTTGTTGGTACTATTCTAGGGTAAACATGATTTTTGGTTGCTCTATATTACACTTTTTTTGAGACAAGGTAACAAAAAATAGAAATTCGGAAATTTCATCTCCATTTTCCAATAACTCTTGTGGAACACCTAAAGGGTTAACAAAGTTAGTAAAACTGGTTTTGAATACCTTGAGGGGTGTAGTTTCTTAGATGGAGTCACTTTTTTGGAGTTTCTACTGTAGGGGTGCATCGGGGGGCTTCAAATGGGACATGGTGTAAAAAATCCAGTCCAGCAAAATCTGCCTTCCAAAAACCATATGGCGTTCCCTTCCTTCTACGCCCTGCAGTTTGGCCATACAGCAGTTTACGACCACATATTTGGTGTTCGTGCAAACTGCAGAATCGGGGGAATAAATATTAAGTTTTGTTTGGCTATTAACCCTTGCTTTGTTACTGGAAAAAATGGATTAAAATGGAAAATTTTACAAAAAATTGAAATTCTGAAATTTTATCTCCATTTGCCCCTAACTCTTGTGGAAAACCTAAAGGGTTAATGATGTTTGTAAAATCAGTTTTGAATACCTTGAGGGGTGTAGTTTCTAGAATGGGTGGTTTCTATTATGTAAGCCTCACAAAGTGACTTCAGACCTGAACTGGTCCCTAAAAAGTGGGTTTTTGAAAATTTCTGAAAAATTTCAAGATTTGCTTCTAAACTTCTAAGCCTTGTAACGTCCCCAAAAAATAAAATGGCGTTCCCAAAATGATCGATACATGAAGTAGACATATGGGGAATGTAAATCAATACCTTTTTTGGCAGTATTACTATGTATTATAGAAGAAGAGTAATTGAAACTTGGAAAATTGCAAATTTTTCAAAATTTTGGGTAAATTTGGTATTTTTTTATAAATAAAAATGAAATTTTTCGACTTCATTTTACCAGTGTCATGAAGTACAATATGTGACGAAAAAACAATCTCAGAATGGCCTGGATAAGAAAAAGCGTTTTAAAGTTATCACCACATAAAGTGACAATGGTCAGATTTTGAAAAAATGGCCTGGTCCTTAAGGTGAAATAGGGCCGTGTCCTTAAGGGGTTAATGTTACATTGGATATAAGACCATTAGCCTTTTCCATCCTCCGCTTACCCTCTTTCCCTCCGACTCTCCCTCTTCCTTCCTTTTCCCCCCTAAGAAACCGAGTCGGCTATATTGTTATTGAGATTTTCAATTAACATTTACCTATGCAATGTATGTGCGCATTGTTGCATGCTTACTATCTGCTCATGTCTGTATTATTTTGGGATATTTGGTATTTTTCGAAATCAATAAAAATATTTTTTTAAAAAATAAAAATGCCACCTGCTGCTGTAACTTTATGTCCATTTGTGTGAGGGGATAAGTTATCTGTATGTAAAGAATGAATTCAGTCACTGTATGTGTCTCCTACAGGAAGATCCAGTAAGAGAAGAACACCAGAGAGATGTCCCAGTCCTCTTCTTCCACAGGATCATCAGGTAGATGGAGATATTCCTCTATGGTCTGTAGAAGGCTGTGAAGTCCTTGTGTTCAGTCTTGTTTTATATTTGTGTAATGAGAGAAGTGGGGATGACTGGGTTAAAGCTGACCATAGACATTAGATGTCACATATGTCATATTACATCTTGTCTGGAAGAAGGAACCAACAAGTTGGAAATCTACCAATCTGATCCTTTATTTTCCTAGAGACAGGTGGTGCCTGGCAGAAGCCGATCTCCCTCCACCGAAACAACCTGTACCATGTCTAGCTATGCCGAATATACATGTGTATGCGGTTATTGTCACTTTCCTCATTATATAATATCCATGTCCAGCTTCTAGTAGACCTATTTGTTGGTCTTTTACTTAAAACATCAACTCTCCAAGAACATAACTGCGCCACCCATTTGCTAACTTTTACAATATTTGTTTTACAGCTTTTGAATTGGAACATTCCTACAAAGACAGAGACATATGTGAGAGGTGATGACCAGTGTAAGGAAGAAATTCCTACAGAGACATATGTGAGGGGTGATGACCAGTGTAAGGAAGAAATTTCTACAGAGACATATGTGAGGGGTGATGACCAGTGTAAGGAAGAAATTCCTACAGAGACATATGTGAGGGGTAATGACCAGTATAAGGAGGACATTACTACAGAGACATATGTGAGGGGTGATGACCAGTGTAAGGAGGACATTCCTACAGAGACATGTGTGAGGGGTGATGACCAGTGTAAGGAAGACATTCCTACAGAGACATACTTGAGGGGAGATGCCCAGTATAAGGAGGAATTTCCTACACAGACAAATGTGAGGGGAGATGCCCAGTATAAGGAGGAATTTCCTACAGATAACCACCCAGGTGAGTAGTAACCACTGAATAAAGCAGAGAAGAGTCACTGTTTCTACTCATACAGCTAGTATCTTGTAAGTACAGCTATCTTGGTTGTATGTTTAAGCTTTTGGATTGCTCTCAGATCTACTATTAAGGGTGTATTATACAGGCAGATTGCCTGCCAGATCATCAGTAACGAGTGCTCGTAGTGTCATACTGCTGCTGATTACCCAATGAATGAGAAAACGCTCATTCATCAGGCAATTGGAATCTTTCGACAGGTTTAAAAATCCTCGTTTGCCGGTGGCAGATTGTGCTGTGTAATCTCAACCTGCTGCTGCCAAACAATGATTTAGCATGGGGACGATCAAAGGCATACTGAGTGAAGGCGATCCCTGCAAGTAATAGCAGCAGTCTCATCTCGTCTCAAAAGTTAGGGATATTTGGCTTTCGGGTGAAATTTATGGAAAACATCAAACGTTCCCGCTCCAGTGATATTATATCAAGAAGGTCGGGCATTTAAGTAGAAGCAGCAATGATGATTTCCTCATCTCAAACAAGTTATTGAAACAAAAGCCAACACCAGCGCTGGGTATACCGCCACAAAATGTCAGTGTCTCAATAACTTGTCATGTGTCTTAGAGCATCAATTACAGCTTGACACTGACGTCTCCTGCTGTTCACAAGGCGACTTAATGTCTGCTGAGGCATGGCATCCCACTCTTCTTGAAGGGCGGCCCTCGGGTCATTGAGGTTCTGGGGTACAGAGTTACGAGCCTTTACACGGCAACTCAGCTGATCCCATGGGTTTTCAATGGAATTCATGTCTGGAGAACATGTAGGCCACTCCATTTGAGGTACCCCAGTCTCCAGCAGCCGTTCCCTAATGATGCGACCTTCATGAGCTGACGCATTGTCGCATATGTAGATGAGATTAGGCCTGTGTTGTTCATGCAGAGGCACAATGACTGGATTAATGATGTTCATCAAGTAGTATGGGCTTGTCACTGGACCATTCACAAAGTGTAGGACAGTTCTGTATAGACTAGACACACCTGCCCACACTGTAACACCACCACCACCAAAGGCTTGTCTGGTCACAACAGTGGCTGATGCATAGCACTCTGCTTGACGTCTGCAACATTGTTGGCGGCCATCATTTCTGCCCAGCGTGAATCGATTTTCACTGAGGCCCACTGGTCCCTCGTCCAGCATAGATACTCCCTGGCCCATGCAAGACGATGACGTCTGTGCCTGGTGGTGTGGTCAGGTACTCCTGCAGGTCGTCTAGCACGCAGACAACGCTGATGTAAACTGTTTCAAATGGTCTGACGTGACACTTGGGTGCTTCTCACCTCCCTTAAATGTACCTGTAGTTGTGTGGCCTTCATCATTCAGTTCTGCAGGGCATTGTTCACAATAAAGGGGTCTTCGGTGTGGAATGTTGTCAAAGGACGTCCACTTCTCTGCCTTTCTGTGACTCTTCCAGTCTCTCTGTATCTCCGATGCAACCTGCTCATAACATTTTGTGACACTCTAAGCTCAGTGACCACTTCTGTCTGAGAACATAGTGCTTGAAGCCTCTCAATGGCGAGGTACTGTTCATCATTTATTAGGTGTTGTCTTGGTCTCATGATGTCAAAATTTGAGCAGCATGATGAGGAGGACTGTTTAAATACCAATTCCAATTGAACCGCGAACTTTATTGGGCAATTCATGGATCAAACACCTGTTGTGAATTTTACTGTAAGGCTCCTTGTTAGAGAACAGCAAGTTGTGCAAAAAGTTCAGAATCATTGAACAGTTGGACATGTGCATTCAAAAGTTTAGAGAAGGTCACATTAAGTTCACCTGAAAAGGTTAGAGTGCATTTTAGTTTCATCCTGAAATTTCACCCACAAGCCAAATAGCCCTAATTTTTTGTGAGTAGTGTATGTGATGCCCCTTTCACATTGCTCTTCTCCTGCTTGTTAGACATTGGTTGGGACCTGTTAGGGGACAGCAGTTCTACCCGTGACTGATCTGTCCCTTGCTGCCCTTAGTGTGATAAGACCCGTCTCATTAGGGCACCATTAGCGGAACTATATCAGAGGGGAATAAGGATTCAAGAGGGCAGACAGCCTATAAATGACACAGACTGAAACAAGTCTACAAAAGAATCACTACATTAGTCTGCAATAATAGCCGTTATACAGCACAAATGGGTAAAAAAAAATTGTGTGCTTCTTTTTATTTAAATAAAAAGCATAATAAAATTAATCTGATTTATTCTTGGCAGATGACTGTACCAGGAGCTCAAAGGGGCATCTGATATCTTTGGAGTTTAAAGCAGACGATCGTGGTATTACGCAAGAGCATGCCGTTATCTCAGATACACCCTTGGCGCTTTTCAGTAAAGATCAACCATCTGATCCTCCTAAAAATCTTCTATCTTCTGATTCACCTCAGACTGTAAGACAGAATAGGCATAGCAAAGAGGAGAAGTCATTTTCATGTTTAGAATGCGATAAATGTTATACTCACAAATCAGATCTTGTTAGACATCAGAGAGTTCACACAGGAGAGAAGCCGTTTTCATGCTCAGAATGTGGGAAATGTTTTACAGATAGATCAAATCTTATTTCACATGAGAGAATTCACACAGGAGAGAAGAGATTTTCTTGTTCGGAATGTGGGAAAAGTTATACTCGGAAATCACAAGTTGTTATACATCAGAGAAATCACACTGGAGAGAAGCCGTTTTCATGCCTAGATTGTGGGAAATGTTTTACCAGGAAATCAGAGCTTGCTGAACATCAAACATTTCACACAGGAGAGAAGCCATATTCATGTTCTGAATGTGGTAAAGCTTATAGTACTAAATCACTACTTGCTAAACATCAGAGAACTCACACGGGGGAGAAGCCATTTTCCTGTTCAGAATGTGGCAAATGTTTCACCCAGCAATCACATATTGTTAGACATCAAAGAATTCACACAGGTGAGAAGCCATTTTCTTGTTCAGTATGTGGGAAATGTTTTACCGTGAAAATCAGTTTTCTTGAACATCAAAGAATTCATACAGGAGAGAAGCCATATTCATGTTCAGAATGTGGGAAAGGTTATAGAATTAAATCACTACTTGTTATACATCAGAGAACTCACACGGGGGAGAAGCCATTCTCTTGTTCAGAATGTGGGAAATGTTTCAGCCAGCAATCACATCTTGTTAGGCATCAAAGAATTCACACGGGAGAGAAGCCATTTTCATGTTCAGAATGTGGAAAAGGCTTTACGTTGAAAATGAATTTTCTTGAACATCAAAGAACTCACACAGGAGAGAAGCCGTATTCATGTTCAGAATGTGGGAAATGTTATAGTCTTAAAGCATTACTTGTTAAACATCAGAGAACTCACACAGGGGAAAAGCCATTTTCTTGTTTAGAATGTGGGAAATGTTTCACCCAGCAATCAAACCTTATTGCACATAAAAAAATTCACACAGGAGAGAAGTCTTTTTTATGTTTAGAATGTGGTAAAAGTTTTAACCAGAAATCACATCTTGTTAAACATCAGAGAAGTCACACAGGAGAGAAACCATTTTCATGTTCAGAATGTGGAAAATGTTTTACTCAGAAGTCACATCTTGTTAAACATCAGAGAACTCACACAGGGGAGAAGCCATTTTTATGTTTGGAATGTGGGAAACATTTTAAAGTTAAATCAAGTCTTGTTACACATCAGAGAAGTCACAAGGGTGATGATTTGGCCAAGCCAAGCATGTGAGAGGACACATGGTGGAGAGCTCGTTCTCAGAATCCAGCAAATATTAGAGGCATCCTGCTGCCTGTAACCATCCTCATTTAGCAACTTTACTTTACTCCCAGGATCGGATGTGGCCCGTAAAAACAGAGTAAGGTCGGGAGAAGGATCTGCATGTGAAGGGCCCAGCCAAACAACCACAGTCAGGGAGGACAAGGCTGCTGAGGTGGGCACAAAACTAAAGTGGTGTGTAGCAGCAGAGGACTGAAGCACTATTGGTGATCTGTTGTTAAAAACAAGATGGACGCCAGGACTCCAAGAGGGTGGAAGATCAAAGATGATATTAGATGAGTAGGAATTCGGAAGGCAGCTAAGTGGTTACGTGAAGCACAGCTCACAGGTTGTAGTAGGAAGTACTACTGCCACCTTGGCATCTGAGGGCTCAGATGGCACAACAGAAACCCATGTGGGCGAGTGTGAATAAATTACTTTGTAGTGCCACTCCTTTGTAGGGAAATAGAATAATGAAGTGAATAAGACTATCAGTGATGAGACTTTTGTCTCTGATGGGAGAGAAATTGTGTAAAATATACGCAATAAAATATAAGTAAATGCGAGCTGGGTATATGAACATAAGAAGGTGAAGATATAAAGTGGAAAAAATTTATTAAAAGTAATTAAAAGAAAGATGTAGAACTAACTTCACTGGGGAGGATGTCTGTCGGATAAAGCTCAAGACACCTTCAGACAGAGCCCCCCCTGCCGGGTCCGCTTTGAGATGTTGAAAATGATGGCAGCCAGATGTCCAGCGTCGGATCAATTTTTTTTTTATTAGGTAGACAGCATGGCAATCAACCGTGCTCACAGAGTACGTACCCGCCCGCTACCTCCTTAGACCACTTTTGAGTCGGTTCTTGCATTATAGAGATCAGGACATTATTGTGCAAAAGGCACGTGAATTGATGGTGAAAATATATCTTTTTCACAATTCTTCAGCAGAAGTTCAGCGCAGAAGGGCTCAGTATTCAGACACGAAACTACTGCGAGCCTGCAAATACCTTACTGTATGTTCTACCCTGCCACTGCGATCAGGAATGTATTATTTCATGTGCAGTAAAGAAGGAGGGGGTGTCAATTAAAATGTTTCCCCGTCAGTTTCTTTCCTTTCGGCCTTTACTTTTTGTTTGTTTATTATTGTTGTCTTTTTGTATTCAAAAAGGTTTTTCTATATATGATCTGATAAAAAAAAAACTAAAAAAGGAGAGAAGCTGTATTCATGCCTAAAACGTGGGAAATGTTAGACATCAGCGAATTAACAGAGATGAAAAGCCATTTCCACATTCACAATGTGAAAAATAAAATTCCGAGAAATCACGTCTTGCTGAACATCAACAAGTTCATACAGGGAGCTAGCCATCCTGTTTTAACTTCTTTCATTGACAAATACTGCTGTACTTTTTGTCTGTATTAACAGTCAAAGATATAGAAATCAAACAGAAGCGGTGTAGCATGCATACGCTATTTGCGCAGCGCACTGCTTATTGACATTGCAAGTACCGGCGTTACTTCATATGCTTGCCATAGAACGAACTTTCATTTGGCTCATTTAAAGGGAGTCTTTCACCCCCCAAACCCCATTTTTCAGTACTTACATCTTCCTGTTCTAAATTGCCCCCCCCCCCCCATTAAAAAGCTTCTTACTGCATTGTTTCACAGCTTACCTATCTTCATAAAATGACTTTTATTGCAGCTGTCAATCACAGCTGAAGGTGCCCAGGGGCGGCGTCATAACAGCCGGTGCCTAGGCCGCGAGCTCATCTTCCTAAGTGTCTACGCCCCCTTTCACCTAGACCGCCCGCCCAGTGTCTTCTGCTTGTCCTCCTCCTGAAGTGGCTAAATCCCGTGCCTGCGCCGAGGATCCGGCAGTCCGCGCCTGCGCACTGGTTTCCCGATTACTGGCGCAAGCATCGGGGTATCCTGTGCGCAGGCGCGGGCCCCTACAGCGATACTCCTGGAAGCGCTGCATCGGAGGGCTGTTCAGAGCAGACTGCCGGATCCTCGACAGCTGCAATAAAAGTCATTTTATGAAGATAGGTAAGCTGTGAAACAATGCGGTAAGAGGCTTTTTAATGGGGGGGCAATTTAGAATAGGAAGATGTGAGTACTGAAAAATGGGGTTTGGGGGGTGAAAGACTCCCTTTAAAGTCTGCTACATCTGTAAAGTCACATGTATAAAAGGTAAAGCAATTTACAGCACTGAAAAATTAAAGGCCGGCTTACACATCCCAATAGGGCAAGCAGGCGATTATCGGGAGGGCAATCCTATCAGTGATTCTGTTTTTTCCGGAGCTCAGCTCAGGCTGTGGGAAAAGTACTTAAAGGGGTTATCCCGTGACTAATGTAAAAAATTAAATCAGTCATCATATAGTACATGACAATCTCTAACAAAACAAGAACCAGCCTTGTACTTCATATGGATCCTGAGATCTCCCCCCATTCATTGCTCTTTTAGATTTATATCATACTGTCAGCTCAAGGGGAGTGTCCTTTCTGCTGCAGCTAAGGGGTCTTGTCCATCCTCTCCCTATCACAGTTTAGGAGGCAGTTGAAGGATAAAACTGAGCATGTGCAAACATCTCATTGAGCCGGACAAAGAAATAAGAAAAAAACGAACAGCAGGTGGCGCTATACAGATAGCAGCTAGAAGTATGGGCCTGGTCTTGTTTGAAAGCTGGCATTCCAGGGAAGACCAAAATGACAGCAAGAGAAGCAGGAGCATG